>CAMZMU010000088.1:42830605-43360600 GCA_947311845.1 Poa pratensis
TACCGAGACATATGAGATATGCCCAGAGAGGCCGAGATACCGAGACATATGAGATATGCCCAGAGAGGCCGAGATACCGACACATATGAGATATGCCCAGAGAGGCCGAGATACCGAGACATATGAGATATGTCCGTGCAGACATATGCTCCGAGACATATGAGATATGTCCGTGCAGACATACGCCTTCGGTAATGCCCAGAGTGGATGAAAACCGACATATAAGAGACACATGAGATATGCTGGTGACATGCGCCTTTGGTAATGCCCATGATGGCTAAGAACCGACATATAATGATGCCCATGCTGGCAAGATATTTCTTATATGGAGATTTTGGTTTTGGATATTTGTCTTTGTAAGTCTGCGCGTGACTCTGCGAGTCCCCCAGAGCCTCGGGGACTAATGTCGGGGATGTAACCCGGGTACCCCAGAGTTGATTGTTTTATTGAGTTAATAGAGGAAACAGCAAAAAGATAAAAGAAAATAAGAGAGAAAGCATAAAAAAGCAGCCTGGGCCGTGTTAAACACTGCCCAGGCCGAGATATCAGCTACTGGGCCGAGATACCGTCGCCCCCGGGTGGTCCGGATCAATCTGCCACACATTGGGCGGTCCGAGACATTTATTCCGCCTGGGCCGAGGCTCGCCTTACCTCGGTGGGCCGAGACATCCCCAGCAACTCGGGTCGGGTCAGCATCTCCAGCCTCGGAGCAGGCCAACTATCAGCCACCCGGCGGGCCGAGTTCGCCACCAGCACCTCAGCTGGGCCGAGGCTCCCTCCAGTACCTCGGCTGGGATGAGGCGCTACTCCAGCTTCGGCTGGGGCGATGGCGAGGCACTGTCTCGGACGGGCTAGCTTCCTTTGCGCCCCGGAGCAGGCCGAAGCAACGCTAGCCCCGGAATGGGCCGCTGCTTCCTTCAGCCTCGGGACGGACCGAGACTCGCTCGACTTCGACCGGGACAGCAGCGATCCGCGCCTGGGAGCGACCGAGGCACTGCCTCGACCTCGCCCGGCTGCTCTACGCTCTACGACCGGCACCCGCGGCGCCAGCCTTGGACGAACCGAGATTCCTTCGCCTCGGATTGTACCTAGTTGCCCCAGACCGGATCATCCCCAACCGAGACTGCCTCCAGCTCCCTCGACGAGTACAAGATGCCATCTGCCATCTCCAGGAGGCAAGCACAAGCGGACAAGATGATGACACACAGGCTGCGTGGCTACAGTGCCCATGATGTGACGAGAGTACGCCTCCATGACATAGGCAACAGTGTTGACAAGACCCCAGTAGTCTTTTCAGCTACAGTGTGTGTATAGTGACTTGCGGGCCACCCCTTGTCCCTTGGGCTTTCCCTATATAAGGAGCACCAGGGGAACGCTCCCAGCAGGACGCCCCTGCGCGGGCTCGTTCTCTTTTCTCCCTCCGCTCCCGTGGAGCTCCTCCTAGCTAAGACCTCTTAGAGGCAGCATACACACAGCTCAAGGAGCATCTGTACCAATCACATATGAGAGGAGAATACACCGAATAGGCTAGATGCTGCAGTAGGGTTTTATCTCTCACGAGAGCCCCGAAGCAGGGTAAATCCCCGTGTTGATATGTTCTTCTGTGTGCGCTCTTCAGTGCGCTATCCCTCCCCGAATCCTCTAACGTCCATCGGCCCCAAACTTAAGCCTACCCCTAGGCATCTGTTGTTTCATACCACGACACCATGGGAGGGACCCTTCATCATCACAGAGGCCATCGACGGCGGCGCCTATCGCCTGAAGCACGCGAAGACAGGAGAACTCTCCCACAACCCGTGGAACGCCGCTCAACTGCGCCGCTTCTGCGCATAGCATACCCACTCATGTAACTGTGCTCAAACGCCAAAAAGCAGCAGGTTTCAGACGCACTCTTTTCCTTACCAGGGTACCTACGGGGTGGAAGGTTTTTAATGAGGCGGCCTGCTGGCTTAATAAATACAATGATTGAGAAACATCTTCTCCTTTTACTTTTTGAGTCAAAAAGCAACAACCTAGGCCGCACTCGAACACTCGAGGGCTGCGCCGCACAGTTACCGTGTCTTCATAAAAGCAACAACCTAGTCCGCACTCGAACACCGGGGGCTGCGCCGCACAGGTTACCTTTTCGCAACATAAAAAACCTAGGCCGCACTCGAACACTCGGGGCTGCGCCGCACAGGTTACCTTTTCGCAACATAAAAAACCTTGGCCGCACTCGAACGCTCGGGGGCTGCGCCACACAGGTTCAAGACTACAAACAATCAACCTTGGCCGCACCTAAACGCTCGGGGCTGCGCCATTCAGGTCACTTTAAGAGAAAAAACCACACCCGAACGCTCGGGGGCTGCAATCCAGCCATCAGCGCATCCCAGCCATCTACAAACAATCACCTACAGATACTCGGGGGCTGTCCCCCATGGATATACATCGTATCTGTACAAATTAGCTCTATGAGCATGTCTACTTTTGCCTTCTAATCTACAGGCTCAACTTTTGGTGCACCTAGCGACCCAACAAGATCCTCCGTCCGCTTCTGGACTTGATCAATCACCTGCCTCGCGGGTGCAAGAGCTTCAGCATAATGTTCCTCGTCGGGCAAGCCGCCCACAATCTTCTCAAAGCTCAGGTGAGGCCGATGCATCCGCAGATATGCAAAGGCCACGTTGGCTCCCGCAACAAGCTGAGCATTCAGAAAATCCTTGATGGCTTCCCCGTCACGGAACCTCGTCAGCAGAGCAGGCAGGCCTTGCGGCTGCTCGTTATGTGGAAACAAGGCCCGGTGCACTCGTGCCAGTGTCGACCTGCACGACTCCAATAACAGGCCCCCTCGCCAGGCGCGGTCCAGCAAGATGGCAAGCACCCGAGCCTTGGGCTTGTCAGACCAAAAGTACTGGCAGCCAGACGTACCGGTCACGGCAGCACCCAAGCGTTCTTCCACTCGCACATTTTCAGCCCTCCAGTCTGGGTTTAAACCTGCATGGCAAGAAATGCAAGTTACTCGACAGCACAGATGAAGGAAACCTGCTCACAGTCAAGAAATCTGGCAAGTACGCTAACATTCTAGTTGCCGGTTGATCAAATCCAGCTCCCCAATCAAGTAGTTTTCTCGCTCGGACGAAGGAGCGGGCCGCGACCTCAGCATGGCCAGTTCATCTTGAGTTTCCTTCAAATCCTTTTCCAGCTTCAAAATCGAGCCTTCATCCAGGACATTATTTTCTCATCGTTTTTGCTGCGGCCAGCAGGCCGAGGTTGTGCACTCGCGGAAGCAGAAGCACCAGATGCGCCAGGCGACTCACCCTGGACAAGAATACAAAGCCAAACAGCGCTCAACCCCGACAGCCAAGTCAAGCAATTCATCAAGCAAAAGAAGATTCAGGTTAATCATCAAGCATCATCAGTTTTTACATAGCAAAAGGCAAAGCTAGGAGCTCGATGCTACATCCTACGACATCGACTCCGATCTAGCCCTAGCAGAGCGAAGCAACTTCGGCAGCGCGTCGCTCCACGGTGGACACCAATTCTTCCGCAGTCGCGCCGCCTCTGCCTTCACCGAGTTCAGCGATGCAGTCTTCCCATCCGGCCTTCGTGGAAAGGACGCCACCACCTTATCGAAATCACCCTCGACGCCATGACCCAGCAACAGCTTGAAGGTTAGCTCGGAGCCGCGTACCGTTTGGGCGCGAGTGTAGTCCGTCATGGTGGTGGATTCTGGTCCAAGAACTCCATTGAGACCATCTACGTTGGCGGGTGGAGTCTGCTGCGGGAAGATGTTCCTGTGCACGGCAGCAAAGGCTCCAGTTGACTTCGACAAAGCATCCTTGGCGTAGGCGCACATGGCGTCAAAGGTGCTGACAGACGTCCAGACGTCCTCGTCCGTCGACTCTGTAGGTGGAACAGCGCCGAAAGCACCTGTCCATGGCAGTGCGCATAAGTACCAATTCAACTGGATTGGGAGACCAAAAATCTACACAAATGAAGAGTAAGATAGAAGCATTACCTCCAATGGCATGGGCGAGTGCCAGCAAGCGCGCCACCTGCAGCTTTTCGCCCTGAAGAAGGGCACCCTCGCGATCCTCGGCCGTTTTCAGCTTTCGGCCAGCTTCAGCCTGTTGGGTCTTGAGCTGTGTTTCCATTTCAAGCACCCGCTTGGCATCTGCCTCGCGATCACCTGTGGGCGACACTTGGTGTCAGACAACCAAAGCAACACATACGACATTAACTTGTGAAGAACTACAGAAGGCACTTACGCTTTGACTGCTCCAGAGCAGATCGGAGTTGATCCCTCTCCGCCTCCAGCCGGACATAGGCAGAACCCGATTCTAGGAGACTGCGGCAAAAGGGCTGCACGACACAAGGATACGATAAAATTTCTGAAGCTATGCCCAACTATGCTAGTAGTGTATCGACTATCGGAGTAAATGACATGATGGAAAATCTGAAATCTGAATCCTCCATACGTTCACCTGCTTGCACATGGCATGTCGCACAACGCTGATCATGTCATAATAAACGCCTTCCAAGTTGCTTGCCCCATTCCAGCATCCATTCCATGGTGACGTCTCCTCCCGATGCAAACCCAACCAATCATGCCAAGAATTGATCAATCATCTCATGTTCTTCGCTGGTTTGTTGATGATGATAATACCGGATGGAACCAGTACCGTAAGCGTCGAAGATCGGTCGAAATATTCAGGGATTACTACTACAGCTTAATGCCTTTTTTACTGTAACTTCTTTGCATGATTACATCTTTTGCCGCTACTATTTAGGTCGAGCGTGCAACTAAGCTGGGAAATATCATGGGCGATTGAGTTAGTTTAGAGATCATGATCACCATTGTTCATCAAGGGCCTTCCTTACTGCTGCCCTGACGTTTTTCCTGTCCCTGATGATTGTTCTTCCTTCCGACCATCTTAGATTCTGGTGGTTGCAGACTTGGAGAACTGGTTCCTTTTATGGATCTGATCTTGGAGTCTAGAGATGGTGCTTCTTTTCGGTTGTGTATAAATGTTCCATTGCCACATTCGTCAGCACAGCAGTCAGAAATAGCTATTGCCAAAAATAATGCTCGGGGTAATAATAATAATACCCTTTTGTGAGAAAACTTACCAGTTAAGGGTCTGAGGTAGTAGAGATGAAGTTTAATTCTTCCTTAGAATTGTTAAGATGAAGAAATGCTCGGCACGGGGACTACCGATGTATAGAATGGATGTATTCTCTGAAAACATTTATAATGTGGTAATAGAAATGAGGAACCAGAAAGAGGTGACATGGAAATGCGGTAGGCCTGAACAAATGCTGCTTGATGCAGCAGCCACACCACATTCATCACACCCAGATGCTTCTATCCATGCATTCCTTTTTTTTGGCAATTCCTTTCATTTGTTTTTGCTAAACTCAATCTGGGTGGGTATCTGTTGAAAGAGGGGAGGTCTTTCTATTACGGGAATGTTACCATTACTATTTCTGCAAAGGCCAAGGCCACCTCAACAGTTCCCATTAAACCAAATAATGCTACCATTATTGATTCCTGTCCTGCTGGCTGCATGCCATCTGTCCTTCCTGCACCGACGAACGTTCTTCCTATTGGTTTCTCACACTGCCATGGCCATCTTGCCGTGCGCCACAACACCTGCACCAGAAAGTTTCACCAGCTTTCTTTCTTCATCTGAATCGTCCTGGATGGATGGATGGATGTAGGAGGTTCATCAGTCTGACACTGTAACTGTTTTGCAAGACGATGTGGTGTTACTATTCTTGGAGAACTGGTTCCTTTTTATGGGTCTCATCTTTGATTTGAGCACAGCAAGAAAAAGCTGGTGTTCTTTCCTCTTGTGTTGAAATCGTCAGCACATCAGTTAGAATTAGCTAATGCCAAATATAATGTGAGAAACTTGGGAAAACTTACCAGTTAAGGGTCTGAGGAAGATTAAGTCGCATCGAATTGTTAAGATGAAGAAATACTTGGCACCGGGTCTACCGGTTTGTCCATGCTTCCGTCCCATGGCATGGAAGCCGATTTTAAACACCAATAGGAACACATGTTTTATTATGCTAAGGAATCATGGCGACCATCGACGGAAATCATGCTCATAGAATGGATGTGTTTTTTTTTCCCCATCAATAGGTACATTTAACTATTTTATATGATGGAATAAAAATATATGTCTACATATAAATATAATGTGATATTAGAAAGAAACAACCATCAGCAGGTGACATGGAAAGGCAACAGGCCTGAAGAAATGCTGCTTGAAGCAGCAGCAACCACACCCATCACACCCAGAAGTTTCTATCCAACAGTTCCCCTCCATGATCATGGTCATCATCATCAGAGAGCTCACTGAGTGATTTTGTGTTTGTGCACTGCAACTTGCAGAAAGTGAGGACACAGAAAAGCACAAGCACCCACACAAGTTGGCATAAAAACATGCTGTGGATGCCCAAGTGCTGCTCTCTGTTCTACTATTCTACACACTGTTGTCACGAGGATCTGCCTCTTGCATATCTGTGGTGGATTGATGCCTTTCTCAATGAGGCAAAGAACAGTGCCAAAAAGGGGTGGAAAAGATTTTGTAAAAGCTGATGGAAAAAAAGCAGGCAGCCAAAGCATGAGATGCCAAATGTAGTGCAAGTCTGACTCATTTCCCAGTTTCATACAATAGTCTGGTGGAAGCAGCATCAGCAGCAGAGGTAGAGAAGAATTGTTAGACCAATCTGTATAGGGCTGAATCGCACATATGTAATAAACAATGCCAAAGGTCAATCAAGAAGAAAGTTGACCAGATGAGCCAAGGCCAAGTAATGCTGAATGTCTCACCACAAACTCATTTTGGTTTATCTGATGAGATCTGTCTATGTGCAAACATGGGATGGTGCAAGCACCAGCTGATACCTGTGGATAAGTATGTGTCAGATGCAGCATGAGTAAGGTTTCCATTACCTGAGCTCACCCTAGAGAAGATTGACAATAAGTCTACTTGATAATGTACATGATCAACACTGAGCAGTTACTGTCTGAAATTACTACAGCATCAAGTTCTAGACATCCTTTTCCTTACATTCTCTCTGAGTATTAACACCAACAATTATATATGGACTAGTACCAAGCATCACCCTCGCTATCTTCCGAAACATCCCCATGATTAATTACTCCAATAATAATAATAATAATACAGGTAGTGAAGAAGAAGCTACAGCAAGGCCATATTACACTAGACATCTGACCCGTGGCGGCGCCGAGTGGGATCGACCGATCACACCTAATACAACATACTCCGGTTTGCCGCCAGCTGATCATGCAGAGGGCCACACTGAAGAGACTGATCTTGCAACCCCATGGTGTAATTCGGCATCCAAGCGTCCGACTCGGTGAACTAAATGGTGCATTCTGCCCTGTCGCTGCTGAGCTCGGAGCCGGCGTGTTGGACTGGTTGATCAAGGATGATGGCGAAGGGGGACGGTCGTCGGTGAGGTGGACGGTGGTGATGTCGTGGATGCTGGACCTCCGCTTGTCCTTGCCGCCGCCCGAGCTGAGCCTGATGAAGTACTTCTGCGCGTGGCTGGCCACCTGCGTCGGCGTCCTCGTCTGCACGAAGTTGCGCGAGATGTTCCTCCAGTCCCCTTTGCCGTACTTCTTCAGGCCTAGCAGGAACAACCTGGAGGAAGAACAATGCATGATCAGGTTCAGCAACTAGTAGTATTGATCATGAGATCCTTGATCTAATAACACTAATAAAGCCTAGAATCATAACACTAATAAACCTGGAGTAGTAAGCTTGTCTTAATTCATACTGAACAAAGACTATTATTCAGTGTCAGATTGCAGTTGTTGATGGTTGAATCATTCCAATTTCCAAGATTTTATAAGCTAAGCATAGCCATCTGATGATGCAAAGCCTACTGAATGATTGTGAATTTCAAGAAAGAACATTTATACACTAGTGATGAGCAGAGCAATCGCTCTCACAAGTCACAACTGGAGCTGGAGCTGAGGTGGTGGTCAGAAGAAAACTCACTTGTGCTCCTCCTCGGTCCACGGCACGCCCTTCTTCCGCTCCTGCTCCGCGGTGCGGCCGCCGCCGTGCCGCTTCCCGCCGCCGCCGAACCGGTAACCGTGCCGGAAGTCCCCGGCCACACCGGCGTGCCCGCCGTCCCACTGCAGAGTAAAGGCCGCCGCGGCCGCGGCCGCCCCGCCGGCGACGCCGCCGGGGGCGTAGACAGGGGTAGGACACCAGGCCGGACTCGATCTGGTGCACGTCGACCTCGAGGTCCTTGAAGTGGGTGACGACCTCGCGACCGTCTTCCCCGTGGCGCGCGCCACCCCCTCCCAGTCCGGGGAGCGCAGGTCCAGCCCGGCCAGCGCCCGCTCGAACTCCTTGTTCTCGTGCGCCGTCCAGGCCGCGGCGGCGGCATGAACCAGCCGCCGCCGGCACGGGAAGACGCGTAGTGGCCCGTCCCCGGCGGCAGCACCTCCATCCACGCGTCCCTCATCATCGCCTCAGCTCAGCTCGGCTCGCTGCAAGAAAATCACACGCCTTTCATGGTCAGATACTCAGATTCTTATCTACTTGGGCATCTTACAGAAAAAATAGGATTCAGATAACAGCTCAGGATTTTGTTGGTATGATCTCTTGGCGAAGAATCAGATACGATAGACGCGGAATTGGACGAGAGATTTGCAGAAAAGAAAAAAGTCGAGTGGAATCTCTCTGTGGGATGAGCAAGCTGGATAGATAGGATCGAGAACAGTACCTCACCAACTGCCCGCCCCCAAATTCCACATAATCACTCCACCCAAAAAAAAAAAAAAAATCGCGTCGAATTCGCAAGAAAAGAACTTGAATTTCACCTCGAGCAGCAGGGACCGAGACACAGTAGCAGAAACTAAGACTAGAATCAAGGAGCTGCAAGGAATCCAAAACCACTGACCTCCTCTCGCCGATCGATCTCCCGCGGCTAGGCTGCTCCACGTCGGCCGGAGAGCAAAGAGGCGATCTTGCTCGTGAATTTCCGAGCCTCTCTCTGTCTCTGAGCACCGGATCTCCAGGGGAGAGCTCTGTTCTCGGGAGAGAGGAGAAAGAGGAGGGGGGAGTGTCAGCTGCTGATTGGTGGCCGACTTTTGGCGGTGTATATATACCCGGATAGACAGCGACGGCAACTTTGTGCGTGCACACTCGGAATTGTTCTTGGCTTTCCTTTTTTTACCTCCACCACTCACTGCTCATATGCTACTTGCCCCCGAAGCATTTCTCTATTTGGACACCTTTTTTTCATCTTATGGTATTATTATATCCTTTTCTATTTGCTCAATTGTTTTTCACATATTTGTTAGCATTTGCTAAACTTGGGCTATTTGTCTTCTTCTCTCAAATTGGACACTTTTTTTTGTCTCATGAAGTATTCTTTGCCTACCAGATTCCACAAAGAAGAAAATGAGAGAACACCTCTCTGCATCGACCGATGCATATGTCCGCCTAACTGAATATAGTGATATATGTTTGTTCTCTTTCCTTCGACATGCGTTAATAGTTCTCGTTGAATGGCATATATGTAATGAAAACATGTAAAAATCTATGAACTAAGAATAAATGTCACCATCAAGCGAGTACAAATAACGAATATGCCAAGCTAAGCTAAGCTCAAGAGGCTTGCTACGTGTTCGCGGGGCAGGCCTGTCAGTGAGGTTTCCTCGATCAAACACGCTTATCGATAAGCTCGATTAGCCATGTGGTAAACTACAATTAATTAACGACGATATCAATCACTCCTTGACCTCCTCCTTGTTGTTCAACTTGGGTGCTCAAGTTGTGCTGGAGTTTTATGATGATTAGTTGGAGCTTGGAAGTGGTGGAGTTGTGGTGCTTTGTGGCCATGATTGGTCGCCGTTGACAAGTAGCTTAGCTATGGCCAAGGAAATGAATGTTTGATGTTGCTATCAGGCGTTTGGTAAAGCATTCGCCAAACGAAATATGATTTGCTGGCTGAGGGGGAGGGGGTTGGGCGGTCATTGTTTTATGGAATCATGATGCAAATTAACATGTTGCTTTCTACTACGACATGTAGCTAGCAGCTGGTGTCGCTTGTTTGTTTCTACATGGTTGTATTCATCTATGTTAATTATACCTTAATTAATTAACCAAATTTAATGGTTGCAGCCTGCTCCACAACATGGGATGAATTAATCACATTTCTTACAATTCTTCATATTCGGCTCCATCATGGAGCATTTTCCAGTAACTGAGAAAATAACACATCAAAGTGTACGCTTGCAAGCTAATTAGGTATGGATTACTCCTGTTGCTGTCATGCATGTACGATAAGGATGGATTTTTTGGTTCCCTTGTTGGATTCCTTCGTAGAATTGACATCTGACAAAGCTGATTCTACTCTTCTGGTGTAGGAACATATGTTAAAAGTTAAATTTAATGAGGTCAATATCTATTTTTTCAAGTGGAGTGTATCATTGCAGTCAGCTAACCAAAGTTCTCTGTGCCCTAAAAATAAAAAACTACTATTTCTCTTTTGGAAAGTTATTGGCATGGCTACCATTTTCCTTTATTCATGATCCTTGATGTATTGGTAAGAGGAGGCGTGAATCAAGATCGAACTTGGTGCAACTGCCCACAGATGGTAGCTTTGGTCCCTTTTACGTTATTTGGGTGGAGGCCTGACAATATAATTGTGTTGCATGAGGGCTCATGTATCTTTTTAATTTGCTGGTTTCTTCCTACCTTTTTTTAGTTGGTTATGTTCATCAACAGATGCAGTGAGCCAGTGACCGAGGTTAAGTAACCAAAATTTCATGACCCTAGGATTATGTTATAGTAACTTGGTTAATGATTATCGTGTTTCAATTGTTTGAGAAAACCCTGCAAAAGTACACTTCCGAGCTAATTAGGTACAGATTGCCCATGTTGCTTTCATGCACATTCATCGGATGCACGAAGGGTGGCATTTTTGGGGTCTCCTCTGCCATTTCCTCTCGCATGATTCACATTTGGCTCCCATTATTTCAGTAAACCCGTCTACTCTATTTGTTCGTAGGACCAAGTATTGAAATAGTCAACACTTTTTTTTTCAAGTTATTCGTACGGCTCCCAACTTCCTCTAGTGGTCCTCGATACAGTGACAGGAGGAGATGTGGGTCGTTCTCTACCGGGTGCAACCATTTAGAGACAGTAGCTTGAGACTTGTTAGGATGTCCAACAAATAACAGGCTCATGATTGTTTTGTTCCTTTCTTCCTATGGAGAATTACTGAACCTTGTATTATTACCCTTTCTATAAAAGTTGACTGGTTAAATTATGTGGTCCAGAAAACCTCACCGCTAAACCTCCAGAAAACAAAGTAGCTTTACAATTGCATGGGACATCTCTTTCTCTCTTCTAGAAAGCAAAATAAAGCGGGAGAAGGAAACAATTGACGCTACTTTCATCACATCACATCATTTGTTTCACCAATAGGAAATTTTATATATATATATATATATATCAAGTCGGAAATTATTTAGATGGAGTAGCATTTGTTGTCATTCTTGAGTTGAGGTCAGTTTCCTGGCTCCTGAGAGCTCTTTCATAATTGTAATTTGCTCATAGCTACTCCCTCCGTTTTTTAATATAAGATGTTTTAGGTGTTGTACATGTTGTCTAGATACACACTAAAGTGAGTGAATATGCACACTAATACATGTCTACATACATTTGTGTACATGTGCATGTGGACAAATACCAAAACATCTTATATTAAAAAACCGAGGGAGTACAACTTAATTAATTAGCATCTGAAGAGAGCTGGCATATTCTCCTACAAGTCTTCCATATATTTTAACCCATTTGTGGCAGATGCTCGCTTGTTTGGCCGCCTAAATGATCATAGCCAGGTGTGCAGTCCAGATGAGATCGCCACGAAAGCTGGAGCGGTAACCATATAAAAACGCTGCTGAAACATAGGATCCCTAGCTCTGAATCTGACCATGAGCAAGCTCATCACATACAAGCCAATTAAGATCTGCAGACCCAATAAAGTATATATCTAGAAAAAGAAAGGGAACAATTGAGCAACGGCCTCGCTTTGATTTCAAGCAACGCAAGCCAGGCATGCTGACGAAGCAACGGTCGCTTATATATTTTCCCTTTTGGAGACTTCACCAATCATAAATACACTGCGTCATCGGCGGCAGAAACAGCGAGGAAAGAGACCCAAAAATCCAACAAATGTCGAATAATTGCTCTCGTTCGTGCTCTCTGTAACGTTCCAGTTTAATCATATTGTCGAAATATAATAGGGTAGTGCGTTTACTTGCAATCAATGTGTATTTGGAGAGCTGAATATTGAAGGAAGAAATATACATAATGGCGGTCCTTTGGACCACAAATGTTTGCCTTCATGAGATGCTCATTATTCGAATACATTTTGTATAGAAAACTAACCATCATCAGGGTTATACTAAGATTCCTAACTAACCAAGCTAATGTTCCGGCACGTTGGCATTTGACCTTGTTTTTCTTTCATACACTCAAGCTAACTAGTTAGAGATTACTCATTTTTCTTTCATGCATGTTCTTCCGATGCCCACAAAGAATGGAACTTTTATCTCTCATTTAACATTTACTCTCGCATAATTCAGATTTGGCTCCTATTATTGCAGTAAACTCGTCTACTCTACTGATTCGTAAGATCAAGTATTGAAAGTGACTGTTATTTGCATGTCTACCAACTTCCTCTATAGTGGTCCTTGATGCAGTGGCAAGAGGAGGCATGGGTCATGCTCTACTAGATGAAACCATTTAGAGACGGTAGCTCGAAACTTGCTAGGCTGTCAACCAAACACAGGCTCATGCACGATAGTTTTGTACTTTTATTTCTGTGAATTCACTAGTCCTTTCTATCTGTTCGGACTTTTGGTTGCGTTGACTAGTGCGTGAAACTTAACATGGTATAAGAGCCGTAGGTCTCGAATTTGAGTGCTGCTTTTCACAATTTATCTAAAAATTTGCTATTCCCCCCTTTGTGTTCATGTATAGACCTTTTCTGTCATACGTGAGATTGTTCTTTCTCAATTGTTGAATTTCCGCGTCACCCGTGAGAGGGGGTATTTAAATATATATGTGAATTGTTTAGCTCTTTCCATCAGTTCGGACTTTCTTTGCGTTAGATAATGAATGCAACTTGACACTTCGACGCGGAACTACCGAAACTTGTATTACTACTCTTTCAATAAATTTGATTGCGATGCATAGGCTGAGAGTAACACATTGTGGTCGAGAAAAACCTCACGAGCGAAGTTCTTATTCATAACGTACCGGTGCTACCACAAAGTAGCTTTACAATTGCGTGGGACAAGATTCCGAAAACTACAGCTTACACCGCCACACGGCAGACTTAATTTACAGAATCCTTGTACATCTCTTTCTCTCTTCTTGAAAGCAAATTAAAGAGGGAGAAGAAAAAGTGACGCTATACTTTCATCAGCATGGAAATACATCTGAAATATTCCTCTACTACTGGTAGTCTTCCATATATTGTAATATCATTTTGCGGCAGCTTGACTGGCGTCATTGATCAGGTGTCCAGGCCAGAAGAGATCGCCACGAAATCAGGCACTACAGGAACGGAAAATTATGCCGAGCGCCGCGAACTCTCGGCAAACATACGATTACAATCGGCATACATGTATGCCGAGCGTAACGCTCGGCAAATAACCCTCGGCATACTCCTGCTCGACAGACAGCCCTTGTACGCTCGGCAAATGCTATGGCTAAGTTCAAGTTAAAGGAGGGGGACATAGTAGTCTTCAGCTTCACGCCATGTACGGGCAAGCACTATGGGCTTCATCTTGACTTGATCACATTGCCGCGCTGAACTAGTTGGTCAAGTAGTAATGTCGTGAACTAGTTGGTCCAGTAGTTGAATATGAACTAAGTATCTAGTAGTAATGTAATGGTTATCTGCCGGCGACAAGGAGTTGTTGAAGCTACTGCTCTGTTGTTTTTGTTCCCTGGGCATCTTGCTCTGTTTCCAGGTGGTGGATGGATGGTTTGGTGGTGCTTTTGGGGTTTAGATGTCTGTGTTGGTGGTGCCTGCCTGATGGCAGTGTCGTTTATCTGTAAAAATGGGTGTAAGATCTGTGTTGAATATTCTGTTTAAGCTTTTTATATAAAAGCTAGGCTTTTCTATGTCAGGTTATGAAATTGTGATGCTCAGGTTGCTATATTTCTGTAATGGTATTGATTTTGCTGTCACTTCTCTTACTGGTATGGAATGATTCCCAGATTTTTTTTTTTTTGAAAAGACACAAAGCAGTTATATATAAAACAGTTGGACACGAGACACTAACAAGATCCTAGAACTACCCCAATGGCATGCCTTGTTCAACTACAACATAGAGGTTCTGGGTTCGAATCCCAGGCCTCAACATTTTTCCTGGCATTTTTGCAAAACACAACAGCTTGTTTGCCGAGCGTAACTCAACTGCCGTCAAGGACCCGTCAGACTCCGTCGGTTACTGCCGAGTGTAACGCTCGGCATACAGGTATTGTATGCCGAGCGTCTTCTCGGGAAAACCCTCGGCATATGGTCTGTTTGCCGAGCGTGAGCTTTTGCCGAGCGGTTTCTGTTTGCTGTCGGCATACGGTGTTATATGCCGAGCGTGCCGCTCGGCATAGCCTAGGCGCTCGGCAGTTCTGTCGTTTCCTGTAGTGAGGAGCGGTAACCATATAAAAACGCTGCTGAAACAGAGCAGCTCTAAGCTCTGAATCTGACCATGAGCATCGTATTAGAAAAAGAAAGGGAACAGTTGAGCAACGGCCTCGCTTTGATTTCAAGCAACGCGACGCAGGCATGCTGAGGACGCAACGATCTTTTATACATTTTTCCTTTTGGAGATTCGACCAATCATACATATACATGTATGCGCATCATGGACAGCGGAGAAATGCTGCAGAAACAGTGAGGAAAGACACCCAAAAATCCAAAAATTTGAACAATTGCTCGTTCGCGCTCTCTCTTTTTTTTAGATAAGAGGTTGCGGATGCTCGGCCTCTGCATCAAAGAGATTTTTTTTTTTAAAAAGGAGGCAAAGCCCCAGCCTCTGCATCAATCGATCCATCAAAGAGATGCACATATCCTTCCGCAATTATTAAACTCCAAAGTTATCAAAATTTACAATTCATGGATCATTTAAGGTGGCTATAAAAATCAGCCACTCGAAAAGAAGTTCACTAAGCATCGAGCGTTCGCTCTCTCTATTGTTCTAGTTTTATCGTATTGTTCGTTTACTTGCGGTCGATGTGTGTTTGGAGAGCTGAATATTCAAGGAAAGAAATATACACAATGGTACGGACCACAAATGATTGTCTTCATGACATGCTCATTTTTCGAATACATTTTTGGATCAAAATACTAACCATGCATCATCAGGGGTATAATAAGATTCCTAACTAGTAACAAACCTAATGTTTCTGCACGTTGGAGTTTGACCTTGTATATATTCCACACAAAAGGTTTTGCTAAGTTAACAGCTAGCGAGTCAGCAACTCAGTTCTAAGCCACATGCACTTCTCCATTAAACTAATGCCTCGGAGTTTGAACGCTAGCTTGCTGATGCAGGGGTTTGGGGTCAAATTAATCAAGAAACAAGGGCCGTTTCTTGGGTGGCGGCCAAACAGAGCGGCGTCTCTTCCGTACGCCATGAGCCGCAGGCCACTGTTGCCTTGCCTCTAGCTATATATTTAGCGTCTCTTCCGTACGCTTACCTTACACGATTAGGCCACGTACGGCTCATAAGCTTCTTCTTGCTTAATTAGGGCATGTCATGTTTGTTTATGCGCTCTCGTACGTCTCCCTTGAGCTCCGAGAAGCTGGCGCTCGATCGGCGTGATCTTGATTTGGTTGCACTGTATGTATATGTGTATCGACTCCAAGTTGAGTTGTTTGTCATGTTTGTTTATGGTTGTGGTTTCGCCGTACGTCGAGTGGGTTAACATTGTCACGTGTGTCTAGTATTTATTGAATTCTCGGTCCAATACATGTCGCACTAATTACCGTGGAAATAAGAAGCCCAACGATATGTATTACTCCCTCCGTTCCAATTTAATTGACTTGCTATACACCAAATGTGGATGTATCTAGACATGTAACATGTCTAGATACATCCACATTTGGTGTATAGCAAGTCAATTAAATTGGAACGGAGGGAGTAATACATATCGTTGGGCTTCTTATTACATCTATATGTGATGTATAGCAAGTCAATTAATTTGGAACGGAGGGAGTAGTTGGTTGAAAGTGTTTCCCTAGTCGATCATCCTGATAGTAGGCGCAAACCCACACGATTCTAAAAACTCTAGACATTGCAACAACAAAAGCATGAACATTTTCCTCTGGTTGTAACATTGGCACAACGTTTTCCCCATGATTTCCCAAGAATCTCCAAAGTCTCATTGTCGCTTCTGTGTTCCATGAGCCACTGTTACCTTACCCCCTGCCGGCTTGCCTGACCTTCCACAATTAGGCCACTGCATCTTGCTTAATTAGGGCATCTCATTTGTTTATTTATCGGGTTTCCCTCGAACTCTGAGAATGTGGCGAGTCATGTCCCTTTCGATCTCGATTTGGTTGCACATGTATATCAACAGCAAGTTGAGCTGTTTTCTCATCTTTGTTTATAGTTATGGTACTGCCGCACTTCGAGTTGGTTAACATCGTCATGTGTGCTGTACTTGATGGATTCTTGGTTTCATATAGATCATACCTATAACCAAGGAAAAAGGAACTTAAATGGGAGCGGAGAAGGTTTGAAAAAGGATCTTAGAGTGTCTAGGGTTGGGCCAGGAGGGTCTCTTAACGCCTTCCTTTTTATGCCCATCGGAGTTATTTCCAAGGACTTTCCATGGTAAGAGGGAGAAGGGGGAAGAAGCACACTTGAAGAGCGCAGTACAACCAGCAATGACATTGCTTGTTGAAATTGTTTCCTAGTCAGTCGTCTTCTTAGCCATTGGGTTTGGCTTTCAGGTCACTGAATTTTGTACCACATGCATGCAACATTTCTCTCGTCACTTGCAACATTCTCACGGGATTTCCTACCGCGACTACCCAAAATCATCCAAAGTTTTCGCAACATTGTCTGTTCTATGCGCCGTGAGCCACTGTTACCTTACCTCTCCCTCACCTACTTGCTTAGCTCACCTTTCATAATTTGGCCAGTGCCCTTTGCTTAGTTAGGGCATCTCTCTTTTGTTTATTTTATGCACCATGAGCCACAGGTATCCCATTTGGCTTGGCCTACCTTCCACAATTAGACCATTTGCACCTTGCTTAATTAGGACATCTCTCGTTTGTTATGCATCTGGTCTCCCTTGAACTCCGAGAAAGTGGCCATGGTTTAATTAGATTGATTGACGCGCGTGCCAATATTGATTTGGTTGCAAGGTGTGTGTGTATCCACCCCTACTTCGAACTTGCAGTGTTTGCCATGTTTGTTTATGGTTGCGGTTGCGCCGTACGTCGACTTGGTTAACACCGCCATACATCTCACTGAAGAAAAAGAAAATGCATGTTGTTTTTCTAGGATGTCCCGTGTTAGACTACTCAGATTAATTTAGATAAGTTGCATCGTTGAGAAAGAAACAACCCAAATCACCTAAAAGACCGCTCGACAATAAAGCGCCAGGGAAGGGGCGCAAGGGTGGTGTCTGTTTGCAAAGATAGGAAAGAGGTTTGTGGAAGCACTTCGTGATAACGTTGTCTACACTATGCATTGGTTTGAATTGCTATTTAATTAGGGGATATGAATTGGGGGATGAGGATATCCCAACCACATGGTTAGGGATAGCCAGTTTTTATGTTTGGTTTGGTGGGATGAGATGTGGTTAGGGATAACCATTTTTATGTTTGGTTCAAAGGATAAAAAGTGGATGAGTTGTTGTGGTAACCTCTTTATTGAGGTGGTAAGAATACCCCTCGAGACATGAAATTAACTCAATTTGAATATAATGCTTTTATTATTTTATTAAGTTGATAGCATGGCATAGAGGTTAATGTGATAAAACAAGACAATCGAGACATATTTTTGCACTCCCGTGAAAAAAATTGCATGAATACTGGCAATATGTTATTGCATATTTATTTTAGTATTTTCATACACATGAGTAAATTACAAGGAAAACCAAATAATCATCAAATATTTGTGTAGTACTAGCTGCTAGTCGCTGCAGCTTCCTGTACAAAAAAAAAGCATGGTCGCTGCTGCTTCCTGTAAAATAAAAGCATTGTCGCTGGTCCTAGTCACCTCTATCTTCAGGCCTTCCGCGTGCCCAGCAGCCAAAGCCAAGCGCCCAAATCAGGCCTGCCCAAATCGCCAGCGCCAACACGCCGCCGCGCCGTAGCAGTCTCCATGCGCGTCGTTCCAAGGGGCAAAGAGGAGACAAGAGAGAGCACAATCAGAGGAGATGGCGAAAGGATTTCTTGTTCCGGCTGGGGGAAAGGATTTCATGTTCCGGCTGCCTCCGTTTCCCTTCAGACGCCGTCGTGGCCGTGCTAGGTCCGGCCGCCGGTAAACCAGATCTAGCCACGGTCGGAGAGTGAGGAAACGAGACGAGAAGGGGAGACAGGAAGGTGAACGAGAGAATCAAGTAGGAAAACGGTTCGGGGGTGAGGCTAGTAGCGCCATCCAGAAGTGGTTGCCGTCGTCCAGCACATTTGGCCGGCCGAGCTCAACCAGTTTATCCAAGGAATATACTCAGCATCTGGTTGCCCTCAACCATCTGCTCCTCTAAACCAAACGGGTGGTAGTCACCACAAAAGTGGCTATTCCCAACCAACCAGTGGATAGCCACTGAACCAAACACACCCTAATTCGTGAGTTAAAAATTAGACTTGTTTCGTCTAGTATGAAAATATGAAGAAATAGATGAAAATAGCTAAAATGAAGGAGGCACGGTCCGTTTAATGTGTCACACAAACACGGACCCCCATTGACGCGTACGCTATATCTCAACGACACCAAAAGGCTCGAATATGGAGGCATCAGACAAAATAACGGTGGCATCATTGGAGATAGTCTAAGCTATCTTTTTGTCTGAGAAAGAAAATTGTTGTTGTGTTGGCACATGCAATCTGGCGAGATTTTACCACTGGATTAATGATGATGCTCCAAACAAACTAGATAGTGTGGTACATGGTAATTTGGAAGGCCTGGATTGGATGAGTGGAGCAAAGCATAGCACGGGAGAGGGGAAGCTGCAGCGGGGCCCCCATGCTAGTTACGTGAGGGACTGTTTTTTTTTTTTTTTGAACAAGAGGGACTGGGTAATCATGGCTCATGCATGCACCATATCTCACTCACTCCCTTGCCTGAACCTGAATAACAGAAGGCAATCTGGCTGGACACATTGGGCTGGATGCGACTAGGCTAAGCTGGGCCGGCCTGCTGCATCACAAACTGCAACGTCTCCAGCCCCTTAGGTTTTCGTTGTTGAATAAAAGTTTTGGGGGCACTTTCTTCGAATAGGTCCAATCGAAGTAAAATTTATATCCGATGCAAACTAAGCAATTTCTATTTAAGTTTTATACTTTTTTTGGAATTTATTTGTCGGATCCTACAATATTGACAAGTTAATTTTATATTGCATATTTGGTATGGTTAACCACATAGCGATGTTGTTAAAAGTCAGTTGTAGCATTCTTTATTATAGAGTTGTTATGTATTTCTTCAAATAAACTTTCTTTTTGTTAAATAACGGTCTTGGATCAAGGTCCCTTTGACGCCGTATGAAAAATATAACTAATGAAGATTTGCCTCTTTCATCTCGGCGTCGATTCTTTACCCATTTTTTCGTTTGTGTTAACATCAATCAATGATAGTTTTTATTATTTGATAAACTCATAAGATTCATTCTGTTCTCCAAGATTCTACATCATAATTAATAAGAAACAAACCAATTACCATGAAAAAATCAGATGACTTGACTTGCGAGTATAGTCTGTTCAGTAAGAAACAAAATGGAACTAACATAATCAGATCGCAAGATGCTCAGGCTTAGCCCAGGAGACACCGTATGGCGGTGGCAAGGGGAGGGTGAGTCAGTGGTTAGCAGAGGACAGCTGAACGAGGGCGTCGGGTGTGGCTGATTATGATGTCACTGTCGGGCGCCGGCGCCAGGGAAACCGTAGGGCCGGGTGCGTGCTCGTGTTTGGGGGGAAATCAAATGTCTGGCAATAACTTGGTCATTTAGGTATCTTAAAGGTTGCGATAATAATTATAAATATCTTTAATTGCCCAGTGATCATTTTCATTTTTCTCTTCTCCGGTTAAGAATGACAATTTCTAGAGAAGTGGGGCTCTTTATATGCACGTGAGGTGAGCTATTAGCTCATCGATCTAGGGGCTCTCTCCGCGGATTGCCCTTCTCGCCGTTGGATCACCAAGGGCGAACTGCCGTGAACAAATGGTTTTCGCCACGTCACCGATCTGTGGCCTCTTCTGCGGAGGCAGCCCTCGGATTAACAAGCATCCAATGATCATGCACGAGCATCCCAACGTCACAAAATGAGGTCCCACACACTGACTCTTGATCCAGGCTCCATACTTGTTACGTGAAATGACTGAATAAGTCCGGCTGAAGTAAAATAAGGATCAGAAACACACTGAAATAAGTCGCAATTTGTACTAGCCTTTCATAATTTTTAGCAATCATTTCCCACACTGTACAGTACTGACGAGTACATTAAATATTATATATTTGGCATACAACAATGTTTTTTAGCAATCTTTATTACACGGATGCAATATATCTTCAAATATATTTGCTTTGTGGGCGAATTTGAATTGTATTTATAAAAAGTCTATTCCTTTAATTATTCTTTAACAATTGCATGAACTATATTATGTATAAACATTTATTTTAATTATATTCAAATAAACTTGATTTCTGGTATATAAATTCGAATAGTATTTGTAAAAAAGCTTTTTCCACGAAATATTATTATTTAAAAATTGCCTAAACCATATTGTATATAAATATTTACTTAATTATAAATATATCGAACTAACAAATATCTTAATAGAGGTTTCTCCGGAAGCTCATCAATTCGTGGACTCTTGCTGGGGGTCGCTCCTTATCGCCATCGGATTACAAAGCAACCAACGATTGCGGATGAGCGAATCGAACCTGGGAGCGATCCGTGGCATCTTGGTGTATCGTCATCAAAGCCATCGGATGATAAATTTTAACCGATGTAAAATTTTGATCTGAAGCAAATGACAACAAATTACAATTTGTAATGAACTCTTATACTTCTTACAATTTATTTGTCGCTTTTTATGGCACTGACCAGTCTAATTCATATTGGAATGTTGTTAAAACTAAACGGTAGCATTCTTTATCACACAGTTGCAATCTCTATCTTCAAATAAACATGCTTTGTGGTAAATATGAAATATATTTTAACAACTGCAGGTACATAGTGTATAAATATCTATTTAAATTCTAAAATGGACGACTTAACAAACATCTTAATAGTGGTTTCTGGTATATAGCCATATGTTTTTTGAAACTTCTAGAGTATTGACTCAACTTTTGGTAAGAGAATTTACTGTTCTTTGCTGTCAAATGTGTCTCATGGCTCTTTGCAATCAAAATGTGCCTTACAAGTTGAAATAACGAAGTCACTTGACTTAGTAGACTCTTGCCATTTCAATAAAACTAGTGGTATATGCCGCATCTTGACGCTTTTTTTTGGTAGATCTCACTCACTAGTCACTAGGAGCCCTTGAGAAGAGGAAGGAAGCAAGCAAGCTGGGTCTAGTGGATCCGTCTCGAGTGCGTTATCGTGGGCTGGCACCAGAAGAGCGGAGCTAAATATGTTGGGCTTCCGGTCGATCATTTGTAACCTCTTTATCCTTTATTTAGTTTCCTGCAGCCGGACGGCCCCTTAATGACCCACTTAGATGAAGTAAAGTAAGCTAAACAAAAAGGATGAAGTAAAGTAAAGGCAGAACGATTGAGAGTTGAAGGCCGGTTATTAGGGAGAAGCAATGAACAAGCCCAACCTCGTGTGTGAGTAGCTCGTGAGAAAGTGAGCAGGCCCTAAAAAGGCCCATCTTGTTTTTTTTAATTGTCACCGAGGGAAGGAGAAAACCCTCCACCTGAATTTTTCATTTCTTTTTATAAGTGTGGTCAAGTAACCATATACATCGAGGTTTTACTGGACAGGAACAAATGTAGAAACCCACCATTGATGCGCGCTCGTTTCCTCGGGGTGGCTACAGATGGGGCAGATGGCTTCTTCCAGTGTGAAGATGTTCTTCTTGAGCAGCGAGCTGCGGGTTGGGACACTGTCTTGAACGAGAAGCCAAGCAAAGAAATGAACTTTGGACGACGCACTGTTCTGCCACGGGGCCTCGACGCCGCCCAAGTTGCAAAGTTCGTAGAGGGCGGACGAGGCAAAGGCGCCTTTTGGACTGCGGCATTGGAGGAGGCGGCGATCGTCTGCGGCCCCAGGCCTGATTGCGACGCCAGCCCGATTGATGTGGTTTATCATGTTTCGTTTATCTTGTGCGGACGGAACTTTTGCGCGGTTTGACAACTTTTCCTGGCAGCTATATATATATATATATATGGTGACACACACACTTGCGGTAGGAGCTAGCGTGGTTCGTCGTCAACGGCTACTTGTGCTCCTACCAAGTCCATGCGTGCGATGAGACCTTTGTGCGTTCGGTTGTTGTTTTGCGTGCCAAGAACAATGACACACTTGTTTGACCTATGCTTGATTGAAACCGGCCGAGCTCAATTCGTAGTAACTTATCTGTATTGATTGAATTAGTTGACTTAGATTTGTCTAAATACGGGTGTGTGAAGTTATTGTCCTATATATATCCGCGTGAACATACGCAATAGAAGGGAAAAATAAGATGTTAGTGTCGCAGACTGTTCCGCTTATCCGATCCGCTCCGGTCATGATCGATCGGAGAAGAAAAATAGTACTCTTTCCGTTCACAAAAGGGATGTTTCAACCTAGTCAAAATTTGCATTTATCTAGATATAATTTAGTTTGTAGATACATGCAAATTTGGTCTAATTTGGCCTTTTATGGATGGAGGGAGTACGATGAAGTCGTATGCATGCGTAGAGTAGGAGGAGGACTGATTGGGTGCTCGTTTCGAAGAGAAATTTATTCGTAGCAACGGCGCCGTAGCCCTGACGCCGGACTAACCAGCTAGCTAATCTACGCGTACACACACGCATACTAGTACTTCTTAAGTATTTCTACTATGTGCTATGACTAGTGCGTACGGGTGTTCATACCAATAATCCATCATCAATCAGAGATCACATACGAGATGCCTTGCGTTCACTCAATTAATTAGCTAGCTACCCATTCCAGTGCTCCTCCCGTCTATAAATACATGGCCGGCCAGCGCGAGTCACAGCGTGCGGGAACCTCACACACAGACAGACAGACAGACCGAGTGACCGCCAGGACGGAGGAGTGAAACCGCGCTGCCGGCGGAGCGACAGAGATCTCCTCCTTGGCGCCGCCGCGGATCGTCGTCGACGGCGAAACCGAGGTACGCACCCGCGCGCGCGCGGCCAAAGATTTTCTTCCCCTGCATGCACAGGTGCACTCGCTTAATAGTCTCAGCTGCATGCTGATGACCATGATCACCATCAGTCTCTGCTGCACGCGATCACTTAATAGCCAAAGATTTGTTTCCAGACGATTTCCTTCAATCAATCACCTGTTGTACCCGGCTAAGATTATTAGTTAGCCACGCCCACGCGAGAGGCTTCCTGTCTGTCTGGCTGTCTACAAATACCTGGAATATATATGATCGGGTCAAAGTAAGAAGCCCGAAAGGTGGCGCACATCACACACAGACACACACACAGACACAGACCCACATCTCATTCTCGATCACCACCACCGAGTGAAAGTGACGGAGAAGAGACGACGACAAGATCGGCGAGATTCCCTCGGCGGATTCTTCCCGCCGGCCGGCTGGCGCCTCCGACTTCCGAGTCTCGACGACACCGTGCAACCGCCGGGAGGTACGTACGTTCGCGCCGGCGCGGCCAACCTGAACTGAATCTTCTTCCTTCACCGGTCATCGATCGACCTCTCAATGAATCATGCTCACTCTCTGTCCTGTTCGGGGTCGACAGTGTTCAGAATCCTTTATCTGCAGTTTTGTGGTTATTTGCCTTGTCGGTCGCATTTTTCAACGCAAATCGATCCAAACACCTACTCGTCCTTTTTTTTTTTTTTTTTTTTTGAATCTACAATTCTGCATACGTACGTCCGCGTGGGTTAGTAGTCAGTCGGCAATTCTGAAACTGAAACCCCGTTGATATTACAGGCACCTTTGTTTCTGCCGATCCATACAAAACACTGCTGCAATTCTAATACGGTAGAAGCAAAACCCATGCAGTTCCCTACTTAGCTAGCGGACAGTCGGACGTACAAACGAAACTATGAAACAAGCAGCTAGCCAAACAAACAAACTATGCGTGGGGCAACCTTCCGTTGATCGGTGATAGCTATGCCGTTCGTGCCATCGTTTTCTAATCATGAACCAGCTCTACTGCTACTGCATTTACCCTTCAGTGTGGCCGTCATTTACCATTACCAATCAAAGCCCAATAAAAATATATAGTAGCCATTCGAACACCATTATTTAAGGGCAGTTACTCCGAAAAATAATTCCCAGTCAGGTGCTCCAAATGGCTACAGCAACGCCAAAGGGTAGCATCCGCAAGAGATTGCGTGAGATACCCACCGGTTAGTTTTTTTATTTTTTTTTGTTTTTTACCCACCGGTTAGTTAGTTAGTTTTGACTTGAAGATTCCTGTCGTAATCATCGACGGAACAACGGTATCAGTTTTTTCCTCAAGGTCAGCGTCATGGAACTGAAAGCAATGGCCATTTCCATCGACATGTGAATCCGCGATCCCGGCTGATCCGGAATACGATTGCGATCACGCTGGTCAGCGGTGGAGAATTCTACTATTTGAGCAGACCGTTCTTGAAGACTAGTCTGATGACCATCTGTCCTTCTCACGGTGAGCTCCGCCGCTTCATCACTCACCGCCGGATCTGAATGACGCGGGAGGAGCAGCGTCTCCCCGAGAACGACGACAGTCAGGCGAATTGGGACCGCTGGCTCGACCCCGTCGAGCGAGCGGGCGACGGTCATCGGCACCGTCGATGGCCCTAACGCGATCCTGACGTGCTAAAACGCCGCCGGGCGCCACGACTAGGGTTTAGGGCGATCTATTGGTTTTCACTCCCACACGAAAGATGTGGTTACTATCATTTTTTGGTTTATATTGTTCTCACAGATATTTTGTTGCAACTATGGTTCGTCAACTCCTAGGTACGGCTAGTTGTGCTCCTAGCTAGTCCATGCGTGCTTTTGCGTGGGAGGGCGTGCCAAGAACAATGCCTCACTTTTTAGGGGTCACGTATGGGTTAATCTTGTCCAAAACCACGGCCTTGATACGTATGACGTGAAGTCGTCGTCGTCGTGGTATACCCGCACGAACGGGACGGAAAACGGAACGCAATGTCGGTGTCGCACACTGTTCCGTTTCTATCCTTTCCGATCCATCATCCGCCCAGTCGCCTTCGTTGGGAGAAGAATACCGTAAGAAGAAGCGTATGCAGGGCGGAGCTAGAAATTTTGGCCAATGGGTTCACTCGCGATCAAGGCATGAACTAACTACGTACTGTAGAAGCTTAGACCATCTAAAAAAAGACCATATCAATCAAAGACAACATAAGTAAGCAAATATCCTAACATATACAGCCGTCGTGTTAAAAGTAAAGAATGAAAACATACCGGGTAATGAAATCCTAAAATCATGTGTTTACATATTAAAATAAAGTAGTAAAAATGATGGTAACTTTTGGGCAGCTTCTCTCCTCCCGCCAAAGATTAAAAAAATATCAAGTTAATTTCAATAGTTTAAACAAGTACAAAAAAGCAAAACATTTAAACTCACTCACATTTCAAACTTTCCCCTATCGATCCTTAATCTTCTTGAAAAGCTCAAACAGGTCATCATTATTAATGGTTGAAAACTTGTCTTCCTCCACATAACAAATTAGACAACCACTCGTAAACTGATCACCCATTTTAGAGCGCAATTTTTTCTTCACAACATTCATAGCTGAAAAACATCTCTCCACCGATGTCGTGGCAACCGCAATATCAATACTAACTTTAGAAGTTGGTAGACCAATGGAAAAGTAATATGCTTATTTGTCTGCAATATCAATACTAACAAAATCAGACGGTGGCCTGTATGGTTCCCTGGTTAAGTCCTAATCTCATCTGGCTTCTAAGGATCACGGGTGTACTCCGAAATTCTCTCCAATCAGCTGGGTCATAAGGCAATTAATCTAAATCAATTTCTCTTTGATTAGAGGGCTTTGGGAGACTAGTTATACCGAAAGCTTGCTTGCGTCTAAGAGCTGGCCTTGAAGTGCCTTCATCATTTGCTGAATCTTCCGATCGGTTTCTTTTGGCATAATACCGTTCCATGACCTAGATGAGAGAATAGACCCCCCGAAAGGCCCTGCTTTTATAAAGCATTAACCACCGCAGTTAGGTTTTTGGAGCACCAAAAAACCACTGTGAACACGAACTAAAAGAAAAAGAAACACCACCACACCAAGCGCAGCGCGCCACAAGCCCAGCATTACCACCAGCAACTTCAACACCCAGGACGACACAGGATAGAAAAAGAACGCCCACAACTGGGGAAACAAGCGACAGCCCACGCAGGAGCCAAATAAACTAGATAAAACCAGGGGCACAAAGACACCACTAGCTAACCTACTCCACTACGCTTCGCCACCAGGAGCTGGAACCTTCTTGCCGCCACCTTGATCTTCTCCAACGCCGAGTCCCACGCTCCTTTATGCTTTACTGGTAATAGCGCTTTCCACTGTGACAAGAAGGAAATCGTTTTGTAGATGTTAGTCAGTGGAGAGGCGCACACTTTACGATTGAACACCAGGTCATTTCTGGTGTTCCAAATAGACCAAGACATCGCCCCGAGCAAAGCCCAACTAAATTTTCTCTTCACACCCTGACTACGACCAGAGAGCTCAAAGACGTCTTGAAAGCAACTTGGAGGCTGGGTCCAGCCTAAAGCTTCCTTCAGACCCCACCAACCAAAATGGGACAAGGGGCACCCAAAAATCAAATGGATCGTCGTCTCAAATTCTCCACACATGCTGCAACCCGGCTCCCCAGGCCAGCCTTTCGCTTTTAGGTTAGCCGTAACCTGAATACGACCTCTACAACACATCCAAAGAAAGATTTTCACTTTTAACGGCATGCCAGACCTCCACAGGTCTCTCATATCGTTATCCACCACTCCAGGATCAAGGATCATATTATACATCGACTTTGCAGTGTACATGCCGTTTTTAGTGATCGCCCAGAAACCCACATCTTGCTGCTCGGACAGACGAACCTCACCAAGAAAAGCTCTCATCTCCTCCCACTCTCCAATTTCGTTTGGTCCAAAAGATCTCCTAAAATCCAGGTGTATACCATCTGGCCTAATAGCGTCTGCCACCAGCACATCCTGATTCAGGCTATAAGAAAACAGAGTGGGAAAGCAGATCCCCAATGGGACCTGACCCAGCCAAACATCCTTCCAGAACTTGATCTTTTTCCCGTTACCTAATGTGTATTCGATGCCTCTTTGAACAAACTTTTTAATAGCATGCAGGCCTTTCCAGAACTGCGAACCGCCAGACGGGTCCGACTGGAAAAAACTCCCTTCACCCAAATATTTCCTACGCAGGATTTGACAGCTCAAATCCTGGTCTCCACGCTCCAGCTTTATGATCCACTTAGCCAAAAGAGAAATGTTTCTAGCTTTACTGTCAGCAAACCCCAGACCTCCAAACTCTTTTGGTTTACTCATAGCATCCCATTTAACCATATGATATTTATGTTTTTCTTCCTTATCGTCCCAGAAGAAATTAGCCCTCGCCATGTCGGCCGCTTTATGAGTACCATCAGGTAGAAGGTAAAAGCCCATAATATAAGCTGCCATGTTACTAAGGCATGAATCAATCAAGATCTTCCTCCCTCCGGAGGAGACCGGCTGCCAGCCCCCCAACTTTTTCTTAATTTTTTCCACCACAAACTCGAAATCCGAAATGAGCAATTTTTTATCCGAAACCGGCACGCCCAAATATTTCATTGGAAAAGAGCCTATCTCACAATTAAACAGGTTAGCAACCCTACGTTGCTCGTCCTGATCAACACCCAACACTAAAATTTCACTTTTCTGGTAGTTCACTCTTAAGCCAGACATAGCCTCATAGCACAGCAGCAGGAGTTTCATCGTTGCAATCGAGTTTTCCTCATTGGCAATAAAAAGCACAGTATCATCAGCATATTGTAGATGGGTTAAGCCTCCATCCACCAGATGAGGAACAAGACCTCTCAAATGCCCAGAATTCTTTGCAGTTGAGATCATAGCCCCAAGAGCATCACCCACAATATCAAACAGAATTGGAGACAGCGGATCCCCCTGACGGAGCCCGCAGTAAGTTCTAAAATACTCACCATCTTCTCCATTTATGTTAATGCAGACTTTGCCTGTTTCCACCGCTAGAGCAATCCAACTGATCCATTGTTCACAGAAACCTTTCTTCCGCAAGACATCCATCAAAAAAGGCCACTGCACCTTGTCATATGCTTTCTCGAAATCGAGCTTAAGAACAATGCCAACCGCATTTGTTCTTTTTAACTCGTGAATAACCTCACTCAGCACCACCACACCTTCAAAGATGTGTCTCCCAGGAATAAATGCAGTTTGAGTGATATGAACCACCTTCTCAACTACTTGAGTAAGCCTGCTCATTAACACCCTTGTGATAATCTTAAAGATAACATTCAAGAGGCAGATGGGTCTGTACTGTTTAATCACGTTCGCATTTTTAACCTTAGGAATGAGAGTGATTGCCCCGTAATTCAATCTCCCCAGGTCTAGCTTCCCAGCATGTAAATCATCCATCATTTCCTTCACCAGACATTGAAGCCTAGGCCAGAACTCTTTGTAAAAAACAACTGGAAAGCCGTCTGGACCAGGAGCCGTATTCACTTTCATTTCCAACACCGCAATCTTCACTTCCTCCAGCGTGAACGGTCTAACCAAGTTCGTACAGTCTTCTGCTGAAACTCTACCACTATTCCTCCACAGCTCTGGATGTAATCTCACTTTAGAAATTGGTACTTTTCCAAACAAATCCTTGTAAAATTCAGTAATATGTATCTTTAGTCGTTCCGGGTCCTCAATGAGAATTCCTTCCTCTTCCAACGAAAGAATGGCGGTTTTCCTCCTTCTTCCATTCGCTACCGAATGGAAGAAGGCGGTGTTGTTATCTCCTTTTAGGATCCATTGTTCACCACCTCTGCGCTGCCAATACATCTCTTCTTCAGCGTTCATTCTGGACAGGACTTCCTCCAAGCTATATCTCCTAGACCATTCTGACTCACAAAGCTCTCCCAGGTCCCCTTTATCATCTAGTAGCTTAATTTCAGCTTTGATGTGTTCTTTTGCTCTGCGAGTTTCCCCTTTTAAATTCCCCTTTTAAATTCGCTGCCCACCCTTTCATCCACTTTCTAAGTTCGATTTGTTGGTACTTCCAGTGGTCCAGAACATAGCCCCGCCTACGTGGTGGCCACTTGTTCAGAACTAGCGACTTGAAATCATTGTGCATAAACCACGACAATTCCATACGAAATCTTCTAGGTTTCAACACAACCTTCTCTCCTAAGTCAACCAAGATTGGCGTGTGATCAGAACCCGCCCTGATTTCAGAATACGCCGAGGCCAGAGGGAACGCCGCTTCCCATGAGCCCGACATAAGAACCCTGTCTAAAACCTCCATAGTAGGATCCGCCTGGTTGTTCGACCAAGTATATTTACAGCCACTGCGGAACAGCTCCCGTAGTGATAGTAAATTGATCATCGTGTTAAACTTGAACATAATTGTTCTATGCAGCATACCTTTTGATTTCTCGTGGTCAAACCGTATCATGTTGAAATCTCCACCTACAACAACCGGCACCTTTGTACTCAGAACCTTATCTGTCAACTCAGCCAGGAAAGCATCCTTTAAATCATATTTCACAGGGCCATAAACATTTACAATTTCCCACACAAACCCAGAAGATCTACATCTTATCTGAGAGCTAACAAAGAAACCACCCTGCTCTTGATTCAGAACCTCATAACAGTCACTTCTGACTGCAATAAGGAGCCCACCTGAATGTCCATTTGCTGCTTTAACATTCCAATCATAAGAAAAACCCCCACCCAACATGCGCATCGCTTTTCTCGACACCTGACCACAAATAGTTTCCTGCAAACAGATAACTTTGACCTGATTCTTGATCACTAAGCCACCAATTTGTTGTTTTCTCCCCACTGCCCCCAGCCCCCTAGCATTGTAAAAGAGAATAGTCATCTTTTAGATTTTCTACCCCCTCCCCCTTCTTCTTCTGCTTCTTTCCACCTTTCTTAGCGGAGCTACCTCCACTTTTTTTACCTCCACCTCCTAACTTATTATCTGACAACCTATCTTCCTTATTCCAACTTTCCTCCAAGTCTTCCTCCAAATGTTTAAGGGGAGAAACCGGAGTGTCAACACCCTCCAGTTCCTCCTCAACATGTTTTCCCCGAACCTCAGCCTGGACCTCACCACCCACATCATCCTTCTTTCCCTTATCCATTTCATCACTTTTCAACCCTGCATTGTCCACTTTTTCTGAAGCAATTTTTGCACGGGCTGCTGCCAAGACCGCCTCTGCCAACTCTTTTGCTTTAAAAATATTCACTTGCCGGTTGATTTCATCATCATTATCACCCAAAATAATGCCGCTATCTAGTGCAGTTTGAGCAATAATATCATTTTGTAAATCACTAAGAACATGGAAGCCTGTTAACGTACCTGAAATGTCATTCTTCTTGGACGCCCTGATTTCAGCTCGCATCTTGATTGGAAGACCATCCTCCTTGCTCTGCAGCCTGGCACTGTGTCTGGTCGCCATCACTGGTTCCTTTCCCTTCGCCGGCTCCATCATCTGCTTCTTCTTTGAGTGAGAAACCAGAATCCATGGCGTTGAGCCATCCCACTGCTTATTGCCAACCGGCGGAGCATATGCTACTGGAGATACGTCCAAAGGTTCAGAGTCATCATCCGACATGCATACTTCTGGAATATCCACTTTCTCAGCATAGTAGGTCAGAAACTTGGGCTCCTCTCCACAGCTATAGTTTATCAAAACGTCATCTACCTGCTGGTTGCTTGTCATAGCTTCTTTATCTTCCATCACCGTTTCCAAGTTACACTTCTTACTGCGACCATCACTGCCTGCCTTCTTGAAACAGTTGCTGTTGCTCGAGCCTGCACCCCCACCCTTGTTTTTAGATACATCATCTCCTCTCTTTTCTTCCATATGGCCCCCCTCCTCTCTTTTGCTTTCAGCCCCATCATCCTCTGGGTCATCTTCATCATCATCCCCGTCCTCTTTATGAGAAGAGATCGACACCGAGTTGGCAATCACCTCCCACTCCAAGCGGAAGCCCCTCCCATTGATATACACATTGTAAAAGCCATCCACTTGTGACTTATCCTTACAGGCAATTTTAACCCTAACTGGGTCTGATCCACTCAGAGATTCGCAGTCGACTCCCCTTGGTTCTCCAACCATGAAGGCCAACTCCCACACTGCTTGTTCAAACCGAGCCCAATTTGGCAGGCCAAACACCCGAGCCCACACCTCTTCCAGCATACCAAAAGCTTCAAATTCTCTCATGGATTCAGTAACTTTCACTTGGATGCTGTCATCCGACACAAAATTGAAACCATTTACGAACTTTGTCAGATCACGCCTGGTTGCCTGGTCAGGGAACTCAATCAGAAACTCCTTTCCCCCCAAAGGTTTCAACCTCCAAGTCCAATCCTTTTCAAAAAGCTGTGCAAGCTCCAATAACACTTCTTCCGCAGTGCATTCCCCAGTTATCACTCTCATCACGCCTGTGACAGTCGACGGAGTAGTCAATTCAGGAGGAACTGCCAACCTGATACTAAAGAACATCTTATCCGCAGCCCCAGTACCACAGACCCTCAATTTTGGCTCTTTCTCCACACAATCAATTGCCACATGCCCCGATTTCTTGCATAAGTAGCATGTAGGTGGTGCAGTGCAATCCTTCTGCGTGTGACCCGTTTTGGTGCATTTGTGACAGTACAAAAAGATTTTCTTCTTACCAAGGGGTTGAATTGAAGCTTCCCCAGCCTTGTCATCAACAGCCTCCATGCCCTCCTTCTTCTTTTCTTTCCCCTTCTCCATCTCCTTCTCCTTCTCCCTCAGCAGCTTCTCTCTATAGTGTTTCTCCTTCTGGATTTCTATTTCAGTTGGCATCCGCGCGCCTCCCCTCTGCAGATCTCTGTTTCCGTAGTAGTTTCTTGGACCTGAGCCCCTCCCGTAGTCTCCGAATCTCCGATTCTGAAACGCACCCCTTGGCTCTTCTCTGTCCCGATCCTCATACTTGCGCTTGAAACGGCGATCTTGTTCCTCATCACAAGGCAGCATCGGATGGTTACCACCTCCGCGGTACCCACCTCTGCCCTGCCTGTTGTTGAGATTGTACCTCGCATCACCCTCGTCCCGCTCCTGCCTGAACATCCCTGCGACCACCTCCGCGAAGGATCTGCCGTCAACCAGCTTCTCCGACGAGCGCGTAATCCTGCGAGCACCGCCGCCAAATCGCCTCACCTCCTCTCTTGAGGCTAAGAACCCTACCGTAGTTTTGGATATCTGACTAGCTTTCTTTACCCATATCCACGCACCCCTATTATCGGTCATGGAGGCCCATGTCTCCACCGAAAGGGGCCTACCATCCCAAACCAGCCCATCAACGTGCTTCCGCGGCCCAGCTTCACCAGAGTTCTGAACTTGAGGCACAACTGGTTTCAGAAACTCCCTCCCGCCAACCAAAGAATTCCCCAAAATTTCAGCAGCCTTCTTACCTTGATTACTGTTAGCATCAACAACCGATGGACCCGCATCTTTACCATCCACAACACCAAACGAACTCCTCCTAATTCTGCTAAGAAACACATCAGAAACCTTACCCGTTATACCTATCCCATTTTTTTCTGAAACTGGCACAAAAACCTGTCCAATCTTAATTGGAGCTCTCATCTCTGTCCCAACCTTGATACAGCTGTGTTTCTGGATCAGTACACGTCGGGTTTGTTGATTTGCGTCGACTGGTGCACTCACCGGAGTCTGCACTCCATGAGGCGCCAAGTCATCATAACACATATTCTGAACTTTCATCTCTGTCTGCAGATTCAGAGTATCATCATGTTGTAGCGTATGAACTCTGCCCGCATTCTCAGGCTTCGGGGTACCCAACAAAGACGCTGAAAACCGCGCCCGATCAACCTCAAACACAGCATCAATGCCTACGCATCGCTGCTTATTTCCCTCCGAGCGCTTCAACTCTGAACGCAATTCAACTTCCTGCTTGATTTTCCGCAAATCCGCCTCCAACCTGCTAACAGAAACAATCTCCGGCTTCGCGGCACCTAGTAATGGCGCTGAAATCCGCACCTGACCAACCTCGGACACAGCATCAGTGCCTACGCACCGCTGTCTAGCTTCCTCCGAGCGCTTCATCTCTGCACGCCCCCCAGTTTCCTGCTTAACTTTACTCGAAACAGCCGCTGAGCTACTACGAAAATCACTCTGACAAAACGTCGAGCACCTAGCCTGCGGAGCAGCCACCTCCTGGTTCTCAAGCTCCAGCGGCGCTCCGACCACCGCGCGATAACACGGGAAGAGTAGTTCATCCCCAACCGCAATCGAAACACCCTCACTCAAAAGCCAGGCATCAACCGGAATTCCATCCTCATCGTATAGAATGATCCGCCCACCTGCTTTGAGGCAAAGCTCTCCCGTATATCGGCGAAGGTTGGCCTTGATCAGCAGCGCCGAGAACGACGCCCGCCATCGCCGCAGGACCTTGTTCGAGACCCCCGCGCCCTTGATCAGACGACGGAGGTAGGTCAAGCCGTCCTCCACCACCGGGCCATCGGGCAGATCGGAAAATCCCACAGCAACCCGCGACTCGCCCAAACTCACCACGCTCGAACCTAGTTCGCGAGGAGCCGAGACAGCGCGACCCTCAGCGCCCGCCGCTCGCTCCAGGCTCACCGCCTCGCCCTCCGGGATCCTCTCGAGGATGGGGAGGCGGGATGGAACGCGAGGGAGGAGTTCCCGAGCCCCGAGATCGCCGCCATGGTCGCCCGAGAGCTTGCGTGCGAGAGACTCCATCCCCCACTCATACATACTCTTTGTTCTGATCGCTGGCTACCTCCCGTTCTATGACTCCAACCTAATGGAGATCCACCTTGTCGTTATCCCCCGCAAGCGCCACCTCCTCCGCATCTACCCGAGCCCCGGGCAGACCCTAACCCTAGCACTAGCTCGCCTCTGCCTCACTCGCGCCACCGCTCGTCGGCCGCCTCCTTTCTCTCGCCCCCACACCACGGGTAACCCTAGCTCCGCCGCACGACGGCCTCCTCCTGGTTCGATTCCCTCTGACCGCACTCCATGGCCGTTACCTCTGGTGTCTCCTGCTCCTCCCACTCTTGTGTTGCCGTGAGGCCTCGAAAAGCTGAAGCAATCACAACAATAGCTCTATGCGGACTTAACCGGAGACTGAAAAAAGAGATTCAAAATTGTTATTCCATGACCTAGATCAATCAATGTGTAGAGAGAAAACAATTTCTACAAGGGCTGGAGAGGACTTGCACACGGCAAGAGACGGGGAGGGTTTTCTTAATTTGTACCTGCCGCGTTGCCGCTGCCGGCCGCCGGCGTCCGGGCGACGAGAGACAGAGAAAGACAATCAGCAGTTACAGATTTTGGTGTTGCGGCGCTGCGCTACGTGAACGACGCCGAGAAAGCATCGAGGCCTACATTAACCTGCTACTTGCGTGTATAGGCCCAGACTGATTTTTTTACTTGTGGGCTGTGGGCTATTAGCTGAATTAATACTACTTTTTTGACAGGATATATGGGCTAAACCCCTTCCGATTGGTCCCACTAGGGAGTCAATGGGTTCAGGCCAGCTGCATAGGTGTATATGCTACTCGATCGGAAAAATCCATTGGTGTCATGTGCACCCAATGGTTATACGTTGGCTCCGCCCCTGAGCGTATGCGCACAGGGGAGCGTGAATATTTTGCAACTAGTTGCACCCGCACCCCATTGTCGATACCCTATTTTATAATTTAAAAAAATAATGAAACAAATCATGGACATGAATTATGTTGTGTCTTACGCACCCACAAAGTTTCATCCAAAAACATGACCACATGTGACCTGTAGAAAAAATAGAAGGAACTAAGTGAATATATAGTATATGTGCTATTCACACGTTATTAGTCTTTTTTTGAACAGGTCACATATGATCATATTTTTTCTTTCCGTTTTATCCTTTCCGACCCATCATCCGCTCAGTCGCCATCGTATATTTCGTAACTAGTTGCACCTGTACCCATTGTCGGATACCCTATTTTAGAATTTTGAAAAATAATGAAACAAATCATAGGCATGGATTATGTTGTGTCTTATATGCACCCATAAAATTTCATCCAAAAACATGACCACACGTGACCCGTGCAAGAAATAGAAGGAACTAAGTGAATAGTATATCATGCGCTATTCACACTTTATTAGTCTTTTTTTGAACTTGTCACATATGACCATTTTTTTTTTATAAAAATCTGTGAGTGCACGTACAGTGCACAACATAATATAGGTCCATGATTTATTTCACAATTTTTAAAAAACTTCGAAGTGGGGCATCCGACGACTAGCTAGCTAGGCGTGGTCGCAACTAGTTGCACATTGTAGTTGCGCGCACGGGAGGAAGAGGATTGGGTGCTCCTTTCGAAGAGAAATTTATTTGTCGTAACGGCGCCGTAGCCCTGACGCCAGACCATGCATCCAGCTGATCTACGTACACACATACGCATACTATTCCTACTTTGTACTAGGACTAGCAGGTGTGTTCATACCAATAATCAATCAATCAGATCATATACGCGATGCGATGCGTTGCGTTCACTCAATTATACGAGCTCCACTAGTAGCACTTCTGTTTAGCTGCCCCAGAGGCTCCTTCCTCGTGTCTATAAATACGCGGCCGGCGCGTGCCAGGTCGAGACAGACAGACCGAGTGGCGGAGGAGGGAATCGCGCCACCGTCAGAGATCCTGTGGCTCTCGTCGACGGCGAAACCCAGGTACACACACGGGCCGCCCTAGCTTCACTGCATAATCTTAAATCACCCACACCGCCATCACACCATGCATGTGGAGTAAGTGTGACCACGATATGATCAGTTTGTGTTCGTCTCTGCTGCATGCATGCATGCGTGTTTCGGAACGGGGAAAACAAAATCTTTTCCAAAACCGCCGCCTATACCGCAACCAAGGCTGCTGACGGTTCAAGATGCGTGAATTTTGTCAAAAACCATGGCGAGATGCACGGCGCTTGGATGGATTTTGACCAAAACCAAGGAGAAATCAATTGCTGCTAGTAGTAGTCTACGCCCAGTAGTAGTTCACAATCAACAATCAATCAATCTCGATAGTAGAAAGAAAGAAAACACGCCTCGTTGCGTTCACTTGTTGTTTCCCGCCAGCTGATTAGCCACGAGAGCCCACGCAAAAGGCTCCTGTCTGGATGTCTACAAATACCCCGCGGGATGCTTTGGTCAAAGCGAAAGGTGGCACGTGCACACACCACACACAGACACAAGAACCACATCTCATTCTCGCCACCACCCAGTGAGGGCGCGACAGGATCGGCGACATCCTCCCCCTCAGCTAGCGGATTCCGCACGCCGGCCACCGGCGCCGCCGCAGCCTTCGAGTTCCGACGACGACGCCGTGCATCCGCCGGGAGGTACGTACGCTTCCCTGAACTGAAACCTTTCTTCACCAGTCATCACGCCATGGCGGCGCACGTCGGTCTTGTTTGCCGCACCGATCGTTGGATCCAACTCCCAGTGAATCGGACAATTTAGAAAACCGTGAGCATCGCTCGTTGATCGGACATGCACTTTTGTCCCTGCCGATCCATACAAATCACTGCTGCAATTCTGGTACGACAGAGACAAGAACCATGCACTCCCGTCCTAAACTACGAAACAACCAGCTAGCCAAACAAACAATCTATTCTAGGGGCGGGGCAAGAAACAAGAACCATGTATCTTCCATTCAGAGTGGCCCTCGCTTACCATTACAAATGAAGCCCACTAAAACTTACAGTAGCTATTAGTAGAACACTATAAGTCAAGGACAGCTACTCCAAAAATAATTTACAGTGGTATATCCGCAAGAGATCGCGTAGGTGATTGATACCCACCGGTTAGTTAGTTTGACCGGAAGATTCCTGTCGGCGCCATCAACATTTGAATCCGCGATCCCCGGCTGATCCGGAATACGATCGCGATCACGCTGGTCAGCGGTGGAGAATTTCAGTATCTGTGCAGACCGTTCCTGAACTGGAGATTCAGAGAGCGAAAAATAAGAAGACTATATAGTCTGATGGCCATCTGTCCTTCTCGCGGTGCGAATCCAGCGAACACCGTTTCGTCCCGGAGCACCGAGCTTCATTCACGCTGTCAGTATCAGCGTTGCGTTGCGTGCGTGTTTACTTGCTGGCTGGCTGACTGATTGTTAACCTGTTAATTACTCCCTTCGTTTTTTAATATAAGATGTTTTAGGTGGTACACATGTTGTCTATATACACACAAAAATGTGTGAACATGCATATAAAAATGTGTCTACATACATTTGTGTGCATGTGCATGTGGACAAAATCTAAAACATCTTATATTAAAAAACGGAGGGAGTAAAAGAAAAGGCTGCTTGATTTCCAGCTGCACCTATGCTGATTGCTCTTTAACGAATCACTGTTCGTCACCACCAAATCATTGCTCGGTTTCGACACCTTTCACATGGTAAACAATGGAGATGCTGCTGGCCCATGCTCTCATCATCGATCACTACCTCATCCACTGCTGCAGAGTGGCACGCACTTTAAAGAGTCTTTAAGTATGACGACGATTTGAAAAGGATGTTCACAACAAAAAACCTCCTTTTTCCTGTCGATTCCAGACCCACCCAATCTGACAAACTGTATCTCCCTCTGCTGCTCCGTCACTAATCTGCAAGGTTTAGATAATACTTAAGAATTGGTTCTAACAATATGCAAGCTTTCAGTCTGAACTCTCAAAGTCCGACATTGCAAGCTGTTCCCGATCGAGCCGGCTTGGTTAATTTCTTCCGCGCTGTTTGTTGGTTTCCCGGCCCATCGTGTAAGCATCACCACTGCGTACCGTTCAATGCGTGTTCTTGTTCCTTCTTTAGCTCCATCTTTTTCTAGTTTCCTTGGTAGCTACTCCCTCCGTTTCACAATATAAGATGTTTTAGGTGTCACACATGTTGTCTTGATTCATACCAAAAAGAGTGTACATGTACACTAAAATGTGTCTATATACATGTGTGTGCATGTGAATGTGGGAAAAGACTAAAACATCTTATATTATGTAACGGAGAGAGTATGATGATAATTAAGTAAAATCTAATTAATCAGTGCACTCGGAACCAGCTTTCTGATGTAGAGCCAGGTGACGGAGATCGGTAGAACAAAGCCGAAGAGTTTCCGCAACAGATTGCGTGACCGGAACTACCGATTAGTTAGTTAGTTTGACCGGAAGATTCCTGTCATAGCCATCAACGGAGCAGTACCACTTTGATTATTACTTGGAAGGTCAGCGTCGACATGTCGCTCTCGTCCTACGTACATATCACTGAAACCACTTGTCCCAGCCGACATGTGAATGAATCCGCTGATCCAGGTGGAGAATTTTGTTATTTCGTTCTCCTTCTAGGACCGGAGCTCCAGAAGAACACGAGCGGAGCGCACTATAATCTCATCTTGCCTGACTGTCCTTCTCGCCGCGGTGGGAAACCAGCGAGCGAGCACCGTTCTCGTTTCGTCCCGGGGCACGTCGGCGTCAGGGTGGCGTTGCGTGCCCGTTCACTATGTCTAATCAAACGCCATGACATGAGCTTAGCAGACACAGACAGTGGGAAAGAGTGTGATCACACAACACGCTTTAATCATTCATGCCATCACCTCATCCAAGCAATAAGGTGTCACTTAATTACAATGATTAAAGACAACAACTAGTACCTTTCTTTTCTTGGAAGGTCAATGTCATGGACGCGTGGGTCGTCCATCTCACGAGTCACACATACTCCACTAAACCCACCCTTCATCGTCAAGGGATATTGTTTTTCTTCTTCTCGGGAAAAGAACGTTTTTGTATTATTAGTGTCCAACCAACGTCGGTCGACGACGTTGATACTATATAATTCTCGAATTTACATCAGTGCAAAATGAGGAGGTGGCTTACCTTGCCACACCGTCACTGATATGATCAGAACTATGCTACCTTAAAATTTTAAAATATTAGATTCACATGTATGTACCTCTCCTGATCTAAACATGCAGGGTATTTAAGTGTTGGTTCAGTCTGAATGATATGGTGTTGCACTGATGGTCACCATGGCTTGAGCTAACCAAACAGTGTGAAAGAGAGTGTGATAAGCCGACACACACAATCTTCGCTGACACACAAAGAACGTGGCTTAATCTTCACCTGCACCTCGATCTCCTGATTCGAGCAAGCAATCTGTAAGTCAGACAGCACAAGTAAAGATCTGGTTAGAGATACATAAACATAAAATGGTCTTATTACGGAGGCATCTTTCGCATGCTTGCTGCTGGGCCATGCTAATCATTCATAGGTAGTAGCATCATATCATCCACGGATCAGAGTGACACTTAAACAAGTCATCAACAAATGATTAACAAAGATGCATGCCCACCACTACAACCTCCTTTCTTCTGAGGATTCCACTGCCCCACACGGCCACACTGCACCGCCGCCACATGATCTGCTGGAGAAGAAGATCCCACCGTTCAAAGCGTCCGTCGTCGTCTTCCTCCCGTCTCTTTCTTTAGTCGACGAAAAGTAAGTAGGTGTGTAGCCGCGGTCCTTGTAGCAGCAGCTGTCCTCCTCCTCCAAGCTCTGAGATATCTCATTTGAGTTCTTCCTTCTCCGCCGCCTACCTAGGGGGACACTAGTGCCTATCCCAATCCAGCCCCCAAATGCGTGCACATCCACCTCTGTCTCCAGCTCCACTACTTTGGCGGTTTGAGCTGAGCAGGTATGTCTCCCTTTCTTCCGATTCTTCCGTTGTGCTCGTGATTCCCGTGAATCCTCAAGCTCTGAGATTTCTTGAATCTATGGTGATTCTGTGAGTTTTTTCTGCCAAAATTCTTGCTGTCGTCTTACTCCTTTTTGATAGAGGCCTGAACCTGCTGTCACACTTGAGAACCGGGAGCTGCTAGATACTACTGCAGTTCTGACGTTTTTGTGAGACTCGGTGACCAACTGACTACTGGCCACCAAGCTCAAATCTTGATAATAACCGTTGTCAGCATGGAATTTAAAATCAGTTCTTCCATGGCACTACTCATCCTGATTTGATTTCCTGAGCTGAAGCAGCCCAGTTTGGTCCCTGCTCTGACGGAGACCGTCTCTCTGTCAGTCAGTCTATCTGTAATACAAGGCAATATAATAAGGGTTCCTGATCTCCAGCTAACGCCGCTTCCATTTCTTCTAGATTACCAAATCAGCGTTTTTTCACCTTGAATCATATACAACTATCTGTCCATTGCATCTCCAGTCCTAAACTCCTAATCACTGTCAATTTTGTTTTGCAGGAAACAACTGCTCCTCCTCTGAGCTGCTGTGGTGACTGGTGAGTAATCGGAGCAGCGAACAGGCAAGGTCAGCCATGGGGGAAGTCGCAGCGGAGCTGTACACCCAGGATGGCACCGTGGACATCAAGGGCAACCCGGCCCTCAAGCAGAACACCGGCAACTGGCGCGCATGCCCCTACATCCTCGGTACGCACACACCATTGCTGCTCTGTTTTGCTCTGCCGTCTGCTCTGTTCTCGGTGTCCATTTCATCCATGGAAGCTCCGCTGCTCATGGTGATGAATTGCAGCGAACGAATGCTGCGAGCGGCTGGCGTACTATGGCATGAGCACCAACCTGGTGAACTTCATGAAGGACCGGATGGGCATGGCCAACGCCGTGGCGGCCAACAACGTCACCAACTGGTCGGGCACCTGCTACATCACGCCCCTCATCGGCGCCTTCCTCGCCGACGCATACCTCGGCCGCTTCTGGACCATCGCCTCCTTCATGGTCATCTACATCATCGTAAGTTCATCCACCGGCCATTTTTCTTGCTCTGTTCACCGCCAGAATCAATTGAATGTTGTGAAATCAAACACCTCATGTGCACGAATGGTTTTCAGGGCCTGGCGCTGCTAACCATGGCCACCTCCGTGCCTGGCCTCGTGCCCTTCTGCTCCGCCAAGGGCGTCTGCGACCCGACCGCGGGACAGTCGGCTGCGGTGTTCGTCGCGTTGTACCTCATCGCGCTCGGCACCGGCGGGATCAAGCCCTGCGTGTCGTCCTTCGGGGCCGACCAGTTTCGACGAGCACGACGACGGAGAAAGGAAGCGCAAGAGCTCGTTTTTCAACTGGTTCTACTTCTCGATCAACATCGGCGCGCTGGTGGCATCGTCAGTGCTGGTCTACGTGCAGACGCACGTAGGCTGGGGCTGGGGGTTCGGTATCCCGGCGGTCGTCATGGCGATCGCCGTGGGGAGCTTCTTCGTCGGCACACCTCTGTACCGGCACCAGCGCCCCGGCGGCAGCCCGCTCACACGCATCGCTCAGGTGCTCGTCGCTGCCACGCGCAAGTGGCGCGTGTCTGTGTCCGGCGACGCACTGTATGAGACGGCGGACAAGGAGTCCGGCATCGAGGGGAGCCGCAAGCTGGAGCACACAGAGCAGTTCAGGTTCCTCGACAAGGCGGCCGTGGAGACGCCGGCCGATAAGGCGGCGAGCTCGTCAGCGGCATGGCGGCTGTGCACAGTGACGCAGGTGGAGGAGCTCAAGAGCGTGGTGCGGCTGCTGCCCATCTGGGCGAGCGGCATCGTCTTCGCCACGGTGTACGGCCAGATGAGCACCATGTTCGTGCTCCAGGGCAACACCCTCGACGCCTCCATGGGCCCCCACTTCGCCATCCCCGCCGCCTCCCTCTCCATCTTCGACACCCTCAGCGTCATCGCCTGGGTGCCCGTCTACGACCGCCTCCTCGTCCCCGCCGTGCGCTCCATCACCGGCCGGCCACGCGGCTTCACCCAGCTCCAGCGCATGGGCATCGGCCTCGTCGTCTCCATGTTCGCCATGCTCGCAGCGGGGGTCCTGGAGGTCGTCCGCCTCCGCTCCATCGCCACCCACAAGCTGTACGGCAAGGACGACATCGTGCCCATCTCCATCTTCTGGCAGGTGCCGCAGTACTTCATCATCGGCGCCGCCGAGGTGTTCACCTTCGTGGGCCAGCTCGAGTTCTTCTACGACCAGGCGCCCGACGCCATGAGGAGCATGTGCTCCGCGCTCTCCCTCACCACCGTCGCGCTCGGGAACTACCTCAGCACGCTGCTCGTCACCGTGGTGGCCAAGATCACCACCAGGGGAGGGAAGGAAGGCTGGATCCCTGACAACCTCAACCTTGGCCACCTCGACTACTTCTTCTGGCTCCTCGCCGTTCTCAGCCTCGCCAACTTCGCTGTCTACCTCCTCATCGCGAGTTGGTACACGTACAAGAAGACCGCCGAGTATCCACCACCTGATGCTGCCGCCAAAGGATCAGCTGATGATGATCATCAATACCTAATGCCGCCAAAGGTTCAGCTCATGATCAGCATGATGAGTGAGTGAGAGACCTTGGTTCTTATCTCAAGAATGTGTATGCATGCGTGTGTTAAGATTTCAGGAGACATGACAAAAATAGGTTCTTGAAAGAAAATGAAATCAAGGATTGGTATTTGATAGAGTTCAGATAGGAAAATTAAAGGTGTAACATTTGTGATACGAAGAATGTTTGTGCTGTTATTTAATTTTAGCATAGTGGAAAAATTGGTTCTTTTCTGAATGTGTATGCATGCGTGTGTTCGGATCTCAGGAGACATGACAAAAATAGATTTTATTAAAGAAAGATGAAACACATATCGGGGAAATTAAAGGTGTAATTTGTGATATTAAGAATGTTGGTGATATTGATTGCTTCTGCTGTCTTCGAAAAATCGGCACGACAGGTGATTTTGGTTCTTGACTCTCTAATACAGTTTGTGCTGCCAGCCCTACAGAGGAATGCAGTTCAATAGTTATTTGCTTCCCTTTTTGCTATTTCGTCCCAAAAGAAACATCAATGATCAACTAATTCCAGGACAGCGAATTCCTGCAGTTCCTTAATTCAGTATAACTAATTACAACTAGATGCATATATGTCTGTCAACGTTTCTTTCCCTTGCCCCAGATATGATCGATGTGTCTACCCCATGGTTTTGGTTGCCGGTCGGAAAATCCGGTTACCGGTCGGTAACCGGATTTCCCGAGCACTCTAGGGAAATGGTCATACCGGACGAAAAATCCCGAATTTTTTGATTTTAACAAAAACTTTTGATAAATAGTTAAATTGGGAAACAAAAATTTTGAATTTTAAATTTCACATTTCAAATTCGTCCGGTAACCGGTCGGGATTTTCCGGTAACCGCGGTAACCGGAAATCCCGACCACCATCGGGAATTTATTTCTACCGGTAACCAAAACCTTGGTCTACCCTATACAAGCGGCATCAGTGTATAAAGGTGATTGTCATAATTCAGCAATGACACTCAGCTGCAAAATCTACTGACCTTTAAGATTTGCTTGAATTAACAACTCAGAATATCAGTCTAAATTTCTGCTAAAATTGAATTTATAGGAACTGGCCATCAATTTTGAATTCAATTATTTCATGTGTTTTCGCTTATGATTGCAGAACCAGGATGACAATTCTAGTGCCAGATCAGCATCTGAAATCTCAGGCAAGCTCAGTTTCTATGATCCAAAGTAAGAAGACATCTAAGGAAACAGCACACGAATACTCAACAGCAGAGGAAAAACACCCGATTTTACCTTCAAGATTCTCTTTAGCCATTTTGAATTTTTCGGGCTGATATGACTGTCCCACCGCCAGGAGCATTTGTGCCTGCCAGGTTGGTGACGTTGCTGGTATTATGCTAACAAACTGAACAGCAGAGGAAAAAATACCCATCTTCCATAATTCCACAGCACCAGAAGTATGACAGCAACAAGAACTAATCACAATCTAAATCCATTGACTTACCTGCAAAATAGCAAGAACTCTCAGAATGCCGAGTTTTCTTGACATGAACAAATAGTCAATGTAATTAAGGTAATGGTTACTATCTGGTCCTATTTTCTTTCAGCGAAAATGCCGCAGCTGAAGATCAACCCAGCAATGCTTGGATTTCTTCCTGGCCACTCATCACATGACAAGCTAGTATAACATCAGCAAAACCTCAAAGTACTGAATTTGATTCTGGATAACCCGTTCTAAACGTGTCGTGTTGATGAACAAGTGGCAGGCACTAAAAGATGAATCAGAAACAACAAAATTGCAGGCATCATAATATCAGCAAAATAGCTCCATCCCCAAAATTCGAGAGTATGCACTACGAAACATAAAGACATGAACTCAGTGGAGATTAAACTCCAACATCGGTTTATGGAGAGTGATGAATTGCTTATGAAAACAAGATAGAGGGGATGCAGCAAAAATAAAAGAACGTTGATAAGAAATTTATTCGAAGAGTTAAAAGAAGGTGCAATGTAAAGCAATACCGTAAGAAGATTCTTTCGTAGAATTTTGAAACCATAAGCTTCAGATAACCTCACCAATTTTGTACTTCCAAACTGGACAAAATGATATAATTAGAGGAAATAATATACCACACATAGATCATTTCATTATTGACAGGAGAATTCAAATAATGGGATTCACAGTTTCAGAAATTCAAGCATGAGAACAGAAAAAGGAGATACATGGAGGACTAGAATTCTCCACGTACCAAGAAGAGAAGGTCAGGCAAATAAGACTTGTAGTCCCCATCTGCAGCAGCAGGTGGACCGGGGCATCTTCTTCACGGCCTGGAGACACACTTGCAGCAACAGGTGGACTTGTGCGGTACGCGCGAGACGGTTTTCGGCCAGGATTTCGTCAGTGAGCTCTTCCCCTGGGCTCAGCCCGGCGCCATCGCCGCCGTCAGTGGAGACTGACGAGGAGCGGCCAATCTGCAGACAGGGGGCGCGGAGGGAGAGGTTAGAACTTAGAAATCCGTCACGGCGGCGAGGAGAGCGTGAGGGACTGAAGAGAGGATTCTACCTTGCGCTTGCCGCGCGGACCGAGGAGCGCCCGTGTCGGCGGCGAGCGAGGGTTTCCCGAATTCATGGAGACATCGTCTCGCTCCGACGTGGAAGACATGGTGTTTCGGCGGCACGCATTGCGCTCGGAGGCGTCCAGTCGGCCTTGCGTTACAGGCGCTGTTTCCGGCGGCTAAGGCTAGGGCGGCGAGCGGCGGCGCGCCTAGTTGTCACTGCCGGCTACAGTACGCCACCAGACAAAGCAGAGGAAGCAGAGCAAGTGGGCAACGATGCTGGGATTACGTCACACTTTAAGTGTGGGCCCAAGTGAGGTACCTCTAAAACCATGCATGTATCCTATCTAGAGGATGATATGATTGACCGACAACATTTATTCAGCCCGGACGCTGAACTAACGGTTTGATTTCTTCCTCAGGAACTGTTCACATTGCTACATCAAGCAAAAAATGGACATACAATCAAAGAGTAAGTAGCAATTATTCGCAATGACGAGTGGATTGGTCAGAGCTACAAGGAGGTTGTGGTGCGATAAAGAGCTTCCTTCGATTACCGGATTCAGGTAGGAGGTAAGAGCAATCTACATTGTCAGCCTCCATCACCACCACCTCGCCTTCAGGCGCCACTGATTGATTGGATAATTCATGGCCGGAAGAGAACGGTAGCCTAGACGGGTGCTCGACAGGTTGTGGAGCGCGTCCTGAAGGTGACTGTGCATGCTAGTCCAGATGTGGGGGAGCATGACAGTCATGTTCCTTTTTATGAGATCATGGTTTCATCCAATTTCCATGTGCCTCCCATTTCCAACACTAACCGATGCACAAATAGTTTGTGTGGCCTCATATAAGGTAATTGGTGCTATGCTCAATTCTGCCTTTCTTGCTAGCACACAGGAATTGCAAGTTTTATATATGTGTGGAGTATATATAGCCATACATGGATGAGTATGGTATAGGAGCAAGCTGCAATGTATTTAGTATCTTGTCATGAAGTTGGTGGCTTTAATTATATCATGTTAACTAGATAAAGAGAGTTGGCGCCATAAAATAAATCAGAGAAGATTGGGCCGAACTGTACATAGCTCATGAACTTAAATACACTTGAAGATCTTAATGAATGTCACATGTTGATTTGATAATACTGTAAGATTCAGATTATAGACAATTAACCTCAAATGTAGGCATTAAGACGTGATGTACCCAAACTGGTATGGTTTGTGGTCTAATCGACATACCTATGAAATACACTACTATGCTAATGTGAGAAACTTGAGGCATATAAATCGTAGACAAAACATTTATACCCAAATCGGTGTGTTGACCTAACTAGGTGCTATAATTAGGTATTGATGCTAGTGTGATGCGCCTCCAACGGATCTCTTAATCAAGATCCATATCTTAACTCTGATTCTTATATTCATTGAGTGTGGTTTAGAAATATCTTAGGGTAAGCTGGTTAATTATCTAGGAAACATACAAACACACACACATCCATCAATTGAAGGTAAGAATAGAGTAGAGAAGCCACATCGACCAACATTCCTTGCATACAAACTAGTGCCAATGTATGGAGATTATCGTTAGACATGAGACGATAGAAGAGATGAGGACCTAGCAAGCCACTAAAGGACCAGATATGCTTATTGTATTCGTTAACCTATAGCAAGTACATTATCCTAGACTTGAACCAAAGACCTGAATTGTAAAATAATTCATTGTAGCTTCGTCATGCGGTAGATACTCATATCTCTCAACAACATAATATTTTTAACCAACAAAATTACACATGAGCACAAACAAATGATGAAAGAAACTAGTATTAGAGATATGTTGGCTCGATATTCTAGAATTTCATGCCGCATAAATAGGGAAAAGTGCATGAACCTAAAAATTTAAGCCATGTTCATCTATATAGAAGGGTCAATCACGAGAATGAAAGACACAAAACCCTGACAGTTCAGAACTTGGTCAGATCTTGTTGTCGATCACAACAGGACTACTGTGTATTTTCTACACCGACACATCATTTCCAACACCGCAAACTTCGTATGTTCCACTACAAATTGGGAAGGTAAGTCATAACAAAAAAAGGAGGAAAGCTGAGATAGGTGCTCATCGGGTCAGGGTACGTCTTTTGAAAGCGACTGTGCACTGTAACAGTAGTGTGCGTAAACGAGATATCTCAATTTTTTATTTGAGCATATGATTGCCCCCAGTTCTCGTTTTCATCTATTCCTATATGTATGATTGGTGCACTATATCTAAGAAGTGTATGCCGAATCTAACATATCCCTCATATTTCAGTGTTACCATAGAGACATTGTTGCTCATTTGAAAGTTCTGTCAAATCTAGGCCAAACCTTCTAGAAGAACACCCGTTGGCCGTTGGATCGACGAGAATCTAGCGATGACGGTTGAGATCCGCTGAGCCAGGGCGATCCGCGAGACTAGCGTTCTGCGCTCTGATTGGCCGACCTCTTTTTTCCACCCAAACACGCACGGTTTGATTCACTGATATGTGGAGCCAACCTACTGTGGGGTCCGCATGTCAGTAGCTGGTTTGCGAACGTGTGGGCCTGCCATGCGCGGGGAACGACGGCGTTTGCTTGCTTGATTCAGAGATTCAGACATTCAGACATTGCCGCGGCGATTCAGATGCAATGTGAACAAGGCAGTGATTCAGATGCAATGTGAAACGCCATGGATACACACGCATGCACCTCCGCATTTCATCGGAAACCCTAAGCATTCTAGCCTATTTAAGTACAGCACGCACCCCCTCTTCCTCTCCCACCCAAGCAAGAGCCACTCCCTTCCCCCTTCCATGCGAAGGCGAATCCACCCTCCTCTCACATCCGCAATGGAGTTCGACGGAACAACCTTCCAGCGGCCGCCTACCGTGCCGGAGCGGCGCCACCCGCCGGGCGTCCTAGTCCAGAACACTCTGCGTGTGTGGGCGCAGTCCAGGGTTAGGGGGGCCGAAGCTCTCACGCGCGCCTTCCTTGACGCCGGTTATGCCCATCTCCCACCGGGCACGCCGGCGATGTACGAGCTCGAAGTCAGTCTAGACTTCTTCGACAACATCAGGATGATCGCGGTCAACTTCCGCAACCCGTTCGACGCAGAGCATCTACTCGGCCAAGTTTTTTGGTGCGGCTGCGAGTCCATTTTCTTCACCATTTGTAACATCTTCACCGGGACCGAGAGCATGTTCCCCCACCCAAACCAGATGCACTCCCTCCCCTACTGAAGTTGAATGAAGGAGCACACCTTTGTGCGAAGCAAGCATCGGATATTAGAAAAAGATGTATTTGGGTTAATTTTATCCCTAGTTTTATTTCTCAATGTTTGCAGAATGATTGTAAGCCCGATGAAGTTTAAGTAATGGAAGTATTATTTTGTGTTTTCTGCGTTTTTTTCTTTGACGTGTCGTGTCCCTGAACACTAAAAGACAAAAGTGGCTCAAATAAATAAAAAAGCAAAAGTGGCTGAAATGGCTCCTACACTTACTGGGCCTAATTGGATGGAGTTGGCCCATTCATCTAGCCCACAGTGAAACTTTTTCATTTTTCTCGAAAAAAAAAGATCTGCGCACGGCTGCGTCCTCTGCAGCAATATTCCGAAGAAGTAAATCATTCTGGTAAGTCTAAATAAAGAAGTAAAACATTGTTTCTACAGATGACACGATAATTTACATTTTTGACAAGGTTTAACCCAACGGAACGTGCGAATGACAACATCGGGATGTCCAGAGCACGCCCCCAGGGTGTTCGACAGAATGCAGTCCACATGCCCAGTTCACAAAATTACTCCCCCACACGCTCCCAGCGCTGGACAAACATTGCCTGAACTTTCAGGCACCTACCAAAATTTACTACACTTCCTATCTACATAATGCAGCTCAAGCTTCCAGCTCCATCTAGCAGCTCTGTAGCTGATTCTTCATCTCGCATAGGATCAAAGCTACTTCGATGTCCAGGCTCGATGAACTAGCTGAATTCCTGCTCGATGTGGTACCCCTGCTCGATGAACTCCTGCTCGATGTGGTACCCCTGCTCGATGTGGTACCCCTGCTCGATGAGCTCCAGCCCGAGCTGCTCTGGTCGCCCGCATCAAGTTTTCGCATCGATGCATACCTCTGTCTCGTCATCGGCGGCGATTGACCGCCGAGCGAAAAACCCTTACCGTCGATGCCGTAGCGCTTCCACGCCCGCTTCAAGACCCGATTCACCGAAATCCGGTAGGGTCGCTTGCCGCTGCACGAGTCCCTCGCCGCTGCACGAGTCCCTCGCCGCTACCGGCGACCCGCACCACCCCAACCTCCATCCACCCTCGACGCCCTTACCTTGCATTGCGACCGCAAGCCCTGCGTCGCCGCCCGCCGCTCGAATCGCCGCTTCTTTTCTTGCGCCGCCGCTCGAATCGATTGCCGCTTCTCTTCTCGCGCCACCGCTCGAATCGGCCGCTCCATCTAGCCCGGAGAAGCCGAGACGGCAGGACAGGAGTGAGTTCCGAGGGACGCCGGCGCGTGGCAGAGTTTGTTCCCCCACGATGAACAGATGCAGCTGTCGCATCGGAGCTATTATCACCGCTTCAGATCACGCACGCGTGAGGTCCCACTTGTCATAAACTTATCCATTGAACGGTTAAATGGGGTTTACCGCGTGGGATAATAAATTAACGGCCATATCGTGCCTGGGCTATTTCTGCACAAAGGCATGTCGCACCACAGCTATTGTTACGAAAGATGTAGCATCGCAGACAATTCCCCACAAAGACGTCGTCCTGGAGCTATTCGCCCTGGCAGTTCATGTCACTCTTGTTGTTGCCCTTTCAACAAGCTCATATAGGCACACAAAAAAATCCTGCGTTGATCCAGTCAAACTGTGTGTGAGAGAATTGGATGGAAAGTCCATTTTTAGTTTGAAAATGTTTTCAGATGTCTGTGTCATTCTCGTGCACGAGCCATATGCATCTTCATTACCAAGTGGTCTTGGACATAGTGCATACGAGTACGGATTTATATCTTTTTTTTGACAATATCAAGGGGTAGAACGAGTGAACGTGGTGGTCAAGTGGATGCGACAACACATCGTGGTTGAGTTTTTGTGGTGCCACTTCAATATCGGGACTAGAGCTTCAAGCTGAAAACCCTTGGTCCAACCTTTCTAGGTCATACCTTGCAATGGCAGTGTTTCGACATGTTACCTTGCGAAATGTATTGCATGGAATTATATGTCCTGCTCTGGGGTGAAAGCTTATGATCTAGTCTTTGACTATATCAGGCGACAGTGACACTATAGTGTCCTTGCCTTCATGAAAGCGTTTCTTTTCGAGAACCCGCCCCCATGTGTTTTCAGGGTAGAGACTTGGGCGTCTCTGCCGCGGGACATTCAGAAGGGTCAATCACAAGGAGAATGGAAGACACAAAACCCTGATAGTTCAGAAGTTGGTCAGATCTTGTTGTCACGCACAACAGCGCTACTGTGCATTTTTCTACACGGACACAACATTTCCAACACCGCAAACTTCGTATGTTCCACTACAAATTGGGAAGGTAAGTCATAACAGAAAACAAGGAAAGCTGAGATAGGTGCTCAACGGGTCATGAACGTCTTGTGAAAGTGACTGTGCATTGTAACTAACAATAGTGTGCGGAAGGAGATATCTGAATTTTTTATTTGAGCATATGACTGCCCCCAATTCCCGTTTTCATCCGTTCCTGTATGTATGATTGGTGCACGTACAGTGAACACCCAGTATATCCAAGAAGTGTATACCAAAGCTAACACATCCCTCATATTTCAATGTTACCATAGTGACATTGTGAGTTTTATACTTGTGTGGACTATACATAGACCACACATTACATGAGTACAGTACAATAGCTGGCCCTTATTGATATATTTTTCATTTGGTTCGGTCTGTTACTATAGGGTTAGAGGTTGCCTGGCGGAGTTAATGTCGCGATACATTAGAACTCAGCAGAGGAGGAATACCGCACCCTGGAATTGCTCGCCAATCAGCACAACTTTCTACCAGTTTATAATAGCCCTCTTTAGCTTGTTAACAAGGAGCTGGCAGAAATCAACACCTTCAACTATACTCCCTTGTCCCTTCTTAATCATAGGTGCCTCCCTAATAACGTGAACATTTCGTGAAGCCTCCTTTTCCTACGATCTCATACGTTAGTGGACCAGTGTTTACACCCTGCTCTGCTAGGTTGAATGGTTGTCTGTTTCCATGGCGGCAGCTCGCTTGGTAATTTATTAGAGAAGCTGCCGCGAGCTGTTGATCAATGCCATATAATCAATGAGGACAATACAGCGTGTAATTTATTGTATATGGTAGCTGTACATGATATATACATAATGCACAATTTATTCGGATGTGTTTTCCTGTGTGAGGCCGGGAGCAAGCAGTTCACCAACATATATTTACACGTGCCGTTCTCTATCCTCTGATTTTGTAAGATTGATGTTGCCATACCGTTGCTCCAAACCATAAGTCATTTACCATGGCTTGAGGCGCAACGTTGCGCTTTCCTTGGTGTCCCCTAGGTCTCGTCAGCGACATTGCTATTATAAAATATATTAGACTACTATGCACTCTCTGTATCTAAGAGTAAAATGTTTTACTTGTTTCACATGTTGTGTAGATGCATTCTAAAATGAGTGAACGTACACACTAAAATATGTATAGATAAATTTGTATACGTGTGAATATGGACAAAGGCTAAACCATCTTAAATTTAGAAATGGAGGGAGTATTGCCGAATTCATCTTTATCGGAAAAAATCTGAATTCATGTCTACTTACTTGATCAGGTTAAATACTCTTTTGTATTGATAGCCCAATTTTTCTATTTCTGAATTCATGAAGACAGGGTCGCGCCGACGTGGAAGACAGGTCGTCATCCTAGTGTTGTGCTAGGTGTACAATACACCATCAGACAAAGTAGAGGAGGTGGGCAACGATGTTGTGATTTCGCCAGAATTAAGTGTGGACCCTAGTGGCAAAGGCTAGGTGTGCAAGAGTGTGATCCTGGCAAGTGGGCCGACGTAAGAGCATCTCCTACCGGCCTCCTCAAACCCACCCTATACGTCCAGGGACTGTCCACACAGCGGCCGGGCGAAAAACAAACCATCCAACCAAAATCTCAAAATACATCCCAAAACAAACCCACCAAATTTGTATGCCAATTCATTTGATCCTTCGAGCTCATGCGTTCCTATTGGACTTGATGAAGAATAGTGTCAGCCAATGGAGAAGGGTCCCAGTATATAAGATCAAAGATATGTTTTTGGAACGGAATAACATCAAATTTTTCTTTTGGCGGGTGTGGATTTTTCGTTGATATGATGTGATCGATTAGCAATGGGCTGATATGTTTTTTAGGAATAAGAATCTCATTTAACTATGAGATTTTGGGCTGGCATGGACTTACATTCTTATAAATGGAATATTTTCTTACATCCATAGTGACACCAAAATTTTATTTTATTTTTATTTCTTATCACATCAAACTATGTAAACTTGTCACTTGTTAAGAAAACCATGTGATTCCGATTGATCAAACTTTGCAGGATCTAATACCGATTGACAGATAAGTACGATTACGTTTGATCTTGACAAACGAACAACAGCTTAGCAAAGACAAAGTACCTACAATCTCCCACTTCAACCAATAACGTACATTTTGTTTTGTATTGCCATACCCTCTAATAACGATCCTAGCACCCCACACTATTAACAACGGGGTGATGCTCATGTTCGTACGGTAATGAAAATACCAAGTTGAATGGACTAATTACCTCACCTACGTACAAACGTTTTTCCACCATCAGCCCCCACCTTTTCCATTGTCATTGCCATCACCAACTTATTCTTGGCAGTCTGTGTGGGCCTTTGCCTCCGCTCGCTATCCAACAGCTATGTCTTTCTTGTGGTTTTGCCTCCTCTATCTTGATGGGCCTGCCTTCAGACGCTTCTAGACACAAGCAACCTCCCTTTCATACTAAACATTTATATTTGATGCAAAGCGTCTCCCTAGCCTCATTTCATGGTTGCGCTATGTTTAATTATTAATACTTGATGGTGGAAGTTAGTAGCTTACCAAAGAAATGTGATGTTCTATAGAAAAAGGTAAAACTCATTTCCATACAAAAAACATAGATGAGTGTTTCAAATTCTTAGAGAACTTTTTCGCGCATGTAGGTAGTAGAAACATAAGTAATCTATAACCCGAATCATAGTTTTCTTTATTAATTTCACTATCCCTTAAAAGGGATCTGTAGTTAACAAAGTTATTTATATGAAAGGAAAGTTTAAAATAAAAGCAACATATGTCATTTTAGATAATCTTTTTTTGCTGGATCAAGAGTATATAAATAAATGTTAATGGTATAAATAGCCGCTCAAAAGTTGAATATGTTTCTCGACTTCGTGGTTGTTTATTTTAGGTGTAAGTAAATAGAACATATTGTAATAAATTTATAAGAAGTATGGTGTTAGAACATACAAACATATCTACAAGAGGTTTTGAACATTCATTGCTTTTATATTGGATCCATATGTGGTATTTCCTTCACCCAGTGGAGCATCGGGGTCATGTGTACTCCTCCCCATGATACTGCAACACCTGGACGTCATAGGTGCCGACACAAGCCACTAGATCCCCCTGTGTGCATCTCGATGTCAAGTCATCATGAGTTATCGCGTGGTGCCCACCTTATTATATAGGAGGCCAAAAATATTAGTCTCCGACTCGAACACACTCATATCCAGGGGCGGACCCAGGATAAAAAATGTCCCGGTGTCCAAGTTAACATAACACATAGGCCATGCATACAAGCAACACACTTTAAATATGAAGCCGTAAAAATGCTTACCAAAACAAAGCGTTAACCTTGATATATTATTCCATCATAAAGTTGTGCAATAGAGCATCCAAACTATGAAAACAAATATGATTTCTGGTTCAAAGCACAATATTACATAATTATGATTGTATCAACTGAATTGACTGTGCGGTTGTGAGTTTTGGAGATGAACTTGCGTTGCATTGCGCCCTTGTGTTCTAGTCGACAATTGAGGAATAACCAAAAACAAATTCAATAATGATTGATGTAATCGTCACTTATCGTGCGTCAAGAATCCAATTCCCAAAATTTCAAACCCTAGTAGGGCAGTTCAAATGGATTAGCAAAACAAAGCAATTAATATAGACGGTGTGTGGACTAAAAGATGACCCACACCTTTTCTTCTCCACTTCTCCGGTGGCTTGCCCTACGATCGTCCGATCTACGTGACTCCTGATTAGATAGGCCGCGCCCCGCACTTGCTACGGATGCAAAAAAGGAACCAAAATTTTGTACTAGCTATGCACAAAAGGGAGAAAAAGTGGAACAAACGGTTCCTGTTTTTGCATCCATAGCACTTGCTAATTAGATGGGCCGCCGTGCGTAGGTGCGGTGAAGCAACCTTTCGGGTGTCGACAAATATTTCTAGTGGTGTCACGACCATATATGAGCTAAATACGTAAGGTAAGGCGGAAATCTACCGGGTGTCCTATGACCCCGGCTCCGGCTGGGTCAACATGTGTCCGTGCCTGCTCGTATACTATATACACCTAATACAACTCTAAATCCTATTGCAACCCTAGTCGTACATAGTATTTGACACGAACACAACACAAAAGATAGGATAAAATTAAAATTAGCTACACTTCATATCTGAATTATGCTCTACTAACATAAATTAAGCATGCAAATTAGTTCTCTTAGGATTTACACCTGTAAATTCTTCTTTGTGCACATAATATTATAGAAACATGAAGTTCATTTTACTAGAAAACATGGAGTTAGAAGCAAACCTCAGTTTTAATAGGTCTATACAATTATCATGTTATTAGAATTCTAGTAATGTTCATAAATACAATAAATGAGGACGAATACTTTTATGAATTATTAAATACCACGAGGTCATAAAATATTGAAGCGGGGAGAAAATATTATTTTTATGTACATTATAAATGAAAATCACGTAGTAGGGATCTTCCCTATTGTCTTTCGCATTTTTTTAATCTTTTTATGCATTCAAATTGAATGAACGTCTTGATTTTGAAGGAGTTAGTATGATTATGAGGCAACAAGTATACGCACTATTACAAGAGAGTTTAAAATCTTCTCTCACAACTAGTAGATGGAAACCTATGAAACTGAATGAATGATTTTGGACGATGCGGGCTAACAATGACCCATTGTGGATCAAGTACATACTTTCGACTATTATGAAAGAGGTATTATATAATGTAAAAAGAAGTAGAAGCGAAGGAGTACAATATCATAAACTCTGGTTAGTCTGATGTCACAAATTGCGAGGTTTGTGTCCTCGCAAACCCGACCATCCAGATTCGATGAGTCTATGCTTGCGTCTCCGATTGTTCCTATTGGTCTAATCCTTCGCGACTCAGATCTCGTGGTTCCACATCCTACACTGCTACAGGATCGTTCACAGAGCCAAGTATGTATGTCGCTCATGCCAAGACGGCGCTTGAGAAATTGCGAAGCGTCATCTCAAGGTAGTTGTGAAGATAACAGCCCGGTTGTGGAGCAGAAACTCATTGTTCCTTTCTCTCTCCATTCTGTATCCCCCCATTTCATGAAGCCTCCCTTTCCTACGATCTCATATGTTAGTGGACTAGTGGTTTCGCACCACTAGGTTGACTGGTTGTCTGTTTCCATAGCTAGTGCCTCTAAATTTGGAGGTTTATGCCCTTGGCCGTTCCCCTTTCCCCGTCTACAGGAAAAGGCGATTTTTGAGCGACCGAAGTCACCCCACCTCGCTCGCCGGCGATCCGTGGATTCCGCCGCCTCCGGCGGCCGCTCCGGCGGCGGGAGGTCGGGGAATCCACGGATCTAGGCTTGTACATAGTGTAGGGGTAGGTTTCGAGCTGGCCGGCGGCGTGTTGGAGGCGGAGACGGCGGCGGCTGGTGTTTTGTTTGCAGGGGGCGGATCTCTTCTCCGACGTCGACGTTCTCTGGAGCTTCGACGCCGATCCGTCGCCAACCTCGTCCTCGCATCTCCGTGGAGGTGTTGTGGGCGTCTTCCCCGTGTGATGCTCCGATGGCGGCGGAGTTTGCAACTCAAGATCTTGAAGAAGAAGATGGTGCACATCGAACCGACTGCGGCGGCGCTCGGCGGTGTAGGTCCTTCGGGGCTGACGATCGGCGACTTCCCGCTCGTCTGGGGACTGCCTCCGAGCCAAGGCATCGAGGGAGGCAGAGGCGGCGGCGCGCCACCGACGGCAACGGCGTGGCGGCGACGCGGTCAACTTGCAGAAGGACGGAGGTGTAATTTTGTTTTTCTTGGGGTTCCTTCTGTAATATCTCCGATGTAATTGTCTTCTTGTTCCGCAAAAAAAAAAAAAAAATTGGAGGTTTATGCATGTGTGGAGGCGGAGTCTTGCTTGGTAATTTATCTAGAGCAGCTGGACGCCGGTAGATGATCGATCACATCTAATCAATGAGGGAAATACAGCGTGTAATTGATTCTATAGGTACAACATTTATTCGAATGTGTTTTCCTCAGTGAGGCCTGTAGCAGGCAGTTCGGAGGACAGGAGCATGTTCACCAACCTTTATTTACGTGTGCCCTTTTCTTTCCTCTGCTAGTATAGTATTGTTGCTATTCCACCGTGGCAAGCTCCGAGTCATCCGGTCATATATACCATATTACATGGCTTGAGGCACTTCACAACTTGAAGGGTTTTTAGGGAGCAAAGTGAACCAAATGAATTCTCCGGCAGACACGACAAGCTTGCGCATTGTTGGATGGACAACTCTTCGACTGCAGATAGGGAGCATCCCTGCCATAAATTTTCTAGGTTTTGGCAGTGAGAAATTATGAGGTTAGAAAGAGCCAGGTCTATGACGATGTGAACTTGTATTACGGCTCACAAAAAATGTTGGCATAGTGCATAGGCCAGCAAGATGGATTTCAACATGTTGAATACTGATAGGTACACTTGGCAGACTTCTTAGTTACGAACTATTAGTGTGTCAAGCCTGGGAAATAAGTTCTCGCCCTCCAATCCGACCCATACCACGCATTTTGGCTTGCTGTCAATCTCTAGCACCTTAAGGGATTGCAGTCCAGCAGGCTTGCCATTTCCATAAAATGAAGAATCCACACACTTTATTGATTCCAAGTTAATTATGTAGAGATACTGGAGAGAAGCTAAGCACCAGAGTTCTTATCTCTGTACGGTATATGATCAAGTGGATCCACACCAGAGTTTTGAGATGCAATTATTGTGTAGATTCCAGTGGCGGAGCTTCAGCATCATTGAAGGAGGGCCAAAAGAAATTAGATGACAGTTGAGGGGGCCATTTTGAAATATTTTTTTGTTTTGTATGGTAAAAATGCTAAATACATAGTACTACTATGCAAAATTTGATTTAGTTGGGGGGCCATGGCCCATGTTGGCCTCCACTAAGCTACGCCTGTGGTGTAGAAGGAAATGGCCCAAAAGAGGGAAAATCCCATGAACTTAAAAAGGAAGGCATTCTTGCGGCTACATATGAGGTCGTAAATACCAAGAAGGTAGGAACAATCGAGAAATCATGACCGCTTTGGTCGGCTCTCATTGCCGCGCTATGCTAGCAGTTGGTCACACGGGCCAGACTACTGCATACTTGCATAAAGCAGCCACATCCTCCAGTATCACCACCACCACCTTCTTCTATGCATATGGTTCTGCAACCACAGGTTCAAGAGATTATTCAGCACCAGAAAAGAAAGAGGACCGAGTGGGGTGCTTTGTGAAAACTGTTCTAACTTCTACCTCATATGGTTCCCCTCAGTTTCCTGTTGCCTCATGTTGTGTTTGTGTCGAATATTATCTACGAGTTGGGTTACGTTTGGAATTCAAGTTGTATTAGGTGAGGATAGGATACATATGTAGCCTGAGCACCACACGTGTAACCTATGACGAGATGCAGTTAGATACATTCGGCTGGGTTGGACTGGACAGTTTGACGAGACAGAAGACGGTGAAGATCGGCGACGATGACGTAGGAGCGTGAGGGCTGATGGTGTCTGAATTCTCTGGCGTGGCAACACGTGACGCATGCCCGAGGGATGCGTGCTTCGACATGCGATGATGCGGGGTTGATTCAAGATGGTGCACATATGAGATCTTGAGGTCGACGGGGTGTGGGGTGGTTTGATCATCTACCAAGGAGTCATGTTGAAGGTGGGGCTAGATTCTTGCGGAAGATTCCACTCGGCTAATGGACTGGCTGCGGCGTAAGCATGTGGAGAGTCGAAACCTAGTCAGTGGGAAGGCGAGAATCACGTTGGTCAGACTGGACGTCAGGGTTTGAGAGATACGTGGAACTCGGCACCGGTCGGGTATGACTGGTGGTTATCTACAGTGGGGACTGAGATGGTGTGGGTGCGCGACCCAGTAGATCTTGGCCAAGATTGCGGATGCTCGACGCGGTAGTAGCAGCGAGGCGTGCGGTAAGCACGGGACAGACTAGGGCACATGCGGTCAGACATGGTCAGACAGGTGTGTAAGGGGTGCTGGAACCGTGTTGGCGACTACCGGATTCAAGTTGGTGACTAGGTCTATGGAGATTGACGTCAGGTGATAGACAGGAGTCAGCCATGGGGAATCTGAGAAAGTGTTGAAAAGTCTGAAATGTCGGAAGCTTGGAGAGTACATGGTCGTATATTCTATGATGTTCAGTGCACATGGCAAAGTGTGGATGACTACATACAGAAGGAGGCAAAGTGCTATAACTGTGGGACATATAGAAAACTATGCAGGATGAGACGGCTGTGAATTTGACTCAGGTTGACAAAACGGCGACGGTGAAATTCCTTCAAGTTGGATGCACTTTCACGCAGATCAGTGGTCGGTGTGTGATGATGTTCGAACAGGAAGGAGGGACTACAGTTGCAGGTGGAGTCACATGAAGTCTTGGAGTAGCAGCGAAACTCATGGAAGACAACTCAAGTCCGGAGTACATGGAGATTTGACGCATTGACGAATGCAAGGTGGTGGAGAATATTCGCCAAGGTGTAGTTTGTTGCGTTTGTGACAAATATTATGTACGAGTTGAGTTACGTTTGGAATTCGAGTTGTATTAGGTGGGGATAGGATACGTATGTAGCCTGAGCACCACACGTGTAACCTATGACGATTTGATATCAACAGGTACGCAGGGGGAGCCGGCGGCTTGTGCCGGCACCTAGGACGGCCAGGGTTGCGGTATCAATGGGGAGGAGCGCCCGTAGTCATGCCCCGCAGATGTAGGCGAGTTCGCCGAACTGCGTTAACAAATCTCGTTGTTCGTCATCGTGCTGTGATTGCTTGATTCTCGGTAGATCAATTATGCGCCTACGACGGTAATACCTCATCTTCCTATATATGTGTATGATTGTTCTACATATAGTCAATCCTCTCGCATACCGCGGTGGTTACATCCCGCAGATTGAACAAATTGTATACTTTCTTTATATACCCCTTATATTTTTCTTCTTGGGTATCTAACTTGTGAGCTTTTTATATATATGGGTGGACAATATATAGCTGCAAAGAGTATGGTACGAGAGGTAGCTGGAAAGCATGTCTTGCATTCCATAGCTAGGTTTCAATATAACATTACTTAGATGAACGTTGGCACCATGAAGTAAAAAAAGAAAAGTTGGTTCCATAATTTTTGGATTTCGAAGGACATCATCTACCCCTTGTGTTTTTTTACCAAACCAGACATCAATATAATACAATCATGCAAGAGTTCAAACTCTACGTCTCGGCATACAAATATGCACACAACCAAACCATCACACAAGACTGAGCATATCAATAGTTTTCAGCTCTACATGGCATCCACATGAAGAGGTTGATGAAGACTAGGCCTTTGTTCAGGTGTGAATCCGGATCTCTTTGTTTTTAGTATCTTGGTGTTCCAATTCATAGTCAGAGATTAAAAATGGAAAACGGAAACCTGGTTGAAGAGCGTTTTGAGAAAATATTGAATAATTGGACTAGAAAACTTCTCTATTATGTAGATCGGCTTATTCTCAATAACTTTGTGCTCACTAGTTTACCTATGTTCATGCTATCTTTTCTTGAGGTACCAAAATAAGTAAGACATAGATTAGATTATTTTAGGTCGTGTTTCTTTTGGCAAAGGGGTGGCCATCAAATAAAGCATAAACTAACTAAGTGAAACATCATCTGCGGCCCTAAGGATGAAGGTTGGCTTGGAATTGAGGTGTTAGGCCTATAAACTAAATGTTTACTCGTTAGTTGGCTCCTTAAAATTTGAAATAAATAAGGGTGTGGCAGGAGCTACTCGATAATAAATACCTTCACCCGAAAATGCTAACAAAAATAACTTCAAAACCGTTGGATTCATCTTTTTGGAAAGGTCTAATGAAAGTCAAAAGAGGATTTCTTCAGTAGGGGTTGTTTTGACATTTGAAATAGTATGAACACTAGGACATGATGTTTTGGCTCACGGGTGCAGATAAACCTGTTGTGTAAAATGCATTTTAAACGCATTTCAAACAAAAAATTTGGGTGTTCATATGAAAAATGTCTATCCGTACATAAAAGTTTCTCATCGAAAAGACATTTTGTGTGACCAGTGTAAAAAAGAGAAAAATATATGTTACGTGCAGAGGCATCTATCCATTTCCAGAAGCGAGAAAGTGTCGAGTCAAAGGGCATTGACTAGCGGCGCATCAAGACAGATCCGGTATTCTCGTTACCTAACGATCACTGTATGTGCTAAGCTAGCTGCTATGATTTGTTAATCCTGCGGGTCATGTGATGTGCATGGAACCTAACTTATCTAAAGTTTAACGAATTACTATACCTTTCAATCATTTGTTTGTCTTTTTATGCATCTTAAGTTTTAGTCCTAGCTAGAGGTTTATGACTTCATGGAGTATGAATACATAGATCTAGCTGATTAATTAGGACACGTATGATTTGTTTGGTCTAAAAAACCAATTAACATGCATCTGCCTAGGCATTGGTAGGTATATATATATACCTCTGATGATCTTGAACAGAAGATAAAAGCAGAGAACGCACATCGATCTCACGCTTCTAACCTCCCAACTGATCATATAGCAACTGATCGACATCATACCGTGTAATCGAAACCAGCCTATGCACCCATGAATGGATGAAAATTATCGTGGGAGATGAAAACGATGGAAGGAATGAAGAGCTGACTAACCATGACTCCAATGGAGTTAATGGCTAGAGGAAGCCTCCAAAAGGATCGCATGATCCCTCGAGCACCATGCACCGTGGATATGGAAGGATCAATGCGATCCCTTTGGATGCTTCCCCAAGACATTGTTGCTCTCTTCCCCTCTCTCCAGCTTTCTCTCTCTCTCACTCTTAGAAGAGAGAAGGAAGGAAGAGGTGTTGTGTAAGAAAGCTCCAGCGAGGTCCTTATATAGGTACGTACACAACCTTGCTTTTGCCCATAAGTTTAGTTCACGGTTGCTTTTCTGCCAAACAAATGGATCAATATTTTATCATGCGGCCGTTTAATCTGCCCATTCTTCCATGGAATTTTCGTTGCCAAAATCTAAACAAACCATATATATATTCGCGCCCCAATCAAGAAAAGCAAATTTTTTGGGTATGGGCATCTCACCCTTTACTTTACTTGCAAACTATAAATCATGAAGATCTGAAACCACAAATTATTTTGTAATGATATATAAACAATAGAAAATCGTAAATTTAATTGTAGGGATTTGGGAGGCAGTTAGTAGTGGACATGAAACTAATGCGATGCTCGACGGTTTGTTTATGGTGTAATCAATGATGGATTGATCATTAGATGAAGCATAAACCGGGGCTTCTTAATGCTGCCCTTTTCACTTTTCCTGAACTTGTATCCATCTTGCAGCTAGTTTACGGACCCTGCTTTACAAGTAATATATTGCTTACGAATGATTGATTGTACAAGCTACAAAAGTTGGGTGACTGTATCAGCACCTGCCAGATCTCTTGGTGAGATTGGGGACACAATTTTTTTTAAACCTAGATTAGGAGATGCATGTGGTGTTGGGAACAACTAATTGCAGCCATTCAATCATCATAATCCCCATCCATTACTGTGATTCCCCCTACCTTGTGCTGATGTGCTCCTAACTGCTTTCTAGCTGCTAGTGCTATTCTCAAGCATCTTGACCTCTATCTTAATGACAAGTGCTTAGTAGCATTTTGCACAGTGGCTAGCTAAGCCTGGTTAAAATATTTATAAGGTCCTAGATTGGCAAATGTCACTCAGATCTGAGTAGCAATCATGCCATGTATGTTAGTTGTGTCTAGTACTTTCTTAATATATTTTTCATGTTACAGAGGTTGTTAATCACAGTGTTGTAACATGCCTGAATGTCCTATTATACTGCCTGTCCTGACCGTCTGCTTTTTTGCCACTTTACCTACAGTGCTGTAACATGCATCCAGATTGCACATAATTTAGCAGAAACAGAGACATATCATGGACAGTGATGAATCTGATGGAAATGTATTAAGACCTTCATTGTTATCCCAAATATGGCATGATAATGTTTACACTATATCAGTATACCTGCCAACTGCCGCCACATGTCGTTTTTCACGGCATCCATGTGGTGTGATTTGTTTTTCGCCTCGCCGAAAGTGAGAGATATGAACATGATCTGCCATGTGCATCCATATGATTCCTCCATACAAAGTTCCAACATTCCTTTTGTGTGCTCCGCTATTGATAACCACCAGATGCAATCTTATCATCCTAGCTAGTAGCTAGGCACAGAAGGCTCCTAGGAGATTGCTCACATGTCTGCAATCCAACCACATGGAAGAACATAAGAGAGCTGATAAATCAGTGTTGCTGCAATGCTTCCCAAACAGCATGTAGCCCATGAACTCACATGTGGACATCTGCAAAATGGGCATATGTTCTAGCACGCACATGGAAGGCATACATGCCCATGTTGCCATCTCTTTCCTTCCTTCGTGATATGTGTGAACTGCTATCTATACCTGAGGTGAAAACAGTTGCACCACCCCGCAATGATTAGGGAAATTCAGGTTTGATAGTAGATGTGAATGTCCAGGTCCTTCAAGTCTGAAGAAGTGTCCAGTCTGAATAGAAGGCCCTCCTCTCCTTATGAGTACATATAAAGGCGCATTGACATCGGTAATCTTGGACAAGCAAATTAGATTAGATTGGATACGTAGTCAGACCAATTGACATAAACCTATAAGTATTTTGAACTGAAGGATGGGAGTAGAACCCTGAATGAAAAGTTGAAAACCGACACACCGTGCATCACTTGCAAAAACCACAAAAAGATTAATTTGTTTCTGTAAGTGTTTCGGCTCAGGGTTTTTCAGGGCTTATAATCATTCGGCAAGTCTATCCCGGAACCGAAATATTAGATCACGGGACATATTAATTGGAAATATCAAGGTTCAAAACAGACGTGAATGCCCAGGTCATGAAAGTCTGACTAACTGTTCGGTCTGAACAGAAGGTCTTCTCCAATTGTATACGCTACAGATTGACGATGATCCTGTTGAAAAACAAAGATTCGCCTCAAATAAAAGGGTGGGGATCTTCAGAGATGATTGCGATGGTCTCCTCACATGCATCAGAGAGATCAACATAGGCTGTCGTTGAGAGACATTGACATTGGGCTGAAGGAGAGAACATGTGCATGAATTGGAGCAGTTTTTCGTCAACAATCACTGAAGACAACATAGAGACGCCCGTCCAGATTTTGGTTCAGAGGTGTATTTGTTCCTCGATCCCTCGTTAATCAGAATCGTGCTTTGTTCTCTTCTTCAGTCTAGCTAATGCAATTAATGTATGGTAGCAGGTCGTCGCCGCAACGACATGACCTGAGACGGTGAAGCATCTTCACAAAGCGATTCTACATGAATCCGCGGAGCAAGCTATAGGGCATTTTTACCACACTGTTCCTGTCTTTAACCATGTTGTTTCTCCCCATTTCCGGGTGCCTCCTCTTCCTATATATACACAGTAAGGTTTTCTGTTTTAGTGGTCGCATGGTTGTTCCATAACATGTGTGAATGGTTCTATGCTAGTTCTCTCATCTTTTTTTTTGAGTTTTTTTCTCTCATCTTTCCTCTCCCACAAGAGCGAGCCTGTAAGCTCTATGTATGTGTGTACTATATATAGCCAAGCATTGCTAGTGTGTCATGCATAGATTTCAGTATATCTTATTAATCACTTCGTAAATCAAGTTGGTAGACAGTGTAAGTAGAAAAAGATTTGTTCCACGGCATTTAAATTTTAAAAAGTATGCACACACCTTTTATTAGAGTTTTAACATCAGTAGCTCGTGAGTAGTATCGACCAACTCGATCATGGTTCGTTTTAAAGCCTCTTGTACTCATCCCTTAAAGGATATTCTGTTGTTTCGAGTTTCTTTACATTGTTACCCCCTATATTTTCTCGCCGATGACGCAGATATTGTCTCCTTATTTACGCATATATTATGGCGCTGACCAAAAAGATTTATATGGATTTTAACATGGAAGCAAGAAGATGGTTTGGGAATCGATAAAGTGTATTGGGATCTCAGGGTGAGAAACTAATTAAGTTTATATAAACACGAGAATCAAATAAAAAATGATGAAGTGGTTTGGAATCTCAGGATCAGAAAATTGATTCTGATTCTGCAAAGCAACTTGCGGCATACCTCCCGGCGTGGATAAAATATCCTGTGGCTAGCCTTTGTGACACCATTTTGAAGTCGTAAGAAGTGTTCGGTCGGAATAGATGCCCTCTTTGTGATCAGATATTACGGATGTTCCAACATATAATTTATATAAATTCGAAAAAAGACAAACATTAGAGTAAACTACAATTATTTTTAAGTGGTTTCAATATAAAAAAAACGATGCCCTCAAGGCCAACTCCCCTCGTCCCCCTCCCGCCCCATCGCGGGCGACGGGGGAACCCTAGCCGCCGCCGCCCACCCAACTCCTCCATCCACCTTCCCTCCCTCCGCCGCCGCCAAAGGGTGCGGCTGGGCAAGGCCTGGCCGGCGCCGGCGCCGGCGGGCCCCCTCCTCGCCTCCTCGCTCCCTCCCACGTGGATCCAAGGCCGGCGATGGCGGCGGCGGATCGGCTACGAGGGCCTGGACGTGGTACTGTCGGGTACCACGGCGCGACGTCCTCGACTCCTCGACGACGGCGTGGCGGACGACATGAAACCTTCCTTCGGGCAGATCGACGACGGGTGGGGCGGGCTGACCGGTGAGAACCGGGCTCCGTTTTGGAGTCGACGATGGTGGCGCCCCCGGGCGTCATCACCTTGTTGAAGGCATCGTTGCTCCGCCCTCAACCTGTTTGTTCCGGGGGAAACCCCAGATCTGGTTTTCCAGATCAGACGATGGCGTCACCTTCGGTGTCGTTCACCCTCTGGAGGGCATCGTTTTGGAACACGAACTACCTGGAGGGGGTCAGCTGGCGGAGCGGTGTTTCATCTGCCACGTCGATGTCGGTGAGGCTCGGCGGCGTGGCGCTGCGGGGTCTCGATTTCGGGTTGATGGACTCGCACATGGTGGCGCTGTCTGGCATCGTGGCGATGCCGACGGCAGACCTGATTTTGCAAGATCATGGTGTTGATCCTTTCTGAAGATGGGTTCGTGGAAGACGGCGGCAGCGACTAAAGCGTGCACATCGGTGTGCGTTGAGTGTTTAGCTGAAGGTTTTAGATGATGTGCGTTGGTGTTAGACACCCCCATCATAGTGGTAGCGACCCTTGTTGTCGAGAGGTTGACTTCAGTTTGTTTTTCAACATTGTACTTTGTAAATCTGGTTGGAATTAATAAGTGCGAATGGCTGTATGCATCACTCGATGCAGAGGCCGGAGACTCGCACCCTCCTTTTCTAAAAAAAAACCACTATGGTGAATTCAACAGCAACTCAATCTCGAAAAAAATATTCAACTGTAACTCAATCATCATTTTCTGAATCTGCAAAATAAAATGGACCATATAGTTATAATTAAATTTACACAAATATGATTCTAAAACATGGAAGAAAAAACTTTGACTTACAACAGTTGAAGGCCAAGAAATTATGAATCCGAAAGCAATAGTGTCAGCAAGTATGTCTCACTCAAAATAGTGTTGTGTACATTCTTTTCTTCAACCTAGTTACTTAGGGACATTATAGCTGGGTAGTCTAGGCCACCTCTTACGACCTGAGTGTTATCAGCCGTCCGGTCATGCTCCCTGCATATCATCAAGCTCTGCATGAGGCCGTGTCTCTTGTTATGAATATGCAACTTGTATTCCATGGGGCCAATGGACACAATATATATAGTACATATGACTCGAGAGACAAGAAAGTAAATCTAATCTAATACGGACTCCTAGTCCAATACTAATACTCCTTAACACCCCCCTCAAATGCAAAGCGTATGCAATAGCATTGCATTTGAAGAAGTGTAAAACTAGAAAACAAATGATAATCCAAAATCCGCATATTGAGAGTGTCGCCATAGCATGAAGAGTCTTCAGTAACCTTTGTATCAAGCCACAATCGATCGAAGAATAGACCGACCGACACAGACCGAGAGACGGTCAGAAGAAAAGCATGTCACAAAAGATCATAGCACAATAAGCGCAACGACACAAGAATCCCAACGGCAAGGAATGTGGTAGATCAATGACAATGCAGACAGATGGCACATCAGAGAAAGACACACACCGCATCAAGAGAAAGATGAGTTGTCAAAAGATGGTACATCAAGAAAATCAACCATTGCGCACAAAATCATAGCCCAAGAAAACCGGCGGCGACACAAGCACGGTGGCGAAAGAATGGGCATAGATCCACAATGCAAAGACAGGTCACATAAATCCTATACAAAGGACCCGGACCGAAAAGAAAAGACAAAACAGGTATAGTGGACTCGCATGGTATAAGGAACACTAGAAGAGCGACGAATTTTGGTGGACGCAGCGGGAAAAAAAGAGCACAAAGCACCATCACGGAACGAAGCTAGCACATGAGCAGATTGGATTTTCCTTTTTTTTTTTCTAGGACTGACGATTCGATCAAGAAACGGAAGAAGAGACACGAGAACAGAAAAAGAGATTGGAGCAAACAATGACCTGGAGGGAGAGGCAAGCTAGTAGCACTAGCACAGCAGCACGCGTGGGATTGAAGGATGGATGGACGGGAGATGCGGGCCGACAGCAAACAAAGATCAACTGCTGGAGAGCGATCAGCTGCCTGGCAGCGGCGAGCATACGCGGGCGAGATGGACAAGGAGATCCAATCTGGAATCGGGGAGCAAACCTAGAAGATCCATCGTGAACCTGGCTGACGAAGGACACGTAGATAGCAGCAGCGGAATCAAGACAAAATTTGATCGGGAGAGGAGATTGAAAGCAATCGAGGGAGAGACGGATGAGTCCACGTTGGGACGTGACGTCCGAAAAAAACTAACCGGGCTCTGATACCATGTTATGAATATGCAACTTGTATTCCACGGGGACCAATGGCCACAATATATAGTACATATGACTTGAGAGATAAGAATGTAAATCTAGTCTAATACGGACTGCTAGTCCAATTCTAATACAGACTGCTAGTCCAATACTAATACGGACTGCTAGTCCAATACTAATACTCCTTAAAGGATAGCTACTCTGAATTGCCCTGGTCATAAAGTCTGACTAACTAATGCAATGTATGGCACACCGTTTCATCCTCGCAACGACACTCCCTCAGACTGCGCAGCGGAGAGAGGCCCAAAGGGATCGGCAGACAATGAGCGTATTCACAAGGCGATTCTCCAGGAATCTCCGGGGCAAGCTGTAGATTCTGATCTCAATGTTCCTGTTTTCAGCCATGTCGTTTCTCCCCATTTCCAAATGACTCCTCTTCCTATGCACACTATATACGATTGATATAGTAGCGGTTGAATGGTTGTTTCGACCGCATGTATGCATGGATGATTCTATACTAGTTTGATACCTGTTCTCTCATGTTTCCTCTGAGCTAGCTTGTGAGCTCTATGTCTGTGTGGACTATATATAGCCAAACATTGCTGGAGTACGCGATAGATGAGGTAGATCTATTTAAAGAATTTACTAGTGTGGCATGCATAGATTTCTGGAGCACTTGGAGGGGGTCGGCGGCGGCAGGGTTGTCAGTGTCTCAGTGACAAGGAAGCAGAAGAGAAGCCCTGGGCCAAGGGGTCTAAGTGGACACCATGTTGGCTTGCAGGCCACCAATGGGCCACTAATGGGCCTTGCAATCAGCCTACCACCAGAAGATGTCATTAATTTGAAAAGTGGTTCATTCATTGAAATGGTTCATTAATTTGAAAAAAAAGGTCATGATTTTTTTAAAGAAAAACATGCATGGTTTTTTTTGGAAAGATTGAACTTTTACTTGAATGACTACATCCATTACACAATTGTAGATGTAAAGTTTCAGTTTTTATTAGCTCAACAATATATCACAATCCCCTCCCATCCCAAAAAGTTTAAGTAACTAGAGGGGAATGAGATTATAGGGGAAATTAGGGGATTAGGTGAAAGGGAGTGTTTCACAAAAACCCCTCCATCCCCAAACCCCTTGAGGTGGAAATACCCCAAGAGTAGACGAGGCCTACATGTTTCTTGTCATGACGTAATATTCCACATTACAATAATCACCAACGTTGCATCTCCTTCGGGCACGAAATGACTGTCCAATTAGTTTTGAGATGAAATGTTCCTCTTCTGGCACGACCTCATGTGAGATATGGAAGCCTACCGTCTTCGAGCCAAACTGAGATTTCCATAGTGACTGAAAATTCTTACGCCCTATCTCAATCTCCACTTGCTGGTATGCTTTCTCCATAGCTAGTAATACCATGGCATCATGGAATTTCCATAGCGACTAGTCATACTTATATATCTCCTACATTTTTGTTTGTTCCTTTTCCACCAATACGAGGAAGAGAAAAAGATAAGGTGCACGCTTCTCTTCCAACACCAATATCGTCATGACTTTGACATTTAGAAGTTGAGTAGAAATTATGTTAATAAGATATTCATCAAGCCTAGAACATTCTAATTCGGCTTATTTTTTTTACAAGTGTCCTTTGGGTGTTATTACCAAGTTCATATAAATGCATTTATATGTGTTTTCTCCCATGCCACTTTTGAGCACTGACACTAGGCCCACAATTTTATTCAAAACCAACAACAGCTCATACCTCATTTTATTTTTTCTTCAAAATAATAATAATTTGTGTTATCATTTCTATGTTATGGAATCCTATATATTCTCATAATCAAATACATGGCCTCTCATTCAAGTAGGGCTCACAATGCTGCACCTTGTAATTTAAGTGTAACATGAGATTCTTGTATTGGATATTTGAGAATCATATGCACAAATTTGTATAAAAGTTCTAATATTGAGTTTTAAAATACAATATAATACATGGGTAGCGGTAAATTAGTAGTTTAACGATGATGTTATCATTTAAAGAGTTTGTTCGAGAAAATAAAAATTATAATAAATTATATTCTAAATGTGTTCTTAAATAAAATTATATGTCGGCCTAACAACAAAAGACGAGGTGGTTATAAAATTATATCTTTCAGGAGGTTCTGCTTCCTCTGGCTTGACGAACCCGCTGAATTCTTCTGTGCACGGGCGGCATCCCTCTACACCTCCTTGGCCTACTCATGTCCCTGGCCTTACTGCGACATAGAAACGAAAGGAAATTAGGATCGGGAAGCCACATACTTCTGCGACGCTCCCTTCTCGAGATACTCGCCGCACCCTACCAAATGACACTTGAATTGCTTCACCCGGGTGTGGTAGACGGCGACGTCACCTTGTACCACCGCTGCTGCGAGCACGTTCTTAGTGTCGCCAGCTCCCATAGCTCTCGATAGGGTGGCTTTCTGAAGCAAGCGAAAGCTTGCGTCGGTGCGGTATCAAAAACAAGTGGGAAGGGATATTTAAAAGGCGAGGGGAGAGAACGGGTTGCTGGTCGATGATAACCCCCAAGAGCAGGGGATCACTGTAGTATCTCTCAATGTGGAAGTAGGGTATCGTTCCGCAGGAGAAAGAAGGAAAAGCTATTTACTCTCTCCAACTAAAGTGTCACAAATTTTAGTTGATAATGCACTAAACAAGTTAAAGGAACAAAGAGGTTGATTTAATACAAGAAAGTAAAGTGCAACAAAATGATAATGTAAAAAGTGTCACAATCCTCTTCAATGCAAGAGGACAAGATGGTGGTTTACTTTTATAGGAACAATGGACATGGGTTCATGGGTTCACTCAATCTTCTCTCTCCATCTATGGCGGTGATCATGATATAGATGATAAAATTACACACAATTGTCATGCATTAATGAAAACTTTTATGGCGGCTACACAATTGTCATGATTTAATGATAACTTTTATGGCGGCTACATCTCCTAAAACACATAGCTGAAATAAGTACCCATATGTGTTACCGTGTCACCCTCGTAAGGCCAGCCTGTGGTTATTGTCACTCCACCAAGTCATACTTCCCCCTTTTTACCCCCAGATAGAGGAGGTTTGCTTGCAGGCCACTAATGGGCCCTGTAACTAGGAGAGCCCTGTCATCAAACCTAGAACATTCTAATTCAGTTTATTTTTTACAAGTCTCCTTCGGGTGTTATTACCAAGTTCATATAAACGCATTTATATGTGTTTGCTCTCATACCACTTTGGAGCGTAGACATTGTGCCCACAATTTTATTCAAAACCAACACCAGCTCATACCTCATTTTATTTTTTCTTCAAAATAATAATAATTGTGTTATCATTTCTATTTTTGGAATCCTATATATTTTCATAAACAAAGACATGGCCTTTCATTCATGTAGGGGTCACAATAATACACATTGTAATTCAAGTGTAACAGAAGATTCTTGTATTGGATATTTGAGAATCATATGCAAAAATTCATATAAAAGTACTAATATAGAGTTTTCAAATACAATATAATACATGGATAGCCGTAAAGTAGTAGTTTAACGATCATGTTATCATTTAAAGTGTTTGTTCGAGAAAATAAAAATTATAATAAATTATATTCTAAATGTGTTCTTAAATAAAAAATTATATGTCCGCTGACAACAAAAAGCGAGGTGCTTATAAGATTATATCTTTCACGCGGGTTCTGCTTCCTCTCGCTTGACAGACATGTTGCCTTCTTCTTTTGTGCACTGACAACATTCCCCTCCACCTCCTTGGCATGCTCCCTTTCCCCGGGCTCGATGCAATAAAGAAAGCGGAAGGAAATTAGAATTAGGAAAAGATGTCTAGGTTGGAGAGGGATCACGCAGGGAATGCGATCGGGATGAACATGTGTCCATTCATGTGGGAAGACACGTACTTCAGCGACGCTCCCTTTTCGAGGTACTCGCTGCACCCTGCCCGGTGACACTTGAATGGCTTCACCATTGTTGGCTTTCAGGCCACCAATGGGCCACTAATGGGCCCTGCAACTAGCAGGCCAAAATCCAACCATCATACCCATATCGATGTTAATTAGTGCTATATATATCCTTTAAATGAATGCAGAATCTAATTCCTTCGGGGCCTTTCCCGGGCCGGGCCGGTGATACGTCTCAAACGTATCTATAATTTTTGATGTTCCATACTGTTATTATACCAATTGCTACATGTTTTATTTACACTTCATAGCATTTTTATGCATTTTCTGGGACTAACCTATTAACAAGATGCCGAAGTGCCAGTTCCTGTTTTCTGCTGTTTTTCTCTTCAGAAAGGCTAGTCGCAAAATATTCTCGGAATTGGACAAAATCAACGTGTGCAAATATCTCATCGGAAGACTCCAGAAGCCAGAAGGGGAGACGGAGTGGGGCCACGAGGCAGCCACGCCACCCTAGGGCGGGCAGGAGGGGGTGGCGCACCCCTGGCGTGGCCACCTCGGGTGCTCTCCGACGCCGCCCTTTCGCCTATATATTCCCGATGTCCCGAAAACCCTAAAAACACCGATCATATTCCACGAAAAGTTCCGTCGCCGCCGCCGTCGTCAACCCTAGATCGGGAGGGTTCTGAAGCTCTTCCCGGCACCCTGCCGGAGGGGAGATCCTCACCGGAGGCCTCTACACCGCCATGCCTGCCTCCGGAGTGATGCGTGAGTAGTTCATCCTTGGACTACGGGTCCATAGCAGTAGCTAGATGGTTGTCTCTCCACCTTGTACCTCCATGTTTAGATCTTGTGAGCTGCCTAACATGATCAAGATCATCTTATTGTAATGCTACATGTTGTGTTTGCTGGGATCCGATGAATATTGATACTATGAGCAAGTTGTTTATCAATCTATCTATTTATGTTGTTTATGATCTTGCATGCTCTCCGTTGCTAGTAGATGCTTTGGCCAAGTAGATGCTTGTAACTCCAAGAGGGAGTATTTATGCTAGATAGTGGGTTCATGCCTCCAGTAATCTGGGCTCGAGATGACAGAAACGACTAAGGTTGTGGATGTGCTGTTGCCACTAGGGATAAAACAATGATGCATTGTCTACGTGTCATTTGCATTGTTTACATTACACACTTTACTTCATGCAATAATCTGTTGTTTGCAACTCAATACCGGAAGGGGTGCGGATGCTAACCGGAAGGTGGATTATTTAGGCATAGATGCGTTGGATAGCAAGTCTATGTACTTTGTTGTAATGCCCAATTAAATCTCATAATAATCATCTTGTCATATATTGCATTGTCATGCGCTCATTATTTGTCAATTGCCCAGCTGTAATTTGTTTACCCAACATGTTAGTTATCTTTTATGGAGAGACACCACTAGTGAACTGTGGACCCCGGTCCATTTCCTCATACTGATAAAACCACCAACTGCAATCATTTGTTCTCTGTTACTTTCTGCACTCATTACTGTTTTCCACACAATACGTTTAATCCTTTGTTTTCAGCAAGCCGGAGAGATTGACAACCTCTCTGTTTCGTTGGGGCAAAGTAGTTTGCTTGTGTTGTGTGCAGGTTCCACGTCAGTTGCGCCGCTGACAACCTTCTGAAGAACCTCCGTGTCCTCCTGGTTCGATAAACCTTGGTCATATTTCAAGGGAAAACTGCTGCTGCACTACATCATACCTTCCTCTTGGGGTCTCCCAACGAACGTGTGTTGTCACGGTCAACAAGCAGATCTTCTGGTGCTGTTGCTGGGAAGTAATAAAACACTCTACCGTTAACACGCCATCAAGACATTTTTCTGGCGCCGTTGCCGGGGATACTGGAATCTCCAGATAGGGGAGTCTCACACTTCCAATCTCATTACTTTGTTTTTGTCTTGCTTAGTTTATTTTATTTTATCTTGTTTGCTGTTAAAACCCAAAAACACAAAAAAAAATCCTGCATTTAGTTTATTTCGGTTTGTTATTTTCTTGTTCTGTTTTAATTTTGCTAAAATGAGTAATCCTGAAAACACTAAGTTGTGTGACTTCACTAGCACAAACAACAATGATTTCATATGCACACCTATTGCTCCTCCTGCTACCACAGCAGAGTTCTATGAAATTAAACCTGCACTGTTAAATCTTGTTATGAAAGAGCAATTTTCTGGTGTTAGTACTGATGCTGCACCTTAATAATTTTGTTGAGCTATGTGATATGCAAAAGTATAAAGAGGTAGAGGGTGATATTATTAAACTGAAATTATTTCCTTTCTCCTTGAGAGGAAGAGCTAAAGAATGGTTGCTATCTTTGCCTAGAAATAGTATTGATTCTTGGACTAAGTGTAAAGATGCTTTCATTGGAAAATATTATCCTCCTGCTAAAATCATATCTTTGAGAAGTGGCATTATGAACTTTAAGCAATTTGATAATGAGCATGTTGCCCAAGCTTGGGAAAGAATGAAATCATTGGTTAAGAATTGTCCCACTCATGGACTGACTACTTGGATGATTATTCAAACCTTTTATGCAGGATTGAATTTTTCTTCAAGGAATTTATTGGATTCAGCTGCTGGAGGGACCTTTATGTCCATCACTTTGGGTGCTGCAACAAAGCTTCTTGATGATATGATGGTAAACTATTCTGAATGGCACACCGAAAGAACTCCAACAGGTAAGAAGGTAAATTCTGTTGAGGAGATCTCCTCTTTGAATGATAAGGTTGATGCCATTATGTCTATGCTTTCGAATGGTCATGCTACTATTGATCCAAATAATGTTCCTTTAGCTTCATTGGTTGCACAAGAAGGGAATGTTGATGTGAACTTCATTAAAAATAATAACTTCAACAACAATGCCTACAGGAATAATTTTGGTAATAGCAACTATAGGCCATATCCTTCTAATGGTAGCAATGCTTATGGTAATTCTTATGGTAATTCCTACAACAACAATAAGAGTGTGCCCTCTGATCTTGAAGTTATGCTTAAGGATTTTATTAGCACACAAACTACTTTCAATAAAACTGTTGAGGAAAAGCTAGGAAAAATTGATATTCTTGCTGCTAAGGTTGATAGTCTTGTTCATGATGTTGATTTCTTAAAAATAAAGGTGCTGCCTCATGATGTTAAAGAGAGCAAAACTCTCAATGCTATACAAGTTAAAATTGATAACAATATAAGAATGCTAGCTGAGTTGCATGATAGATGGGAAAGAGAGGAAAAAGAAGCTGAAATTGCTAAACAGAATAGTGTGGCTAGAGTTTGCACTATTTTTACTACTGAAAATGTTGATACCTCAAGTGCTAGTAAACCTCCTACTGTTAATGGAAAGATAATTGGTGTTGGAAATGTCTCCACTTCTGCTGCAAAAAGCTTTAAACTGCCTGATAGCACTAAAATTGCTCCTGATAAAAGTGCTGAAATTTTTAGGAGTGTAGGAGATAATGGTTCCATTACCTTTGATGATAATAATTTTGATTTTGATGGTTGTAATATAACTGAAGTCATTATGTTCTTGCAAAAGCTAGCTAAGAGTCCTAAGGCTAGTGAAATAAATATGGCTTTTACTAAACATATCATCAATGCTCTCATGCATGCTAGGGAAGAGAAATTAAAACGTGAAGCTTCTATCCCTAGGAAGTTAGATGATGGTTGGGAGCCCATCATTAAAATGAAAGTGAATGATTTTGATTGCAATGCTTTGTGTGATCTTGGTGCTAGTATTTCTGTTATGCCTAAAAAGCTTTATGATATCCTTGATCTTGCACCTTTGGAAAAATGTTATTTGGATGTTCACTTTGCTGATTCTTCTATGAAGAAACCTTTGGGGAGAGTTGATAATGTTCTTATTATGGTTAACAATAACCTTGTCCCTGTTGATTTTGTGGTTTTGGATATTGAATGCAATCCTTCTTGTCCTATTGTGTTGGGAAGACCTTTTCTTAGAACTGTTGGTGCTGTTATTGATATGAAAGAGGGGAATATAAAATTTCAATTCCCACTCAGGAAAGGTATGGAACACTTCCCTAGAAGAAGGATGAAACACCCTTTTGATACTATTGTTAGGGCAAGTTATAATGTTGATGTTTTTGGTCTTGACAATACTTGATTCATGTTTCATGCCTAGCTAAAAGGCATTAAAGAGAAGCGCTTATGGGAGGCAACCCATTGTTTTTACTTTCTGTTATTTTTGTTTTTTGTGTCAAGGATTGTTTACTTCTGTAACAACTCCTTTGTATCTTTTATTTGCTGTTTTGTTGTGCCAAGAAAAGTCTCTTATGACAAGATGGTACCTATATTTGGATTACTGCACAGGAACAGATTTCTGGAACGTCACCGTTTCTCGCCGTAGAAAATCAGAAAATTTGAAAAATCTGCCAATTTTTTGCGTGTTCCTGAGATATGTACGCAACTTTCGTACGACTAAAGTTTTTCGATTTGAGCGACGTAAGTGTCCCGAAAAAATCATCTTTACGGACTGTTCTGGTTTTGACAGATTCTGTCTTTGTTTTGCATTCTATCTTTTACAAGTGTTGAGTGGTTTCTTTTAAGGTGAAAGAGCATCACTTAAGCCTAGTAACAGTAGCTAATGTTTGAAAATGATTGCTTATGAATTTGTGTCCTTACAGAACAAGTGAGATTATTTGTTTTGATGCACTAACCCGCTAATGAGAAAAATGTTGAGTTTTGGTGTGAAGGAAGTTTTCAAGTGTTAAGAGAGGAGGATGATATTATAAGATCAAGAAGAGTGAAAAGCTTAAGCTTGGGGAAGCTCCCATGGATCTCCCCAATATATTCAAGAAGACTCAAGCGTCTAAGCTTGGGGATGCCAAGGCATCCCCTTCTTCATCAACAAACTATCAGGTCATCTCTAGTGAGACTATATTTTTATTTCTTCACATTATATGTACTTTTCTTGGAGCGTCAGTGTGCTTTTGTTTTCAGTTTGTTTTTGTTTTGTTTTGCTCTATACTTGTTGGGATCCTAGCACTCTTGTTTGGGAGAGAGACACGCTCCGCTTTTTCATTGGAATACTCTTTTCTTCACTTATATTTGTTGAGTATTCTTGTCTAGCTACTGCTAAAGCTTCTAGCTCTCTGTTTTCATATATCTCTTGTCAGAGCTATTAGTTTCTTTTGAAGAAAGTACTCTCTTGCTTCACTTATATTTGTTTGGAGAGTTGTTCAAATAAGTTGATTGGTGTTTGGTTGGAACAGAAAATGCTATGCATGTGGTAGTGGTATAAAATGCTTACATAAGTCTTGTAGATCACTGTCTTGAGTAATTTGATACTTGTCAATTGTTTTGAGTTACCAAGTAAGTAATGTTTAGACTTGTGCATCATGTAAGTAAAGGCTATTAGTGAAGAACTACTGTAAAGCTTGTTGATATTTGATTTGTATCATTGGTAGTTCCAAAGTCTAGATATTTTCTAGTGAAAGGTTTTGGTTAACAAGGAAGACAATGTGGAGTCTTGTAATTTTTCAAGCATGTTTTTTATATGAGTTCTTGCTGTACCGGTTGACAGTCTGTGTTTGCTTAAATAACCTTGCTAGCCTAAACTCTGTACTAAGCGGGAATGCTGCTTGTGCATCCAAAACCCTTGAGCCAAAATCCATGCCATCTGTGTCCACCATAACTACCTATTATGTGGTATTTTCCTGCCATTCCAAGTAAATTTTTCATGTGCTACCTTTAAAATATTCAAAACTGTTACAACTCCTTTTTTGTCACTGTTTACAAGCTCATGAGGATGTGGTAGATGGTCTTTATTTCACTTGTTGATCAGACTTTACACCTGGACTAGTGGCATATACATCCGCTTATCCAATAATTTTGCAAAAAGAGCTGGCAACGGGGTGCCCAGTCCCAATTAATTACAACTTTAACCATTAATTCTCTTCACATCTTTTTGCCCCTGAGAAATCAGTCAAGCAATGTTCATAAGTGTGTAAACAAAAGAGAACGAGGGATGACCTACCCGCTGGTAGAAATAACGTCCTTCGGGGCCTTTCCAGGGCCGGGCCGGTGATACGTATCAAACGTATCTATAATTTTTGATGTTCCATGCTATTATTATACCAATTGTTATATGTTTTATTTACACTTTATACCATTTTTATGTATTTTCTGGGACTAACCTATTAACAAGATGCCGAAGTGTCAGTTCATGTTTTCTGCTGTTTTTTCTTTCAGAAAGGCTAGTCGCAAAATATTCTCGGAATTGGACAAAAATCAACGTGTGCAAATATCTCATCGGAAGCCTCCAGAAACCAGAAGGAGAGACGGAGTGGGGCTACGAGGCAGCCACACCACCCTAGGGCGTGGCCTAGGAGGGGGTGGCGCCCACCCCTGGTGTGGCCACCTCGGGTGCTCTCCAACGCCGCCCTTTCGCCTATATATACCCGATGTCCCGAAAATACTAAAAACACCGATCATATTCCACGAAAAGTTCCGTCGCCGCCGCCGTCGTCAACCCTAGATCGGGAGGGTTCTGAAGCTCTTCCCGGCACCCTGCCGGAGGGGAGATCCTCACCGGAGGCCTCTACACCGCCATGCCTGCCTCCGGAGTGATGCGTGAGTAGTTCATCCTTGGACAACGGGTCCATAGCAGTAGCTAGATGGTTGTCTCTCCACCTTGTACCTCCATGTTTAGATCTTGTGAGCTGCCTAACATGATCAAGATCATCTTATTGTAATGCTACATGTTGTGTTTGCTGAGATCCGATGAATACTGATACTATAGCAAGTTGTTTATCAATCTATCTATTTATGTTGTTTATGATACTATAGTAAGATGCAGACCAATGCAGTCCCAAATTCGTAGAAACGAGAAGGAGATTGGAGTAATTCGTTTACCTCAGTCGTCGCTGTTCTTGCGGCCGCCCTTCCCGTTGCCGCCGGCACCCTTCACCGACGCCCTCAGTCGACGATGGTGTTTGTGCACAGTTCCGTTGTTAAAGGCATCGTTCTTGAAGAAACTTTTTGACTGTCTGGTTGTGGCCTATGGTGGTGGTAGTTCCTTCAGCTTCACTGATTGTTTGGCGAGGTTTTTTTATTTTTCTTTTGGCTATGTGCATACTTACTGTCTTGACTAGCTATTGACACTGTTACAGAGCCTGGTGTAATTGATTGCGGTTTGGTATTAGGCTCCCTACGGGGTGGAACTCATGTTGAACGCCCATCGGGAAAAGGAAGCGAAAAGGAATGAAGGCTGCAGCTCCTTACAAAAAAAGCTCTTGTGTGTATACGTATGTAATAAAGGAAAGAGGAGGTGGAGAAACTCCAAAGTGTGCCCGTGCTCGCTTGCTCTCTATGAACAGTGCTATCATGTACGTCATTCTCTTCAATGCAGCTCCTATTAGATTTCTGTGGTTAAGTCTCTCTGTAATTAATTAACCTCAAATCTGCTAGATAATGATGAAATGTGCTAGGGCATTTTTTCACAGTGAACATGAAGAATTCTAAAAATTCAAATTATGATGTGCACTTGCCTTCATACCAAGTCTCTAAAAAATGACAAAAATATGCTTGGATTTTTCCGCACAGCAAACATGAACAAATCTCAGTTTGCAAAATGTGAAATGCAATAGTCATTTAGTTAATTAATACAAAATTTGATAAGCAAATGACAAAATTGTCTAGACAAATGAACATGCATACTCATTTTCGTGGGTATTGATCTGAAAGTATCTGCGCAGAGTTTGGTATATACATCCAGTACCAGCTAGGTGTAGCGTCACTGGCTGTCGCCGTTTTCTATGAGCTATAGAAAATCTCTTATTCAAAAAAAGCTATAGAAAATCCGAAATTCTCTGTACCAGCCGGCTGCACTGGTGATATGACTAGCTATTGCACGTGTGCTTTGGAAATTGAGTTAATGGCACCAGCGGTCACACAACTCGTCGTCGATGTGCACTTAAGTCACACTTCTCCAGAACGTGATTATTTGGTCACACAACTCGACAAGTGCGTGCACGCAGGTCACTGACCCCACTTGTCAGTCCGTTTTGGACGGTAAATTTTCAGAAAACCCCTGTAGTAATATTAATTTTACAAAATGGTCCTCCTAATTTTACAAAATGGTCCTTCTAATTTTACAAAATAGTCCTCCTAATTTTATAAAATGGTCCTCCAGGGGAACCATTTTGTAAAATTAATATTACTCCGGGGGTTTTCTGAAAATTTACCGTCCAAAACGGACTGACAAGTGGGGTCAGTGACCTGCGTGCACGCACTTGTCGAGTTGTGTGACCAAATAATCACGTTCTGAAGAAGTGTGAGTTAAGTGCACATTGGCGTCGAGTTGTGTGACCGCGGGTGCCATTAACTCTTGGAAATTTGATTGGAACATGTGATTGGTCTGCATGTATGAGCTATCATTAATCTTCCATGGAACCACCCCATGCATCCAGCATAGATTTCTGTACATGAAACGCGCAAAGAGCCCATGGACGGGAGAAGGAGAATCGGGACGGCGAACGCACCCTGGCCCGCGTTTCGTTGCCTGACGATGCCTGATGACACGGACTTATGGGCTTATGGCACACAAGAAAACAACAAAAAACAATTGGATTAGCAGCAGTTGCACACAAAAGAAGAGAGCACTTGACGTTACAGATAGCAAATCTAAGAAGAGCTCAAGCAGTGAACAGCTAGAGTAGCGAATATGCAGATTTAATCGTTCAATAGCTAGGGGAGCCTGAACTAGAAACGAAAATACAAGCAGCTGGGTGCGCAGTTGAGATACAAAACAGTGTGTTGATCAAGGCAGTGTTTCCTTTGTAACCGCAATATCAAACAATGTATCTTGTGCTCCAACTACCGTCCAGCAGCTTGCCTCCTGCATCTTAAGCACACAAGAAGCTGCCAGTAATAAATCCGCACGCCATACTGTATCAGCGAATTTTCTGACGGGAAGAATGCTTGCAATGCTTTCCAACTGAACGTTTGCAAGCAGAAGATGATCCAACAAAGAGAAAAAATAGAGGGCCTGACGTTATACACAAAACAGATGTTTTAATCACATCAGGCGAACTCAGTACCGCCGGCAGCTAAGCGCTTGCCATTTGAACCAAACGCCTGTGACCTCCACATCCACTGTCTTCTTATGCCTAATGCTCTCTGCCTTGCTGAAACGTCAGTTACTAGAATATAGATTGACAAACATAAACAGGATTAGACACAAACATATTCACTTTTTATGACCTTTGTCCGCTTTGTCCGCTTTGCAAGCAAACTAGAGAGACGGCCGTTCACCTTTTATTCCAATGTCGATTCGCTAAACGCATTTGGAGCATGATGAAGGCTTGGCTCCAACTCTCTTGGTTGGACATGAGCTCTTGGGATAACTTCAATTGTGTTCAAAATTGGTGGACTCATATGACCTTAAACGACTCCGCTCGACGAAAGGCGATCGCCACCCTCACCATGCTAATATCTTGGAGTTATGGTCCGAGCGTAATGCTAGAGTGTTCCGCCACAAATCTACCTACCTTCGATCATCTTGAGACGGATCAAAGACGAGGCTCATACTTGGGTCAAAGCGGGTGCCAAGTATTTGGAGTTATGCTACCGGGAGATTTTGTTGCTATTCCTTTAGGCCTTTTGGTCGGTGTTGTAAAACTTTAAAATCCTCTAACTCCTCCTTAATCAATATATAGGGACAAAGCTTTTGCCTCATAAATTCAAAAAAAAACATATTCACAGACTTGCTCCTCGGAGTCAGTCAGTTCGACCTCAGGGTGACAATCGGGTCGGGTTTAGTTGCGTGCGTGAGAACTGAAGATGAAGCGAAGTAGCCAGCTCCCTGTGACGTGATTAGTCCATCTTCCATGGGCTAAATGTGGCCCATGAAGCTCCATGCCAGCGAATGAGAGAAAGAAAGCAGCAACGACCTAGAGAAAAGAGGAGCAAAGGACTGCTAGCGTACGTTGTTGGCATATTTGTATTTTAGAGTTGGACGTAGTCTGGACTATCGGCGTTTGTAGTATACAAGGGTCCACATGTCAGCTAATCGGGTGACCCAGTGTGTCGCCCATGGGCATGAATCTATGCCCATACCCTACCCATGACTAATCAGGTTATCCATGAGCAAGACCCACGGGTGAAGATTATGACCCATACCCTACCCATTAGGGTCGAGTGCCCATGGGCGGACGAACCCATGGGCGAGATTGCCGGGCTTAGTTGGACCAAATATCTCAAGAGAAAGTAGTAGCACGTAGGACATAGTTACCACCTCTAGTAGGAACATAGAGTGTTCAGATTACACAGTACAAAAGCACCAACTATTTAGTCTTCGGACGGCATGGCAAATGCGTGATGCAACTAACTCTGAGCAGGACAAAAGAACCACCGACATAAACAAGCTCGCAAGAGCATCAGCAAGCAGCAGAGCGCATTCACCAGAATAATTGTTGCGGATCTCGTCCCCCGCTCGGATGCTCCGGGAAAAATCTTAGACTGGCTCTCCTGGGCCGGACGATGGTGGTGATTGGTGTCGTTCTCCCTCTCGAGGGAATCGTCATACGCTGATTGTAGGGACAAGGAGGTGGAGTGACGTTTCTTCTACTGCATCAACGGTGGCGGGTCTCGGTGGCGTGGCACAACAGGGTTTTGGCGATGGACGCGTGAGGATGGAGCACTTACGACAGAGCCACAGACGTGCTGTTTGGCAGCAGCGGTACAGTGTAGCGCCGTCCTGGTGAGCTGAGCAAGTTCTTGGTTGGACAGTTATTACTGAACGAGGAGCAGGGGAACTGAAGGAAATTTCTATGGTCACAAAATCTTGTCACTAGCTGACTAGCTCGAGGGTGATTTAAGAGCATCTCCACCGTAATCCCCGAAAGTCAGAAAAAAAGTTCCAACTCTCCATATTGATGGGTATTTGCGTGTTCATTTCAAAATTACAGTTGCGGCGTAGGATCAACGCATTGTTCCTCACCATATTTCTCTTCAATCTCGTTTGATTTGATAGCATCACTAATTAACATTCGCATGCAACCGATGATTTTTATTTAGAGGCAATTGCGCCGGAAGTACAAGAACTTGTCAAGCATGTGCACTTTCATACAAAAACTGTCAAGTTGTGATAAACTGGTACAAAACGTTTGTTGCAATGTGCAAAATCATACAAAACAAATCCGGAGCTGACACATGTCTCCATCCACGCTGTAACGGCGAGGGCCCAGTGCGTGTCTGTTTTGCATAGACACCCCTCTACAAACTGAAGATTCACAAAGAATTTCTCACGGCAATTCTGTTGGCACAGTTCCATTTTCCACATTGGACATGATAATGAAAGACCGGAGGTTTTATTTGAGAAACTGCCACGCGTTGGGCTTGTTCCATTTTCCACGCTGAATGGGACAGGTGTCGCCTCCATGTTCATTTTGTATGAAATTGCACATATAACGAAAGCTTTTGTACCGCGCATCACTCTTGGAGAGTTTTTGTATGAAACTACACATGATAGACAAGTTGTTGTATAAGTGGTGCAATTACCTCTTTTATTTACATCAAAATCGTTTCTAAACACCCACACAACACGTGAAATGATGTTTCAAAGATGGTTACTCATAAAGGGAAAATTGTTTTCAGGTAAATAACCAATTTACCCATTATGAAATACTTATTACTATAAATAGAATAAGAATAGTCATATGGCTAGTTCAGTAAAACTTGTGGGTTTCGACAATATAAAGACAAACTTGGGAACTTATATAGAAATTATAAGACACGGACTAATGGCAAATGGAGACAAGCGCACCTGATATAGAGAAACAAAATTAGAAAATTCAAAAATGTTCAAAGAAGTAGGGGTCATCCACCAAAATTGGTGAGTAGCTAGGGGATAAAAGAAGTTCTTTTCCTTCTCGAAATATATGCTATACTTCTGTTTGCAAGAAGTGATATGGTATTTGGCAGTCAAACACAAATAAGCTGGATATTGACGGTTTACAAAACAAATATGGAAGAAGTGATATGGAGTCGCAGTACTTATATATGTCGGGAGATTTAAAACCATGGTTGTACAAAGAAACCTTCAATCTTGTTTGTGAACAGGTTTTTCTTACATACATTCACATGCTGAGTGGAAAGATTGAACTTTTACTAGAATGACTATGTCCATTACCATATTGCAGATGTAAGGTTTCAGTTTTCATTAGCTCATCAATATATAAAAATCCCCTCCCATCCCGAAAAATTTACGTAACTAGAGGGGAATGAGATTATAGGGCAAATGAGGGGATTGGGCGAAAGGGAGGGTTTCACAAAATCCCCTCGCATCCACAAACCTCTTGGGGGTGGAAATACCCAAGGAGTAAACGAGGGCTACATGTTTCTTCTGATGATGTAATATCCCACATTACAATAATCATCAACGCTGCATCTCATGTGGGCACGAAATGACTGTCCAAGAAGTCTTGAGATGAAATATTCCTCTTTTGGCATGATCTCACATGAGATATGGACGCCCATCGTTTTCGAGCCAAACTGAGATTTAGATACTGACTAAACATTCTTACGGTCTATCTCAATTTCCACTTGCGGATATGCTTTCTCCATAGCTTGTAATACCATGACATCATGGTATTTCCATAGCAACTAGACATACTTATAGATCTCCTACATTTTTGTTTGTTCCTTTTCCACCATTAAGAGGAAGAGAAAAAAAAAAGATGCACGCTTCTCTTCCAAGACCAATGTCGTCGTGACTTTGACATTTAGAAGTTGAGTAGAAACTATGTTATTAAGATATTCATCAAGCCTAGAACATTCGAATTCAGTTTAATATTTACAAGTGTCCTTTGGGTGTTATTACCAAGTTCATATAAATGCATTTATATTTTTTTGCTCCCATGCCACTTTTGAGCGTCGACATTGTGCCCACAATTTTATTCAAAACCAACACCAGCTCATACCTCATTTTATTTTATTCAAAATAATAATAATTTGTGTTATCATTTCTATGTTTTGGAATCCTATATATTTTCATAAACAAATACATGGCCTCTCGTTCATGTAGGGGTCACAATGCTACACTTTCTAATTCAAGTGTAACATGAGATTCTTGTATTGGATATTTGAGAATTATATGCACAAATTCATATAAAAGTTATAATTTTGAGTTTTAAAATACAATATAATACATGGGTAGCGGTCAAGTAGTAGTTTAACGATCATGTTATCATCTAAAGCGTTTGTTCTAGAAAATAATAATTATAATAAATTATATTCTAAATGTGTTCTTAAATAAAATTATATGTCGACCTGGCAACAAAAAGCGAGGTGGTTTTAAAATTATATATTTCATGCACTCATGCTTCCTCAGGCTTGACGGACCCGTGCCTTCTTCATCGTACACGGACAGCATTCCTCTCCACCTCCTTGTCCTGCTCCCTGGCCCTTGCCTCACTGCGATAGAGAAAGCGGAAGGAAATTAGAATCAAGAAGAGATGTCTAGGTTGCAGAGGGATCACGCAGGGAATACAATCGGGATGTACATGTGTCCTTTCATGTGGGAAGCCACATACTTCCGCACCCATGCCCAGTGATACTTGAGTGGTTTCACCCAGGTGTGGTCGACGAGACGACGACGTTACCAGGGAACATCCCATTAATAAAATTGTGCACATAGCTGCGAGGTTAGGCCTCAGCCCTTAGCCTGAGTGGACGGCTCACACATCGCGATCATATCAACAATAGAAAACATTGTGGTAAATAGTACTTGTAGTGAAAAATCGATATATAGTTCTTACAATGTTGCCAATCGGCAATCGCGATGAAATCAAGATTACAAACATTGTGGCTATGACTATGGTGGTGGTGATGGTGGAGTGGTGATGGTGGCAGCACTTCGTGGCGGTGAAGAACTGATGACGGCGGAGTTGGAGATTTTATGGAATGGATGCGGGGGGTGGGGGGGGGGGTCTTCTGGTGGCTGTTTCCTCTCCTTTTATAATAGCAGCGGAGGAAATTAGGTTTTTGGCGGTCTTCCTTCGCGAATTAGCTCTGAAATCTTTGATGACTTTAAGTTGGTTTGATCTGATGGTCGCGATGGCGCATGGTACGGTGGCTGGTACGGTCACACGCCAGACGCCAGCGTACCCATGGTCGTTAAGCGTGCTGCAAAGGCAGCATGACTTGGCATTTACTCATTTGATCTTTTCCTTCCTTTAGTCCTGATTTTCAGTGATTTCCACGTCCACAAGTGCAGGTAAAAATAATGACAAAGATATTTGCAATTAATCGCTCATTAGTGATTAGTGGCAGGTACAGAGTTAATATCTTGCCAAATAAATGAAAAAATACGGTTTAAACATGAATAAAGATGCATATAATTTACACGCATCAGAACCATTGGTATAATTCTCTTTCTGGTCCATTATTTATGTGAGGATATCTCTTCACCTTCACATCATGAAGAGCTCCAAGTTTCTTCCACCTCAGATCACAAAGAATTTTCAATTCCGTCCGCTTCACTAGCATGTGACATGTCACAAGGTAACGACATGGTGAGTGCAGAAATCATATGTGATGATAATGGTATTGCTCTTTACACCGATGAATCTTATTCTATAAATTCTAGTTGTGTAGAAAGCTTAAACTTAACCACTTCTTAGGATAATTTTTTCACACATTCTTGTGTTAAATGTCCTTGCATATATCTTAGGATTTGCGTAATTAAGTTTTGTCATGATATGCTTACTCCTCGTTGTGGCCATGATAAAAATAATTATATTCCCTTCAGTTGTTGTGTGACTTACCAGGTACAAGAAATTAAGAAAAATTGGGGCACATCATTGGGGAAGAAATTGCTAGAAGAACAAACAAAAAGGAATTGTTATATTGGCGATTCCTCATGTCTAGATGGTCCCTCATCATCCGACAAAGTTTACATGTGCCTTATCGCTAGACGGTCAAAGTAACTCCTACTTTGAATCCCAACATATCTCGTAATGGTGAGATTGATGATGATGATCATCATTATTATTATTATTTTCAAGAGATGAGCGTATGTCCACGACGAGGCGGGCAAAAGGACTCGGGTTGACCGTGTCGACGACATCAATCTATCTCACTTGCGCAACATTGGCCACACCTTCGGAAGAGGAGTGGGCAGATTAAGATTCTCAAGTTGTACCATCTAATTCCTTGTAATATTTGATTAAATTTCTTTCAGTTTCATGTTCATTTCAACAAACACTTACAGTGCATTAATCTTTCAAGTCAACTTTGCCTAAAAAACATATGCCTATATTTTTTCTCTAACTATGGAGATGACATATGTATGAAATGGACGGTGTTGTGGCGAATGTGATAGATAGAATGTGTCTCGCTGCATAAGCCGGAAGGCGAGCATCATATGTGACTAGCCGATTGGTGTGCCTAGCGCGTGTGTGCAACATGGGCCGAGCTATGTGATAATATTGTGTTGTTTTTTGTCGCTACTAACGGGGCAAAGTGGTGGGACCCGTATGTAAGGAAAATTGTTAAAACTATTTGTTTCATTTTGTTGAACTAGTAGCTTTGCACGTGCACGCACGTCTCAACTCAATTTTATGAACACATCATTCTTTTTATATTTTGAAGTAGTAATACTATTGTAGTATGATGAATTATCGTCGAATTTAAAAAAATTAGTCAGCGAGCAACACCCGAAGGGATCACTCATATTTAATACCCTGAAATTTATATGAAAGAAATACGATCAGTAATTGTGCATTCTGTTGTATTATGATTCTTTTTTAGTACTGTACAATCTATGCGATTCTGTTGTATATATCGTGAGGCAGCAAATTATACGTGGTCTTGTGCACCAGTCCCCACTCCCCACTCTCAGCTTCCTCTCTCTCACACTCACAGGCATACACGCTCCCAAGCTCCTCTCGATCTCGTCAAGCCGCCGCTCGCCTGCCTCCCCACCGCCTCCTCGCCGTCGGGCAACCCGGTTCTGCGGCCAGTTCGCCTTCTTCCCTCCGCCACCCCAGCCCACCGGCCACCCGCCGCTTCCAACCCTGCGGCCCTGCCCCGCCACCAACGCCCTCCTCTGGTGCCCCTCCTACGTCCCCATACGCCGTGGCGACCCAGCAACCGGTAGCCGCGGCCAGCACCGGCTGCGCCTCCAACTCATGGCCGTAAAAGACCACGCAGAGCTTCTGCTCCTAAATCGCCAAGCTGGACCCGTCTTCCTCCTGGAGGCAATGCCAACAAGGCCAGCAGATCCGTCCAGGTCTAAGGCAGTTGAGAAGCAAACGGAAGGTGATTGCACTGCTCAGCTGATTTTTTCTGTTGCCATGACCATACTTAGAAATTGTGTGGAATTACAAAATTCGAGATGAGCTTGATATGAAATCCTTTAAATAGTTTATCTTATCGAGCAATCCTGCTACAAAATTGGATATGAGCTTGATATGGAATCCGTAATGGTTGCATATGTACCTTGCTTTTGCATAATAAAGGTTACATTGCTGTGTAAATTGTGCTAGACTGGAATTATGTACTAATAACATTCTGCGTTCTCTACCAGAATGTAGTTCTATAAAAAATGCATCTTCTTGTAGTTTTTCTCACAATGATTGGATAGTTGTATTTTGGGTGGGTGTCAGTTACATCATCTTAGTAATTGAACATGATTTATTGGTGACTATAAGTTAAAACCAGATGAACAAGATGCGGCTAAATTCATTAATCTGACTCCTATCAATAGTAATTAGTATACTGCTGCACGCTTCACTAAACATGTACTCCCAATAGGCAAGATCTAGCAAGGAGACATTTGGTTGTTATCTTCGAGCAAATAATTGGTAGATTTTCGTTTATATACTGCAGCTTATACTTTGAGATCATATACTCCAGCTTATACTTGGAGTACTTTCTATTACTCCACAAATGTGCTTTTACTCTTGCATTTTGGGTTGGTCATTGCAAGCAAGCAGTACGGTAAACAGCTGCTACTGCATATAAATACTGAATTACAGCAGCAAACAAGTTTTGAATACTGCACTATATATGTACATATGCTTGAATTACAGCAGTACGATAAAAATGTACTCCAGTAGTCCAGTATATTCGGACAAAAATATTCAAATATAAAGAACATATCAATGTTCTTCAAACGACACTGCACATGAAGAACATATCAATGTTCTTCAAACGACACTGCACATGAGTCATTTCACATTTAGTGACCCACACTTGCATTTAATGGAGAGTTTCTGTTCATAGCAATCAAGTAACTCTGAGATAAAAAAACTGAATCAAGTGTGTAAATCGGCATTGCTGCATATTGCTGCTATGGGTTAACGAATTGGGACGACACTTGCCCTGTTAATGTAATGATTCATTTGTGTTGTTTAATCATGTGTATCATGTTCTCTTTTTTTGTAGGGATTTTGTTTCAGGACATCACAATGTTACCTCTCGATTCACAGGTGTTCTGTGACACTACTGACTTCTTCATCGAGCGGTACAAGCACACAAGCATCACTGTAGTGCTGGTATCAATTATGCCTGTGCTTAAACTTTGTTATAGCGTCTCCATCTACTTCTCCCGTCTGGTGTATGTCGGTTCCCAAGGTAATATACTTGTATTCATAAATTCGTCTTGACATTGTTTCAGTATGGTTTTGGGTTGATTGTGCAAACATGGTGCACTGCAACCATCTGCAGACTAATAGCAGTCTTTGTGGATATCCATAGCTTGTTGTATGAATTGAGGGAACATATCTAAAGTTCCAAAGCGAAGGCATATCTGAATATAGCCTTCATTGTACAGATGTGCGCTTGATAAAATTTGACGCAACATAGAGGAGCAGTGAATTGAAACCTGTCGACTACAATGTGTTATGTTATAGTCTCTGCCCTAGCTTTCCATAGACAGTTGAAACCCTCACTAAATTATGGCACGTCTTGCTGGCTTATTAAACTATCTGCACACTACCACCTACTTGATTGAGGAACCCCTCACTAAATATACATAAGATGATGCATGGTTGCACGTGTTATGCATTGTCAGAGCTAGCTAACAAAAGTTGCCCGAAATTTTAAGTAGCTAACCGTGCTGCTCTAGCCTTATGAGTTAAACTTTGTAATAAGTGGCTAATCATGTATCATTGTTTCAGTTTTAGGTGAGGGCAGTGATATCAGTATTCCTGGTAAATGAGGGTGCACCTGCGTTGCAGAGAAGTTTGTCGGTGCCTACGTCGTCGGATGCACGGTGCGTCAATGGCGCAGGATAGTCGGGCTGCAGCGGCGCAATGCAGGGTGGGTCTGGAGGGCGACTATGAAGGAAGACATTCAGATTAGTTCGAATGGAATTGGACATATATCCCAAGAGAATTGCTTGCACCTGGGTTGCAGAGGAGCTCGTCGGCGCGTGGATGTCTAGGGTGGCGGCGTATGCACTGCAGGCCTGCTGGGTACGCCTGGATGTCAACGATGAACTATCCTGTGTCATCGCACTTCATCGCGTAGAAGAGAATCGAATAAAATCGCCTGCACCTGTGTTGGCGAGGAGCTGGGCGGCGACAACACATGATTGTGTGGGCGGCGCCGTGCGCACTGCAGGCCTGCAGGGTATGCCTGGATGGCAACGATAGGCGAGGGGGCAGATTGATTTGATTTCCGCTAATTTAGCCAGCTAATGTAGAGAGCGTATTGTTTGTTTCCCCTTGATTATGCCTTCCTTTTTTTTCCTGTAGCATGTGTACGCGGGCGGATGGCAGAGTTTTCGTCCGCCCCTTTAAATTGCTAAGCGTACACACGGTGAGGGCTAGTTATTATCTTGACTGTTAGATCCCAATTGGTGGACCTAATCGTGAGGCTCTAATTGCTTGCTGTTGATGTGTGTACATTAGATGGGGTGGCCGTAGCGATGAATATGTTTGCTTGTTTAATAGTACTAGTACGTATGCACGTGCAACGCACGTCTATACAATTTGTCAAAAACATATCGTGTCGAACGATCTAAAATCAACAAAAGATTCGAATTTTTTTGTACCAGTAATAGTAAATTCACTAAAATATTTTTCAAATTCACTTTGTCAGCACAGTGATTAAATCCACGCAAGGTTTGAAAAATATTTTTTTACTATGAGTAGCTTCTCAAAGGTCTCAAAAGAATTTGAAATAAAAGATTTATTCATGCTGGATTGTTGGAATATGGTATTCTTCCTATATGAAAAAATTATATATAAAAAGATAATCAAAACTGCGCATACACTCTTTGTTGAGTTTGGAAAACCTCTTATCTTTTTTTTCGATGCTACCATCCATCCACAGCCTGAACTGAACAGAAAGATATAAAAAGTTCATACACTGGGGCGTATTGAAGCAAGATGATAATCATTCTTCTCCACATTCAGCATTGTACAAGTGTGCTGGACAAATATACAACTGTAAATTTGGATCTCGACTTCTCGAGTGTGTTCAAATATGTATATGGCTTCCTACCCTGCAAGATGATGGAAAAAAACCTGTATTACATCTACATGTTTGTGGTCGTTGAGCTATGATTATAAAAAAGCCATGCTTCTATGGTCATACAAACGTATGCATGAACTCTAACCTGCCAATCATGTAGGCTTCAGTCTCTTTGCTGACTGCTGGGATAGAAGCACACTATGTACTGCAAAGTTTCTGCATGCGTCTGCAAAGTAAGACACTTGCACGCAGACGCAGAGGCATTCCTACAAACATAGGCCAGGCACCACCCAAACAACCAGGAAGCCTCTTTCTGTTTCCTAATTTCAGTTCTGAATGGAAGCAAAAAAAAAACAGATTGGACATAAGCTCGGAACAGAGGTAGTCGTGAACCCCAGGCCCGTAAGCTACCAAAAATTCAGGGAGGGTGCTTCGTCCTCGCCGTGTTGGTTCGTGCTTCCGCACGCCCGGATAGTCATCCTCTAGACAGCGTCGAGGGTGCGCATTAGTAGTCTGGTTCAATCCAGCTTCGGTGCAGCCAAGAAAATCATCCTCGCCACTAAGAATGTATCCTCACAAGAAACCTATGACTGAAACCAAAGTGCAAGAAAGACAAACCAAGATGAATAGGCGGTGATAGGTTTCTGCATCCGGTCGACGTCGGATAGTGGAAGGTGGTCGCCGTCATCCATGTCTGTCGTCTACTGGTATCCCGTCCGGGCAGAGGAGGTGAGGAGGCGATGCCGGGATCGGGTGGCGCATCCACGAGGGATGCACTCGCGCTCCACCTCGATAACATGCAGTGGCGGAGGACGGAAAAAATTTAAGGTCGGGCGAACTCTAACACGTAATGATCTCTTCGGGCATTCTCGACGTACATGACCTATAAAATGAGCTAAAACAGGAGTAAAATACGCATTTATAATAGATAAATAGAGAAATGACATAGGAAAAATTGATTTCCAATCACATAACTGCATTATCACAACTCCCAACACACCATTAAAATAGATTTTTTTTTTAGCAAAACCATTAAAATAGATGTATTTTGTTCCATAAAATGGCCGGTAAGAAATGACCAATAGCTCCACTAAGTAATACAAAGCCCAATTTATTTTTGGAGAAGCCAAAACAAACTCATCGCTGGTCAGACTCGAACGGTCCAAGCCGCACGGTCGTGTCACTGGTCGCTGCCTGCCTCCTAGCTTTTTTTCTGGCTCGGTCGAAACTAAGCTAACGAACCAAACTGGGCAAGTCCACTATAGATTCCTCCAACTCGGCCCAAAGAAAGCCCACTAGCCAGCCTACCTCTTCACTTCCCCTTTCTTCTCCAAAAGAACGACTGGAAAATAGAAACTGACCACGGATCTGCTGCCGATGCATAAGATGCATACATATATTCGATTTTTTCAAGGTAGGGCGGCCGCCCTACCTTGCCCGTAGGAGTCCTCCGCCACTGATAACATGCTCCCGCCGGCCGACGGGCACCTCGCCGGTGTGCTGAACCCCGCTCTCCGGTGCCTCGCAGCGGAACGGCGTCATATGCGGGCGCGTCCGCAACGGCCGTGGTGGCCGAGTTCGTCCTCGCCCGATCCGGGCGTCGTCCGACGGGGCTTTGATGGATGCGGGAGTTAAATCTTTTTTGTAGAGCCCTTCCTCTTCCTGATCGGGTTAAGGAATCCTTGTTGGGTGGCAAGTGGAGGCAGCGGCGCTTGAAGCTTCCATGTCTGGTAGCTGTCCGCCCGCTGTCCGGCCAGGTCGATGAGGCAAGAGAGAGTCCAGTAGATGTACGAAGAGGCATAGAACGTGGAGGATCCGGGCACATCCGAGCGGTGGGGACAATCTATATCGTTGATCAGAAATTGAACGAACAAGATCAAAACTGTTTGCTGCTCGACATCGGGACAATCTTGTTCGTTGATCGAAAATTAAACGGACAAGATTCAAGGTATCCCAACATGTTTGCTCTTTTAATAGTAGTATAGACTAGTAGAGATTGGACAAGATGTGGGACTCACATATCATTAAACCAGTTAAATAAAGGGTAAGCTCATCAGACCTAATTAACGGGAGCCGCAGTCAAGTGTGTCGAGTGGGGTAGAAATAACGTAATCGCTCGAGTTAGTGGTTTTTTGACAATTCAACGAAAACTAGCGGCAGAGGCCAAAATTCGGCGAGGACCCGCAGTCGAGTAATTTCCCCATATTAACTTAGCATTAGCCCATCGTTTTATGCTTAGCGCAGAGAGACTTGCTCAAGAAGCGGGACAAAACATTAAGCGAGATCGAGTAGCATGTACTATATGGAATAGTGCGATCTAGTTTTGGACGGCACGGTTCTGATGCAAAACTAAGAATAAATATCACAATGCAATTATTTCTAGCTAGTTTTCTTGTCTCTAAATCCGAAACGGAAGGAGTCTGCGCCGTGTTTGTGTTGGACACGGAGTCGAACTCTAGCTGTGATCGGAGTCGGTTGTGTCATATATAAATGCAACAGAGTACCAGACACGCAGCACCAAGCAATCGGTCATTGAACATTAGCGAATCCCGGCCGGCGTCGAAGTGCATTTCAATGGCGCAGGCATGGTCTGAACTCCCAGAGGACCTCCTCGCCCAGGTCTTCGCCCGCATCTTTTCCCCCGCTGACAGTGCTCGCTTCAAGGCCGTCTGCCGTTCCTGGCGCTCCGCCACCTGCTGTCCCCCTCGGCGGCAGTTGCCATGGATCATGCTTCCGTGGGGGGCGTTCTTGAACCCCTCAGAGCGTGCCATGCGCCGCCTCGTCTCCTTCCCCGAGCCCGAGACCACCACGAGCTGCTGTACCAAGCGCGAGCGTTTTCATAACGGCCGTCTCTCCTTCCCCAAGAACACAGAGTGCATTGGCTCTACCGACGGCTGGATCGCTATCAAATGCGCGGATGCTGAGAACAGACACAGGTACTTGTTGCACAATGAGTTTTCTAGCACGACATTATCGCTCCCCGAGCTGGACGATGTCATCGGCCATGTTTCCGAACTTTTCAAGATCCGCAAGGTGCTCTTGCGGTCAACCCCGGATGATGTCATCGCCCTCATAACCAACCACCGTAGTTGCCCCATCATCCTAACCCGGCGTGGGAAGGGTGTGTGGATGCCCAAGTCGTATGCAACTCCCCTCATCCCCATCATCGATGTTGTGTTTCTTGGAGACAGACTTTATGGGATCACCAAGGCCGAGCATCTCGTCTTCCTCGATATTGTATATGATGATTACGGAGTACCCATGGTTACTGGTGGCAAGTGTGTCATTGGGAACACTTTGATGTGTGGAGCAACGAGGAAAACATCGACGATGAACAAGACAACATCGATGGTGACGATGAGGATGACAACCACGGTGACGATATGGATGGTGACGATGATGATGATCACCATGGCGACTATGATGAAGATGATGACCACGGTGACTATGATGAAGATGATGATGATAACAGTGATTGTGAGAGTGAGCACGAGAATGATGATTATGTCGTTGCTGCTGCTGTTGATGATGTTGATGTTGACCACCACGACCAGGAGGAAGACGATGACATAAGTGATTGTGAGGACGAGTCCAAGAACGGTGATGATGATGGCCACAATGAGAGACAAAACGATGATGAACACGCATATGATTTGAAGATGACCAATGACGATATCATTCTTGAAGCATTCCAACGCATGGGTGTTGTTGATTGCCCGCATGAAATCAAGCCTACCATCTATAACATGTGGTACTTGATCGAGTCGGGTGGAAAGCTGCTGATGGTGAGGCGAGTAGTTCATGCAGGGGATTATCTGTTCAATCACAAGGTAGAGGTTTTGGAGGCTGACATCAGCTCGGCCATGTGGGTGCCGGTGAAGGAAGGGCTAGATGGCCGGGCGCTTTTCATCAGCAGACGGTTCTGCAAGTGTGTCTCTGCCGCTTGCAGCAAGGAGATACAAGAGGATGCTATTTATTTTATTGACACGGACGATGTATTCAGTATGAGATCCAAAACTTTCAGCGCCCCGAGGGATCATTCGGACTACAGCGAGACCTTGAGGGACTTCCACCCGGAGGAACTAACCTGGGTCTTCCCACCAGAGCTAGTATCTTAATTAGTGATATTCGGTCATTATATAGTTAGACTTTATGCAATAAAATGTGTTTATATTTTCTCTATCTCGATGTTGTTCATGCACTTGACGACCCTAAACTGTATAAAGGAGGAAAGGAAGACGATTGATTCTGAAGCTCTATTCCTGGTCACTATTAGGGAGGATTCTGCTGTTGCGATTGTATGTCGCATCCCCTAGAGTACTCCTGATCGATTATAATGGCAGCATATACTGAAATTTCTGTCAGTATGTAGAAGAATGTGTTCATACAAATGATGTGTCCCTAAATGTTTGGTATCTCGTAGTGAGGAATAGTCCTCCTGTAAGTGAAGTGTGTGTGTGTGTGGCCAGCGGGCTTGTATTCTCCAACTTCTGCTCACTCTTAATATAAAAGACATGCAACCTTTGGTTGCCTGTTCGTAAAAAAAAAGTTTGGTATCCATACAAATGAGTATGCTGATGTTGTCAAATGATCTCTTCTGTCCACAAATATAGGCTGTATTTGAGTTCCGCTTCACAGTTTGAGCATGTGTAGGCTGCTGTTTTGCTCAATCCTTACAGTTTTTTTTATAAAGGGAATATATATTAATGCCTTACAACTTATATAAATCAATGGAATCAACTGTTTAATTTTTACCACATACCTGTTTTGCCGTTTTCCCACGGTATCATTGTTACTTGCTACCTGTTCCTGATTATTATTCTGACGTTCCCATGCTCCAGATCTTTTTTAGCTGCAATCATGTAAGCGTCTTTTAGATGTCCACAGTGGATCTAACGACTACAGATTAGAATAATGTATCTCTTGCCCTTATTTTCCATGAATTGCGTCACAAAAGGATTCAACGTTTGAACAAAATTGCATCAGTTATTCAGTTACAGCTTACAGGCTATACAGTCCTTTGTCGGATGACCGAGTTTCGCGAGGGGAAGCGCCGTTCCGGCCGCAGAGCAGACGGGTACAGCGCCAGACCTGGGTCGCCACAGATCATCGGGACAGGGTCAGGTCGTCGTCGCCTGAGGGCGTCACCGTGGACGCCGGACTGGGTCGACATTCAGTGGGGCAAGCGCCTTTACCACCATGGCGTGTGGTCAGCACCGCATCGGATAAAAATGTTTCTGTTATGCAGGTTATCTATCGGTGTACAGCTACGCTACGAGCATGGTCAGTCCTGCAGCGTGAGGAGCACCGAGACTTATTTTTGGAGGTGGCGTCGAGGCTGGAGGCTGCGGCCAGGGAGTTATTCTCCCGGGATGGATGGCAACATAGACTCCGGATAGACCTACCAGTTTCTTAGGCGGATCTACAATTTCTCATTATGATATGTAATTCGTCCTTTTACTTTTTGTTCTGAATTGGTTACTGGTGAACTGGTGGCTGTGTGCATCTTATCTATGCAGAGGCCGGGTGTAATGTTTAAATCTCTTAAGTAATAAAATCTCTTTATCTAAAAAAGCACCGCAACCAAACGTTGTCACTGGAAGAGGCGGGCACACGGCCGGCAGCCAACAGGGCACATGGCCTGCAGACGACGATTCCTCGATCGGATGATCTGTGTTGTTCCTCCCGCCTTTGATCTGTGGTGTTCCTCGATCGGATGGCTTATGACGAAGCTCCAAGATCTCCGGTCAAGTATTTATTCCATAGTCATCAAAATACTCCTTGATATCTCTGTTAAAAAGATACTCTTTGATCTTGATTAACCTTGATCTTGGTAGTCATTCCACATTCATGAGACATGAGCTGAATAGGTCAGCACAACTTTTCTAAGTCACTGTTGAGCAATCTATTATAATTATTGAGGATATATTAGGTATTGCGGCCAAGGTTTTGGTTATCGGTCGGGAAATCCGGTTACCGCCCGGTAACCGAATATCCCGACCACCCCCAGGAAATGGTCATCCTGGGCAAAAAATTCCAATTTTTTTGGAAATTTCAAATTTTACCAAAAACCCTCTGCAAATGGTCAAATCGTAATCATTTTTAAATTTTTTGAATTTTGGTTTTCAAATTCGTCCGGTAACCGGTCGGGATTTTTTGGTTACCACGGTAACAGGTAATCCCGACCACCCTCGGGAAATTTTTTCTACCGGGAACCAAACCTTGATTGCGGCTACATTTAATATTCTTGCCATGTTACACGTTTTAATTAAAGCCTAGATAGAGAAAACAGGATTATTGAGTGACTGAATAGGAGCAGAAATGTGAAGCCATTCTTGGTTTAAGCAGCTCATTTGTGAAATCATGTAAACTCAACAAGTTTGCTCATATTTGAGGCACTTATGTAAAAAAAAAGTTTCATTTCTAGGTCTTGAACTGTAGAAGATCAAGCCTATAGAACCAAAGACGAATTAATCAGACTAAATCAAAGATGAAACGGACGGAGCACAAAAAAACTTGAGGAGCATATTATGATTTAGAAATTTCTTTGTCAAAATATAAAGAAAGGAACACGGATCGATAGACTCTAGGCTGCGGGCACCCTGGGCTCTTGTCCAGGCTTCACCGCCGCAAGGAATAACGTCCATAAGATCTGAATTTTGGACTGTTTTTCTTGGTTATTTTTCTGACTTGCGTAATATTCGACTTGTCTGACCATGTGAAGTTTGTTAACACGAGGAAAAATATGGACCCCTCTATATGATTCTATTTGTAAAAAATCTGCAAATATATTTTCTTCGGCCATAATGAGATGTGTGTTCAGAAAGTGCTAATGTAGCTTGAGGTACATGTAGCTCTTTTTTTCAAAATTCAAAATTGGCATTTTTAGTGTCAAAAAAATCTAAACGAAAAATCTACATGTATATAATGCCGAGATCTATAAGTGTTCAAAGTTGTAATCAAAATTCGTATTATTCTTGGCTGCAAAAAAGGGACAAAGTTGGCAAAATTTCAAATTTCTAAAATTGTGTATTATTCACCACACAAATCCACCTATTTGTCATTTTTGCACAGCTTAAACTATAGCGAATTTAGAGTTGTAAATGTGTACACTTGTAATCATATTACTATCTAAATCTGTGATTTTTTGTCGAATTTTTTGAAACTGCAAAATGCAATTTTTGAATTTTTGAAAAAACGAGCTACAATACATGTAGGTCGGGCTACAAAACACCACTCTCGTGTGTTGTGGTATCAAACATTTGTTAAGTGTATAATGTAGTCTATTAAGAGCAATGAATTTGCGGATCCCAATTTTAGTGCTTTGCATTTACATAACGTGTATTGGTTCGAGATATTCTTGGCGAATCGTATTGTTAATACAAAATCAACTGATGGCGTGACAATTTCACTCCCGCCCGCCGTCCAAAATTCGATTCAAAACTTGTGCTGGGTGTCCCTCTGATGAGGTGTGACGTGAAAGCTGCAAATTAAGGTTGGGTCACGCGGTCTGCCACCCCAGATCTAGACCAGCCAGCGTATTTTACTTTTTTCCATATATATATACTTGTACTATTCAGTGCTGTCAGAATACATAATTCAGCGCCCCGGCCAAATCTGGGTACTCTACTGAACCAACAAATCTACCCGGCCTCAGTGTTTTACCGGGTCCCACAATGCCGCGGGCCCAGTGGCAGCGGGTGCCCCAGGACGTCTCGTGTACTTGCCTTACATAAGTACTCCCTTACTCATTTCCTTGTCTGCTTATTACGCACTCACTTTCTTCCTCTGCTCCCAGCTCCATCTGGATCTCGCCTAGCGGCCGGGCGGCCGTCCTCTCTTCTCCATCCCTGTTCGGTGGTGCTCTGGCTACGATCTCTCTCTCTCTCGCACGCCCGCCCGGTGAGTCACGCTTGATTTGTTCTCTGCTCTCATATGATACATGTTACGATTCTGTTTTTGCTCTCAAATCTGGTCTCGCGGTTTCTAGCTTCAGGTTCTTGCTTGCTTCTGTTGTGACTGAAAGTAAGCTCTGTCGCAAAAAAACCTGATAAAGATTTGGTACGAATACAAGCAACATAAAAAAAATTATTTTAATTTCTTAGCAACAGCAAAAGGTACAAAGTACAAAACTTATTTTGTTTTCGAGGGCTCCCATGCTCCACGGAGTCCTATATTTTAGAAAACAAATTATTTAGATATTTTAAAAAAAATTACTACTCCCTCCGTGCGCTAATGTAAACGTTTTATCTTTTCTTGATTTATATCTAGACTTATGTCCGACATATATTCACTCATTTTAGTATGTGCGTAATCAAAATTGAAATGATGGTTCCAATGTCTTACACTAGTGGACGAAGGGAATTTTTGGTATGTGATTATATTTATAAATCTACATATCTGCAAAGTTTTGCGGATAAGTACGTTGTATTTTTAGGCTATACAAACTAACCAATTGGTGGGCCTAAATAAAACTCCTCTTTTCTACCACATTTATATCCATATGATAAAATATTTCGAAAACAACTTGTGTCATACGTGGTAGATGTACCCATATAACGTTTTTCAAAAATATTTGAGATTTCCAAATGTTGTTTTCGAATTTTGAATATAAGAGGCTCCATGGAGCTCGGTTGCTAATAGCAATTTTGGGCATGGGTTGATGTCCCGTATGTCCTATATCATAGAGAACATACCTTCAACTTCAAGCAGCCACTAAAACGAACAAATATAAAGAAGAAGAAGAAGAACTGACTTCAAAAGAGATATCGCCAATTATATGATGGACACAAGCCATGCCTAGGCTAGCACAAAATAGATCATAAGTGACCACTTGAGATTCCGCAAACCTACGTTTTGTAACACATATGCATCATATGGAAATCAGACCATATATGAAGAGTTAGTTATTTGACTTTACTGGTGTAAATAACGAACATCTTTTCAGCAAACCTTGGTAATTATAAAAGTATAAGATTATGTGTATGCGAGAAACCCTCCGAATTCAACAATGTACAAACTGCAAAATAGGGAATACCTATGAAGCATATATCCTATGCGACCGATAAGCCAAGAACACAAATATATATCCTAATATAAGTCTATAATATCGCTACGCAACAACAAAATATACTGAGAACTTGTCTGTGGCAAGATGGTTAGGAGGGCGGTTGTACCCCAGCCCACCAGAGTTCAAACTCCAGGTTTGACATTGGTGTTTCTCATTTAGGCAGAATATTCTTCAGTGGGAGGCGACGTTCCCGTCGATAGCGAGGCGCTTGTGGTGACTTCGTCAATCTCAAGACTTGATCCGCCGGCTCGGTATTTCGGAGGTGCTCATAGGGGTAGGGTGTGCGTGCGTGCGTTCATAGGGGTGAGTGTGTGCACGTGTATGTGAGCGTCTGCGTTTGTACTGTGTTTCGCAAAAAAAATATATATATATACTGGATTCGCAAATTAAAAAACTGTACGATACGCGTACGCTCGGTCATATTGGGCCAGGTATACATGCTTCTGGACCAGCATATCGACCAGTAGAGTTGGGCCTTGGGCCAGGTTCATGTCGCGCGAGTGGCCTTGCGAGCAAAAGAATTGTGTGCCGTGCATGGGAATAACACAGAATAAAGGGTCGGTGTTTATCTAAAAAAATGCAGATTAGCAGTAAAAAAATTGAACAGGATTAGCAGTCAACATGGAATATTGCTTGTCCAAACGCCACAGGGGTCGGTTCCTAAATGATGCTGAAAAAGAAATGTGAATCGAGTTTTAATGCAGACAGAATGGACGACATGCATCTTTTCTCATTTGAATGTGGGTATACTCGCGCACTACATTTTTCGGATCTTGACTTAATTAGGGCATATACAGCGCAAGTTGCTTGTATAGGCGCTTAAGCGCAAAAAACCAAGTACCATAAAAGTTCAATATCAGCTACGCGACAGACACCACTACGCCAAAGCTAATTTCGGGCGCTATCTGACTAACAATTGCTAGCCAAATCTGTATCGCTCGGGAGAAAATAAGTGTTAGCGCTCGGCGCAACAATTGCCGTCGACACAAGGTTTATTTGGCTGGGATTCAGGCATAACTGCTAGTGTTCTTATCCCAGCGTCCACACTAGCGTCTGGCGTTGTACATGGCCTTACTTCTCCAAATAACAAGTACATAGATCCATCTGAATCATGGTACTAACTGATATTCTAATTCCATGATATATGCACATGACCATGTGTACTTCCTCCGTTTTTTAATATAAGATGTTTTAGGTGGTACACATGTTGTCTATATGCACACTAAAATGAGTGAACATGCACACAAAAATATGTCTACATACATTTGTGTGCATGTGCATGTGGACAAAAGGTAAAACATCTTATATTAAAAAACGGAGGGAGTATATGTTAAGGCCCCTTTTGGATCCAAAAATTATTGGAGGAAAGGTAGGACTATGGTTTCCGTCTTATAACTATGGTTTTTGCTGCTTGCGCTTTTTTCATTAGGCAACTTTTACAGTATCTTTTACTGGTCCTCAATTTTGACCAGTATGGTTTCATCTGACGGCTGAGAAAGATTTGGCCCAGGAGGCCCATTAGTGATATTCGATTGAAAAAAAACAGCTAGTGACACCGTCGCCACGGTCGCCGTTCTCGAGCACGCCGTGACACCGGCGCGATGAAGGTGTTGAGCGCAATGAGAAGGCACCGTCGCCGCCACGGCCGCCCAAAGCACGGTCATGGCGGCGCCGACGATGAGGTGCGGGCCCAGAAAGAGTTTCTCCTTCTGCATCGCGGCACCAGCGCCGTGGCGGCCGCCCAGAGCACGGTGATGGAGGGCTGGCAAAGAGGTGTGGGCTGGGAAGAGTTGGGGGCGAGGCGGCGGAGTCCCCCGGCGCTCACGGCAACATCGGCAGCGGCGGGTTTGACCCGGACGAGGCCGGGTCCGCCATGCCGCCACCGGCCCACATCAGTGCTGCTCGCCGCCGGGCGGGGCGACAGAGTTGACGGCATCAACGGCGACCAGGACGAGCCCGCCGTGTCGCCTCCGTCCGTCCTCTGCAAGGGGGTTGCCGTCGCCTTGCATCCTCTTTGACGGCCAGCGCGGTCACGAAGCCCACCATGGCGAGGTGCCCGTTGATGCGCTCCAGCGCGTGACCGTTGAACGCTCCAGCGCGTCTCCAGCGCGTGGCCATTGAACGCCAGCGCGTCCCAGATGGAGGTGCTCCCCTTGGGCTTGTTTGGTGGTGGCGCGCTCGTGCTCGGCTTGTTGGCCTGGGCCGCTTGCCGCTGGCGTCGCCTTGCCTCCTCCTCGACGGGCTAAGCAGCTGCCGGAGAAGGCGCCGGTGAGGAGGAGTGCGCTGTTGCGCTCGTCAGTGGCCAGATAAGATTTTCTGGCCAGTTTTTTTCGTGGAGGCCGAGTTTTCTTGTTGGGCCACGGCCCATCTGCAAGGAGGCATCGATTGGGCACCAGTACAACTTATACTGCTCTTCGATTTAGCGCCAGTATGAAACGATTTTGACCTTTGGATGGACGGGAATAAATGGCTGTGGTTCACTTGGGGGTACCGTAAAAGGGCTCTTTCATTACAAGAGCTAAAAGTTCTAGTTTTGTATTAAAATTCTAGCTTTTCTTTTTCAGATCGCTTTAACTTGAAAACTATATCCCGGTGGATCATAGATCCATCGTGGGAGGAGTTTTGCGCGCGTTTCCTTGGACCTCGACTTTATGTGACTTTTGAGGTTGACTGTGTGTTCTCCGTGGAGTATAAACTATGCACGGGGTGACTTTGTGCCATCAAATTCATCCATCCATCCACTATATTTCGAATACAAGGATGTGGATGTGTGTTAAGGTTACAGCCGAGCGGAGGGGGCCTCTATGCGAACGGGTAGCGGAGAAAAATAGATCAAGAAATGATTCGGTATAGTTTACTAATTACGAATGTTTTCAAGTTGAGCAATCTCACTTATTTGTGTTGTTCTCACAGGCGTCTATGTTCAGCAGGACCGGATAGTGCCTTATTACAAATCTCAACAGCGTGAGGATACCGTACTTGCCTCCATGAATTGTTTAAAGCCAGGTCAGTAATGTTCTCCATAAACGAACATCATTTCTTTGTGTGGCTTTTTCGGTGAAAGAAAAACAAGAATCCTAGTTGCTTGTATTTAAGAGCATTCTTTCCTATAAAACGAGTGAAACACCATGAAAGATGTTGTTGGCGTTGACTAGTTGACTACAAAATACCCGCATGATACTTTGTCAAATTTGAGTGAGTAGTACGCACTATGAGATTTGGTTGCGATTTCTGCTCAAAAGACAAGTCTCTGTCTCTGTGTACTGAGAGCTCAGGATTTGAGCCTAAGAGGGCGTGCCCAGCGAGCAACACGCCTCGCGTGCGCCGGCAAAACCTATATATCGACCAGGTCGATGTTAGCCAACCGTCGCACGCCCCATGGGTGACTTGGGCTCGGCCCAACTCGGACCGCTTTCTATGGGTCCGCCCAATACGCGGCACATGTTTCTTTTGTTTCGTTTTTTTGCTGTTTCTTTTTCGTTTTTTCCTGTTTCTTTTTCGTTTTTTTTTGGCTATTTCTTTTTTCTTTCTTCTTCTCAGTTTTCTTATTAGATATTATTTATTTATTTTGAATTTACATTTTTTAATGTACAAATTTAAAAAAATCATATTTGAAATTTGTTCATGTATTAAAATCGTTCAAAAACAATTTCCGTTCAAATACTTATTTTGTTCTCTTTTTGAAAATCGTTCAAAAATAATTATATTCATACATTTTTTTTGTTCGCCTTTTAAAATAGTTCAAAAATAATTTCCGTTCAAATACCTTTTTTGTTCAACTTTTTGAAAATCATTAAAAAATAATTTCCGTTCAAATACCTATTTTTGTTCACCTTTTTGAAAATCGTTCAAAAATAATTTCCGTTCACATACTTTTTTTGTTCGCCTTTTAAAATTGTTCAAAACTAGTTTCCGTTCAAATACTTTTTTTTATTCGCTTTTTGAAAATCATTAGAAAATAATTTCCGTTCAAATACCTATTTTTGTTCACTTTTTTGAAAATCGTTCAAAAATAATTATATTCATACATTTTTTCTGTTCGCCTTTTGAAATAGTTCAAAAAAAAAATCCGTTCAAATACCTTTTTTGTTCAACTTTTGAAAATCATTAAAAAATAATTTCCGTTCAAATACCTATTTTGTTCACCTTTTTGAAAATCGTTCAAAAATAATTTCCGTTCACATACTTTTTCTGTTCGCCTTTTAAAATCGTTCAAAACTAGTTGCCGTGCAAATACATTTTTTTATTCGCTTTTTAAAAATCGTTCGAAAATAATTTCCGTTCAAATACCTTTTTTTGTTCACTTTTTTGAAAATCGTTCAAAAATAATTTTCGTTCATAGACTTTTCTTGTTCGCCTTTTAAAATTGTTCAAAAATAGTGACTGTTCAAATACCTTTTTTCACTTTTTGAAAATCGTTCAAAAATAATTTATGTTTATCGCATGAAAAATTTTACCATCTGTTCAAATATCTAATATATTTAAGAAGTGCGTGTACTAAATCAACATCAAGAGTCCACAAACTTTGTGGCTAGGCCGTATGTCCGTGCGCAGGGATCTGGAGGGCGCGAGTTCGATTCGTGTGAACCTCATTTTATTTTTACTTTTCCGCGACGAAGCGAAGGATAATGGGCTGGCCCAATAATGCAGGCGGGGGTGTGCGACCTCGTCCTAACATCGACCTGGTCGGCGTACAGGCGCACCCCGTGCGCCGACGAAAACAAAACGGGTGCCGCCGAAAGCTACTTCTTAGGCCCAAAACTGGGAGGTGTTGTGTCGTGCGGGTGCAGCGCGGAAGCGTGGCGCTGATGGGCCAGCACATTTCGACGTTTTTTTCTTTGTTTCTGTTCTTTCTTTGTTTTTGCTCAGTTTCTTTTCATTTATTTTTTATTTTCGAAAATTGTTCAGATTTTTGAAAAAAGTTTAAGAGTTTGAAATATATTCAGATTTTGCAAAAAATCGGGTTAAAAAAATTTCAAATTTTAAAATTGTTTAAATTAAAAAAACGTTCAGATTTTAACAACGTTTTGAAAATTGTTCAGATTTTTGAAAAAAAAAATTAGAGTTTGAAAAATGTTCTAATCTTGAAAAAAAATCAGGTTAAAAACTTTTCAAATTTAAAAAATTGTTCAAATCTAAAAACTGTTTAAATTGAAAATTGTTTAAATTAAAAAAGTTCAGATTTTAACAACGTTTTGAAAATTGTTCAAATTAGGAGGGGACGACAATGAAGTCAAGCTGGCGCCTTGCCTCCATATCCCACTCCCACGCTAGATGCTCCTCCTCCTACCGGAACCCGCGCTCCAGGAGATCGGCATCCTGCGCCTCAACCTCATCCTCCCGACGGCGCAACTTCTTCATGCGGCAGCGCTCCGACTGGACAGACTTGGCCTCCACGAGCTTCAAGAGCACGTCGTAGTTGTTGACACCGAGCAGCTCGTCGGCGTCGCTATGTTGTTCTCCTCTGCCGCCGCGAGCACAAACGACGGCGACGGCAACTGCAAGGGCACGACACCGCGGGAGCTCCCGGCCTCAACATCGTGGCGGCCGATCCCAAGCCCAAGCCCGCGCCACATGAACTCGTGGCGGCCCAAGAGGATCCCGGGGTTGTGGCCCTAGACGAAGCGCGCCACGCGCCGCCTCTCCTCCTCCGCCTCGGAAATGGACGGCGGTGCGCCACGAGTTTGCGGCCATCCGAGCCCTAGCGTAGCCGCGGGTGTTGTTGACGGGCCTCAAGTCGTCGGGGAGGGGCTGGGGGGAGGGAGAGTGGAATCGCGGCCTCGATTAATCGCTGGAGGTGAAGGAAATGTACAACGGCTGCGAAATTTTTTCGGCGGGGAAATGAGGGTAGGGAACCCTAAGCCGACCGCGGATCTTCACATGTAGTGGCCGCGCTGGTCGATTTACTGGCCACCGTAAAAAGTTTTACGGGCCGGCCATTTTTACGGGCTCTGGTCGGGCCGCGAAAACAGCCCAGGCCCGTAAATCGGCCGGAATTTTACGGGTTTGTCGTTTTATGGTTTCTGTTAGAGATACTCCGACAAAGGACGGACCTCGTGAAAACTGACAGCTAGTACTTCATGGTCCGTTTCATGTATTAGTAGGATGCTTCAGTTTTGACCTTGGGTTCCAAAGTGTCCAACTGGCCTTTTGCTTAACTAGCAACTGTACCCGTGTGTTTCAACGGACGAATATTATTAGGCCGAGATATGTAAATAATAGATTGGTCTTTTAAATTTACGCAAAACAAATCAATAAGTTTGGGAGGTGAACGACAACGACGACTCTTTCCCCTCAAATCTATATCTAATACGCTAAGTGAAAAAAAATGGTTCGGTGAAATTTTTGTTCATCCTTCATTGTTAGCCATATAAATAAACTAACAATCCTGACCAAGTGTATTTCAGGAAATATAGTTTCGGGTTATCTTCTAGAAATGACAAATTTGCCATGAAAAAGTGTATTAGAAACAGTTTTACATGTATCATGGTATGCTAGCTACCAGGAATACCTTTTATGAAGCACTGCATGAACATGTAGTGTAAAGGAGCTTCAGTTTAAATTGCATGGAAGTACCTATTTTAGAAAAGAGAATGTATAAAGTTGTGGTTTATTTATTACTGAAAATAATAGACATCTTCAGAAGGGCGACAACATGTCCTCTTGTATTCTGAAAAACCCACCCGATTAAAGGAACTTCCGAATAACTCTGAAGATCAATACCAGTATAAAACAAGACATTGCATTGAGCATCATCTATATGAATAACTAAATTCCTCTCAACATACAAGTTGCTTGTTTCGTGGTTGGGTCATCTCATTCTTAGAGTTTCTTCTTTTCCTAATAACGTCAATGCACCTCTGGTTGTTCAGAGTTTAGATCAAAAGAATTGGTACCAATGCAGATCTGAAACTTGCAATTTCATACGCAGAAAACTAATGCCAATTCAACGTAATATTTAGTAACCTCCACACACGTGGGAAGCAAAACATATCATCTTATCCCGTCTCACCTTACCCCAAACAGAACCTCTGAATGTTCAGACTTCAAACTGAAAAGGCACTGAACTATATGAGGATCAGTGCGCCACGTCAACACTTAATTTCCAATTAAATAGATGGCCATATCTCACTCAAATCATTTAACTAAATCATGATACCTTCAAACGACAGACTGGCTGACCACTCCAATTGATCTGTCGAACAAAATAGAAATTGAGAGCAACAGATCGGAGAAGTAAGATTTGATTCTAGGTAGGATAACTGAAACTGAAAACGCTGGAATCACCTAAGCTCTTGCTAGCAAGGAAACCCACCTGGAACTTCAATTATTCCAGGTCAGGAGACGAATTCAGAATTAAGAACAGACAGGAGACGAATTTAGAATTAAGAACAGGGCAGGAGACAAATTCTGAATTAAGAACAGGACAGGAGACGAACTCTGAATTAAGAACATACAGAGTGTCTCAACATTAACTTTATTCCTCGATTAACAGGCCAACGCAGGCATTATTACACAGGTAACATCACAGTACACAGGTAAGTACCAGACTCATATCCTAACATCTTGACAGACGAAGACAGATGCTATCCCAACTACTCAGTAACACCAAGTACCCATACCCAAACATCTGTAACTAAGCATGTACTCCGTATCCCAGTCACCACTATCTTCAATTGCCGTATCCCCTATGCTCCCGCCGATCTCAGCAGCACCCCGCCCTATTACTGGGAGGTGCTGGTGCCTCTGTTCGTAGCCCCTGAATCAAGATAAGGGTGACAGAAGTTCAGAAAACAATCAATCGAGACCAAAGGAATCAGAAATTGGAACAGATCTGGGCAGATTCAGGAAACCAAGAAGATGAACGGACGGACGGACGTGTTCGTACCTCAGGTCTGGCGGACGCCCTTGTTCCGGCCGCCGTTGCCGATGAAGCCCACCGCCCGCTGTCCCGCCGCCTGTCCTTGTACCCGTTGTTCTTCTTCTGGCACGACGGTCCCTTGACCTGGCGCTCCATGGCACGGGCGGCCTCCCTCGCGGCCAGCCTGGACTGCTCCTCATCACGTGCCTCGCTGCAACGCAGAACATGGAAGAAGATGAGACTCGCGCAGACATTGCAGAAGGGGGAACAGGCGGCGGAAAGGGAACGGACGACTCACCGGTGCTGGCGAATGTGGCCGACGACGAACTTGTGCGTAGCGCCGGTCTCCATGAACTTGCCGCAGCCGGGCCACGCGCACTCCCAGGGCACGACGCGGGTCAGGTCACCTCCGCCGCCGCCGCCGACGACGACCTCTTGGTTCCCCTCCGCCGCCGCCGCCGCCGCCACCGCGCCGACGTGCTCGCCTCCCGCTCCCATGGCTCTCGGCTCTGGTGGTTCAGGTGGATTTTGGAAACAAGCTTGCTTGATTGATTCCGGTGGGATCTGGTGCGATTTCTCCGGCGAGGATGGGGGCGCCATTTATAGCGGCGAGGAGGGCGGCGATCCGTGGGATCCCTCGGGAACTCGCGGCTAGGATGCGACGCCGGGTCCCGATCCGTGGGACTATGCAGTGAACCAATGAAGAGACAGGGAATTTCGGGGTTTGAAGCGGGAGGAAAATGGATTTCGCCATTTTTGCTTTGGCTTGTTTAAGCGGGAAAAAGGGACGGATTTCGCGGGCGAGGCCTGCCCCATCTTATACGTGGCAGGCATGATCGTTTGAGGGATAGGATGGGCCATTCAGTAGAGTTGCAGGGGCGTTTCGGAAAATGAACATTGTGACGCCCGGAACGTGGTTTTTGCAGAAAGCCTTGATGTTGTTAGTTTATCATTTCTTAGTGCATTTTACTGAAAATTAGTGATAGTGTTTTTTACTGAATACTGAGCATTTTACTGGATATTAGGGCACGTATAATGCAGCCGCTTAGAGGACATGCTAGGCAAGATTTCTTGACCGTTAGACCAAAATCCCATTTGATCACAGGATTTTATCATGCGTGACTCGAAACAAAGCGGCACTTTTTGGCTGCAAGAGTCAGTTTTATTAGCGATTGACTCTAGCGACCGAAGTAAGCGTTGCGCGTTCTGGGCCGAGGCGCTTACCCATAATATAATTTCATGGTGTTTATTTTTTATTCATCTAGGCGCCCATCTAAGAGTCGCGTGGTATACTTGCTCTTGGTAAACTAAATATTTCCAGCTCCTTTAGGATAATAACAAAAAGAAAAATGTGGTACCCCAAGGAAACTACATGGTCTACGACCTGAATAAACGAACTCTACATTTGAGAATGCATTGTCAATGCATAAAACTTTGAGCATAATATAGCATTGTCATTGTCGTTTTCATTTTCTCACTATTTTCACTTATTTGTGTATAGTTGCCACCTCCAAAGAAAGTGATTTCACATCCAAGGCCATAGCAAGATTCAGTATTCATTACTACAGCACTGAAGCAAAATGTGCCTCTTGGTTGCTTTGTTTCCGGTGTAGGGCAAAACATTTGCTTTGAAGGTTGAAGCGGTGAAGTGGCCTATAGCTAAGAGCATAGCAAGCAAATAAAAGAAATTGTACTTGCTAAAACCGAAGAAGACAACACAGACAAAACCGCTTAAGGCTAAGTTGACAAGCAGAAAAAGTTATAGGCACAATACAGGAAGGAAGAAATGAAACAGCTTAAGAAGTTGGCAGCAGCTAAGAAGAAAGCAACTCAACGTGAAGCCAAGGTCCAAAAATCTGCATACAAGAAGAATTTCACTTCAACAAGGCTAGAAGCAACTGCTCAAAAGAGGGCTTTGAGTGCTAGCCAAGCCAGACAAAGAAAGTTCTTATGCTTAATGAGGAGGATTTGATCATTTTCCATGAATTGTAATTCTTTTGAGCCATGATACTTTGCTACTTGTTATTAATACTTTGAGTCTTTTTCACATGACGTATTACAACCATGTAAATACTTGGTTATTTGTGTGCCCGCTATGGGTATAAAATGTTGGTTATCCATGTTGCTAGTTGTTATGACTATCTATATGATAATGAAGTATGATGTGTCCTGACAACTTTTGCTTTTCATTGTCATTATTGCATTATCGATATTTCCTACCAAATTTTAGACAATGTTATTATAAAAAGCACAATTTTACTTATTTCCTTCCACGTGCAAATCACCTGAGCGTTTCTGTATGGTAGCTGTCGGTATGGAGGAGGAGAAGAAGGTCTGTTGAATGTTAATGCCAATTATAGTTTGTCGCCAACATAACCACTACTACAGAACCAAGTATTACAGTCAGATCACGGCCATGGATCTCAACCAGTTTTCCCATCCGGCTCGGAGCAACAGTTGAGAATAAACTAGCTGCTCAGAGCCGGTTTTCGCGTCCGACTGGAAACTAGCCCCTCAGACGGTTTTAAAAATGACCCGACTCTGCACGTTGGAGGCGGGCAGGTTCCTTGACTGGCTCCACTGGGTCAGAACATCCAGATTTTACCATACGTCCCGGTATAAGTTCGAACCGGCTCGGAATAAAAAGAGGCTGGGGTTGTAGGCGTCGGTTGCATTTTTTAGGCGGCTCGATTGTTCTGAAGCCTCCGACAATTCGTAGGCGTCCCGCATTTGTCGTTCGGGTGCGATTGTCACGGAGTGTTTGCATTTACCCGGAAAATCATATATCGGATGGGACGCAGTTTTCCAGAACTTATGATGCCCACTATTTCAGAAACGAGCGAATTAATTAATATTGATGCTAATAGTACATTAGCACATATATTGCTAATCAAGCAGAATTCCATTACATGACCACTAATAACAAATAAAGGACTTCTAATATCATACATAGTAGCTGAATTCTAAACTAGCTTAATTAGCTCAAATGGTTTATACGCGTCTGAAACAGACGCTAGTTTTCAGTGGTTCGAAATACATATTGATGCCACCAGTGAACCTTGTGCCGCAGATAATGATGACCGATCCGATTTGAAAGCTAGCTTTCCGAGCAAATTCAATCCAGCTTTCATTCTCCAAGCAAAATCTGCCTCTTTCATCTTTGAACCATTTTCCAAAGCAAAGGTTATGGTTCGACAACAAACAGAGTCGCCCTAGCGAGGGGATGATGAGGTATTGATAAATAGTACTTCTAATCTTGTGCAAAATTGAGGAGAATTATCAGTGACATCGTATATAATTAAAATATATGAAAGGACATTTCAATCCGTTGTACGTAATTAGTTACAAGTGTACTACGTCCAAAGTTTTCACCGTGAGCTTATGCATAACAAGAGAGCCGATATGTTCATAGTGCTTTCTGGTAGAAGTAACCACTCTAGCAATTTGATTAGGAGAGAGTGACAACGAAGAAGGTTTCACCAAAAAAATCAGGATATCGTCACGTCCTACATATTCAGGATGAAAATGTTCACGTTTTCAATTAATAGCATTGTATTATGAGGTTCTAGTTATGACAAAACTATGTACAACAAACATGAATTACTGATGAGCTACACGTGGTGTCTATTTGTTGTAATGTACCTTATTTGGCAAGGGGATAACGAATCACATTGACTTGATCCTCTGCATCGTAAATTCAAAGTTAGTAAATTATGTATCAGCATGCATGTCAACATATAACTAACTTTGTAGAAAAAGATGCTATATATAATACAACCTGGCTCATCTTTGATCAACAACTTGTCTTTATTTTTGGCGTCAAAGATAGTAGCCCTCAAGAATTCTTGGTCACATCTAAATTCACGGTCATCTGATCGTAATAGTAAAAACAGTAGTGCTTGATAAGATCTTCACAGACGCCCCCCGTTATCAGTGTTCTTTCTTCTTCTTTGTTGAGAACAAGTTCATACAGAAATCCATCTTGACTCACAATTTTCACTCTCGGCCACCAGTACAGTTAACTGATCCCTAACATAGAAAGGAACATACTACAAAAAATAGAGGAGTCATTTCTCTTTGTTTGTCACTACACTTATGTACAAATTTCTGAAGTGGTCACGACACTTATATGGGATCAGGGGAGTACATCATAACTGAATGTTGTATGATCTAGGGCCGGAGTATGTACACTAATTAACATGACTTCCAATATTCTTTTGTGCAATTAGCTAGATGATGTGCGCATAATTAACTCGCTTACTTACCATGTAATCTGTGTATTGCATGTGCAGCTGTCCCCGCTTCAAAATGACCGTCTGGAATAAGGATGACACTTGGCTTGATTGGGTCAGTGGGAACGGCCTTCCGAGCTGGATAAACATATGAATACTTCTTCACAAGCAAAGATTTGTTGTACATTGCATCTGTGTCCATGGCAAGCTCATTCTGACGCTGCCTAAAACTTGAAGTACCAGTGATAGTTACCTCGGGAGAATTCGCAACATGAGAACAATAAACATAAAGGAAAACATAAAAACAAAAAATAACAAATAATGAAGTCAAAACAGCACCAGGAAAAAGAACTAAATAGAGAGATATAAGTAAGAAAATAGTAAATTACCTCTATTGTTTTTGGTGTGGTTTCGCCAACAGGTATCGGGGCTTGCTTACTTCCGTCATGAAACTTGGCACCCAGTTTATTACTACAGTGTGACCCTCTGCCTTGCTGGAATCCTGTTAATATAGAGAAATGAAATGAAAACCATTGCAGAACAGCACCAGGAAAAAGAACTAAAATAGAGAGGTATAAGGAAGAAAATAGTAAATTACCGCTGTTGTTTTTGGTGTGGTTTCGCCAACACGTATCGGGGCTTGCTTACTTCCATCGTAAAAGCTTATTAACTATAGTGTGACCCTCTGCCTTGCTGGAATCCTGTTAATATAGAGAAATGAAATGAAAACCATTGTAGAACACACAACGAAAACCAACCTCCGACACTTCACCAATTAGATGAGAAAGAAGCTGACCTTCTGATGTGGCATTCGCTTCTTCTTCATCCACATAGGTGGTAGTCAACTCAGTCGAGACTTTAGGAATAACCGTAAGACGGTCAAATTTCATATGTCTCAAGACATTAGTCGAAACATGAATTTGATTTTTACTACTACCAAGATTAACACCTACACTACTAAGCTTAGAATGAATAGATTGCGGAGTATTTCGAATTAAATTCCGTACCGGAGTAGTCCAAGTTACACGCAGCTTTGCGACGCATGGCCTTCTTTAAAGAGTCCTCATCCGTCGCAGAAGCCCCATCCACCGTCACTCCGAACCTATCGCTGCGATGGTTCGGGGTGACCACGGTGGGTGGAGGTGTGGAAGACGTGATGAAACCTCCCTCCGTGACTGAAGCCTCCGGCAAAGCCATAGCATGGGTCGGCATAGACGATGTAGCAGCCGACCCAGCCATCGTAGCCGCAGCGTATGCAACAGTGTGGGACGGGTTGGTCTTTGTCGGAGTCGAGACCACACCCGTACCTGCAGCACCTGTAGCCAGTCCATCCAGGGGAGGCTGTGATGAAGAAGAAACCTCCCCGGAGACCAGCCCCGCACCAAACCTGGCCAACGGGCCGGCATGGCACGGCCCAGGCACATTTAGCTCTTGGCGGGCCGTGCCGTGCTGGCACACGGGTTTGGCCTAAAGGCCCAAGCACGGCACATGAAGTAAACGGGCTTGGCCTAAAGGCCCGACGGGCCTAATTTGGCCCGCGTGCCTATTTTATTTAAACAATTCTGAAAAATCAGAAAAATTCAGAAATAAATTACAAAATTATAAAATGTTAACTAACTAAAAATATGTTCGTGCGTGCTAAATAAAATGTGTACGTGTGTGCGTGCACAATGTGTACGTAGTAGACATGAATATAAGAGAGAGCTAGTGGTTAGCAGCAACGCATCCGCTGGGAAGGAGGTCACAGGTTCGAACCCCAGTAAACTCATATTTATTTTGCGTGCCTGTCTGGTAAAACGGGCCGTGCCGTGCCGGCACGCGGGCCTCGCCTCCAGGCACGGCCCCGGCGTGCCACGGGCCAGGCACGGCCCGTTTAGCCACGTGCCGTGCCAGACCCATGACGGGCTGGGCACACGTGCTCACGGGCCGGCCCACGAGCACGGGCCCAGGTGGCCAGCTTTGCCCCGCACCACCATCCTGGAGATCCAGCCCAACGGGTGGGCAAGCAACAGGTGCAACCAGGCCGGAGAGAGAGGAGAACGCCTCAAACAGCGAAGAGGGTCAGTGGCCGCCGCTGCTGTTGTTCCTCGCGTGGATTTGAGTTTTTTTTTTTTTTTGAGATGGGATTACAGATCTAATAAAACCGAACTAGCAGTACAATCCTCAGGAAACAAGGAAAAAACAAACCCGTCCTTGAGGATCCAGCCCCACCGACGCCGCCGCACCACGGTGACCGCCAACCGCGCGCTGCCGCCGAGCTCCACCCGAGCCGGCAAACCGCAGCGAACCGCGGCCAGGAAGCCGCCGACAAAGCCGCCGTCTTCAGTCCACCGCCTGGGTCTTGGCGGAGAAGAGGAAGCTGGAAGACCACCAGAGCACGCCATCGCCTTGAGCCAGCGCCGATGCCATCGACGCCGAAGACGACCCAGAAGATCAGGACCTCGGCCTCCTGCACCACCTCATGAGCTCCAGCCGACGCCGAGAGAGCATCGGTAGAGCGGGGACGCACCTGCAGCCCACCAGCACGGCCGGAGACGACGCCGAGGAGAGGAACCCGCAGAGCTCCAAAAGCGCGACGGCGCCGCCCTTCCCGCCACGGCCACGCCGCCCGCAACCCTCGAGCTACACGCCGGAGCGCAGATCTGGGGATTCCCCATCCTCCCCCGCCGCCGGAGCGGCCGACGGAGGGTGGGAAATCCACCAGATACGCCGGCGGCTCCTGGACGGCGCGGAGTCGCCTCCCCGTCGCCTCCAAGCACTGTAGCGAGAGGATAGGTTCCAGAAATAGTGCGTGGATTTGAGTTAGAGTCGCATCCCCAAACAATCGGCTAGAGACGCATCCCCAAACAATCGATCTAGTGGCAAGCTCGGCTTGTACGTGCGCGACAAGCGGCGCACACCTCACATACCCGCGCCGTAGCACTAATCAATATCAATGGCTCCGCCATAGTCTGAACTCCCGGAGGACATCCTAGCTAGCCCTGGTTTTCGCCGCATGCTTTTCCCCGACGAACGTGCTCACTTCCAGGCCCTGTGAAGACTAGAAGAAAAGGACGCGCGTTGCCGCGTCCACTATAGTATGACCGAAGATAATGGGAATATAGTATCATTGCCTCACTCTTTTGCAAAACAATCACTTAGATCCTCACATACACATAGAGGAATAGAGAAGGTCACTTAGATCCTCACATACACATAGAGGAATAGAGAAGGGTGCAGTTGTAGCAAGGTTAGTAGTACACTACTCAACAAAAGAATATGTTAGCAGATAAAAAATCTTAAACTCTGCATATACTTATTTTGACAATCAGGATACGCTCACAATTATGAAATATCATGCAAGTAAAATTGTGTAGATCAACACAAAAAATTGAACAAAGTTTCGACAACAATGTATGATATAATAAACATTGCATACTCGAGAGATATATTAGCAAATATTTGATTAGCTACCGAGATCCTACAGTCAAGGTCACTGATTTTATAATAATGAAATCAATTAGAGCTATCTAACACAAATTATCCCAAAATCAGTAAAAGTGTCCGTAGCTCCGAACTCATCACGTATCCTTTAAAAATTATCGAAATGGCATGTGTAGGTTTCATTTCTTTGAAATAGAGCATACAACCATGTGTACGTTTTCTACTTACTCTAAAAGTTTTGTAAAAAAGTATTTCATATTTTGGGATACACAAAAAAGATAAATTTGGGGAGAAATGAAGCAATTTTTCCTTTTCTACAACCACAATTTTCTCTTTTCAGTAGCTGGGAATAGCATTATTTCACCATAAATTTGGAGATACGTACAAAATATGTGTATAAAAAATCATACTTAATTTTAATATTTGAGGGCTATGAACTATAAAGTAAGAGCAAATTGCGGTCCACCATGGTTTGGTATTACTGCTCCACCGGAGGATATGTGGGAGCAAGGAGAGAGGACACCAATTACAGAGAGCTTCTTATTTATAAAACATCTGTATATAGCAAACATAAATTTGTTCATACTAACTTTTAATATAGGACAGTTGTGAACTATAAAGTAAGAGCTAAGTGGGTCCATAGTGGTGAGGTGTCACTGCTCCATTGGAGAATATGTGGGACCAAGGATAGGCTAGAGAGTTAAGTATTTGTAAAAACATTTGTATGTATCAAGCATATTTTTTTTCATACTTAATTTTATTATTTGAGAGTTGTGAACTATAAAGTAATACCTAAGTGGGGTCCACCATGGTGAGATGTCGCTGCTACATTATTTTTTTATTTGAGAGTTGTGATAAAATAATACCTAAGTAAGGTCCACCATGGTGAGGTGTCGCTGCTCCATTGAAGGACATGTGGGAGCAAGGAGAGGCCACCAATTTAGGGAGCTTAGTATTTGTAGAGATGTCGCTGATCTTGTTTCCCTTTGGGGGGTTTGTGGACCCTTCCGACTGTGTTCTACGGCGCCTCGTCTCCATCACGGGGACTGCCGCCTGCACTGACCCTGCAGACTACCAGGTCCGCCGCTCTTCTCCTTCCACAAGAAACACCAAGTGCATAGGTTCTACTGATAGCTGGATCGCCATCGACTGTGCGGGCGCGGGTAACAGGCACAAGTACCTCTTGCACAATGTGTTCTCTAGCACGACAGAATGGGTCGTATATATGTTCTGCTTTATCTATTTTATTTCTTCTCATTATCTCATACTTACTTGCTGAAGAACTAAAATCGTCGTGTGATGAAAGCAGAGCATGCCGATCGCCTTGTCGATGCCATCGGGATGGACTTGCAAGAACACTGAACAGGTTCCAGAACAAATCTGGGTAGCCTTTATGGAAGGCTTTGTAATCTTCACTCGTCTTTTGCCACTTTGTAAAAATTGTGCTGTGCAATGGGCCTTCTGGTCCGTCCTTTGCAACCAGAAGGCAGGCAGGAGCCTGGTAAAAAATTATTCAGGAAAAATAAAATGTAGGACTGGCACAGGTTCAGGTACTCTCATTTAACTATAGCTTTACAATCTTTGTGTATGAATTGCACAGACCTGATAGTGGTCGACCCTGCTATCAGAGCACCGCCGCTGAAGCCGGCAGGTACTTGCACGGGAGAGTGGCACTTGGCAGGTGGGGCGGCAGCGCCGGCGCGATGGTGATTTCTGCACCATACACGAGAGAGAGAGAGAGAGAGAGAGAGAGAGAGAGAGAGAGAGATGGTGAAGGAGAGAGCAGATGGTGATCGATGGTATGGCAGCGCGTATCAGCTTAGTTGTTAGTTGGTTGTGGAAATGTGTGATCTGATTGATTAACAGGGTACACGTCTACACGATTACTAAGCTCGTCATTGTAGTGAGGCGAGATGTACAATCACAACAACAGACTCCTCTTTAATACTGATGTTAAAGAATGGACGCGCCTAGCGCTCGGGTGACCGAGAACTAGGCTAAACGCTCGGTCGATCGACTCTGTAGAGTTTCAGCTCACTTCCGATCTGTAACGTTGGGTCGCTTGGTCAGCTAGCTGAGTTTCAGCACGCTCGTCCAAGTATGGCTGATGCTTCCGGCCCAGTTATTCTAGCCCAGTTCTAATCCAGTTCTCCTAGCAACTCAAGCATAGGTCTCAGTTCTAATCCAGTTCTCCTAGCAACTCAAGCATAGGTCCGCTCAAAAAAGAAAAATGCAACTCAAGCATAGGTATCGTTCCATTCGTCTCCAATTCACAATGCATCAGTTACAATGCATGTACCCCTCAAAAAAAAGTTACAATGCATGTTATAACGTAACGATGCATCACTACAAAAAAAATCACAATGCACCAGACCCTTGTGCGATTGCTATATGTAATTGCACGCTAACAAGAATCTTGTGCGATTACACACTAACGAGAATCATGTGCAATTGCACGTTTAAAAAGAGTGCATGTGAAAATGAAGTGCAATTGCGGATTTTAAAAACATCATATCATACGCAACTGAATGTTAAAAAAGTGCATGTGTAATTGCAAACTAAATAAGAATCATTAGTGTTTCTCCGTATCTCCGCACATTTCTATCATGTTCATCCGCAATTGCACATTTATATCATGTGTAATTGCACGCTACCGAGAATCATGTGCAATTGCACGTTAAAAAATATTACATGTGTAAATGCGTGCAACCGAGAGAATCATGTAATATTACACGCTAAAAAAAAAATCATGTGTAATTACACGTTGAAAAAAAAGTACATTGAAAAATATGTGCAATTACACGTTAAAAAAATACATGTGTAATTGCACGCAACTGAGAATCATGTAATATTACACGCTACCAAAAGAAATCATGTGCAATTGCATGTTGAAAAAAAAGTACATTAAAAAATCATGTGCAATTGCACACTGGTAAAAAAATATGTGCAATTGCACGTTAAAAAAGATATATGTGTAATTGCACTCAACCGAGAATCATGTAATATTACACGCTACCAAAAGAAAAGATGTGCAATTGCACGTTGAAAAAAAAATTAAATTGATAAATCATGTGCAATTGCACGTTGAAAAAATGGAAATTGAAAAATCATGTGCAATTGCACAACGATAAAAATATGTGCAATTGCACGATTCATCTTCAACCTGCGAAAACAAAATAACAAAGGCCCAACAACAACAAACCCAGAAACAAAAAGGAAAAAAGCCCAACAAAAAAGCCGAAAGGAAAAAAAAAAACCACAACAGTACATGGGCCAGATAACATAGCACACCGGGCCGAGAACACGCAGTCCCCTTGCGCTGACATTCGCCAAACCTGATCGAATCAGACGGACGTACTCCTCGACCGAGCGTTAACATAACGGAGCGCCTAACTCTCGGTCGACCGAGATTTCTCTTTAGCGCTCGGTCGAGCTATGTCTGTACGAGGATGCAGCCTGTTCCCGTGTGATGCGCGCGCATAGTACGGGCCGGCCCAGTCTGTTCGATTTCTTGTGGTAAGATCGGCCCAATCTGTTCGATTGCCAAAAAAAATGTGTGCGATTGCACGGTAACGATAATCATGTGTAATTACGCACTAAACGAGAATCATGTGCGATTGCAGTCTTACGAGAAAAAACATGTGCAATTACACGTTTACAAAAATGTGTGTAATTGCAAGTTTCACAAAAAAGCGAGAAAAATAGATATGCGATTGCACGCTCACCAAAAAAAAAAACAATCGCAAACTACAAAAAAACATGTGCAATTGCACGGTAATGAGAAAATATGTGCAATTGCACGCTAATGAGGCGAAAAAAATGTGTGCGATTGCACGGTAACGATAATCATGTGTAATTACACACTAACGAGAATCATGTGCGATTGCAGTCTTACGAGAAAACATGTGCGACTACATGTTTAAAAAATGTGTGTAATTGCAAGTTTCACAAAAAAAGAGAAAATAGATATGCGATTGCATGCTCACAAAAAAAAACAGATGCAATCGCAAAGCTAAAAAAACATGTGCAATTGCACGGTAATGAGAAAATATGTGCAATTGCACCCATGACTTCAAAAATGGGAGGGGATAGAGTTCAGTGGTGAGAAAAACAAGCTAACTGGCAATCGTCTATTTTCAAAAATATTATTGTGCAATTGCACATTTGTCGCCACTATGTGCAATTGCACATTTATCGCCACTATTTTCAAAAATATTATTGTGCAATTACACATTATCGCCACTACAGTGCAATTGCACATTTGTCGCCACTATATGCAATTGCATATTATAGCTAATAATGTGCCATCGTACATTTATTATGGCCACTTAAAATTGCGGAAAAAAAAAACGGCCTAACATCTAAAACACATAAAAGCCCACCAGCAAATCTTTTAAAAATGGCTGGAAGCAACAAAAAAAACGATCCACCAAGAGGCATTCGAGGTAAGGCTAATCACAAAGAGGTAAAAAACATCGACCAAGCACTAAGTAAGTACAAAAAAAATCCCAGCCAAAACAGAAAAAGAAAAGGACCAACAAACTAGAAAAGAAAAGGCCCAACAAAACCAAAACAAAAACGAAAAAGGAGCAACAAAAAAGATAAGAATAAAATCCCAACAAGAAACGGGCAAATAAAAAGCCAAGAAAAAAAGCCCAACAAAAACAAAAAGGCAGCCCAACCTGATTCTAAGCAACGAATCCATCGATCGAACCCATCGAAACAATCGACCGAGCGCTTACGAGAATCTCAGCTAACCGAGCGTTAGCAAATCCGTTAAAGAATATACAAGAATAAATTCAGTGAGATGAAGAAACATTATATTGCATGCAGTCCAATCATAACAATGTCGCAAAATGATACCACTAAGCCACTAGCTCCGGGGGAAAGACCCACAGGTTAGCTCCTGCACATCGCCGTTCCTCAGGTTTATGGGCAATCCCAATTATCCCTCGGGGCGCTTACAGTTTTGGATCTCATATCGAATACATCGTCCGTGTCAATGAAATAAATAGCATCCTCTTGTATCTCCTTGCTGCAAGCAGCGGAGACAGACTTACTGATGAAAAGCGCTTGGCCACTTAGCCCGTTCTCCACTGGGTACTACCCACATGGCTTCTCTAATGTCTGCCTCGAACACTTGTACCTTGTGCGTGAACGGAAACCCACCTTACGCAGGTATAACACTTCTCGCCTCACCTTGAACAGTTTCCCACGCGACTGGATCAAGTACCACATGGTCTTAAGGTGGGACTCGTCAACAACACTATATTGGACTGCTTCAGGAATCATGTCCTCCTCCGTCATCTTCGTCAAGTCGTCTGTGTGTTCGTCATCAGCCATTGTTTTGTCATCGTCATCATTGTTACGCTCACGGTTGCTGATATTGTCACCTTCGTCGTAACCACGGTGGCCATCATCATTATCGTCGTCGCTGTCATCCTCATCCTCGCCCTCACAGCCGCTGCCAATGCCGCCTTCGTTGTAGCCACGGTGCCCATCATCATTATCATTGTCGTCAGTCTCACCCTCTCGATCGCTGCTATTATTGTCTTCGTCGTAGGCACGGCGGTGACCATCATCATCAGCAGTATCATCATCACTATCGCTGGCGTTGTCATTCTCGCGCTCACCGTCGATGCTATTATCGCCTTCATCATAGCCATGGTGGCCATCATCAGCATCATCAACAACATCATCATCAACATTGTTGATGTCATCATCGCCGTCATCATCATAATCTTCCTCGTCACTCCACACATCAAAATCTTCCCCGATGACACACTTGCCACCAGTAACCATGGGTACGCTGTCATCATCAGACACGATATCAAGAAAGACGAGATGCTCGTCCTCGGTGATCCCGTAGAGTTTGTCTCCATGAAAGGCAACATCGATGATGCGCGTGAGGGGCTCTGCGTGCCACTCAGGCAACCACACACCCTTCCCACGCCGGGTTAAGATTATGGGGTAACTAGGGTGGTTGGTCATGAGGGCGATGATGTCATCCGGGGTAGACCGCAGGAGCACCTTGCGGATCTTGAAGAACTCGGAAACATGGCCGAATGCGGCGTCCAGCTCGGGGAGATAATGTCGTGCTTGTAAACTCATTGTGCAAGTAGTACCTGTGTCTGTTCTCGGCGTCCATGCAGTCGATGTCGAGCCAGCCGTCGGTAGAGCCAATGCACCTCGTGGTCCGGGGGAAGGAGCACATGCTGTTATTAAAACACTCCGCCTTGTCCTTGGAGCAGCTAGCGGTCTCAGGGAAGGACACGAGGCGGCGCATAACACGGTCGGAGGGGTGCAAGAAGGCTCCACTGGGAAGCATGATCCACGGAAGCTGACGGAGGAGGACATGTGGCCGAGCGCCAAGAAGGGCACACCGCCTTGAAGCGAGCGTGGTCGGCGGGGGAGAAGATGCGGGCGAAGACCTGGCATACGAGGTCCTCTGGGAGTTCACACCACGACAGTAGCACCTAGATCCTTGTTTGGGGGCTTGGGCTGCTGCGTTTCTGGTGCATTATTAGAGTAGTACACAACCGACTCCGACCACGCCTATAGTTCGGCTCCGCGTCCAATACCAACACCAAACAAATCTGCTGGGTGATCGAGCTCCACTCTACCTCAAATCCACGCAGCGAGCGGCGGCCACTGATCCTCTTCCTCAGAGGCGTTCTCCTCTGCACCCACCACCTCTTGCTCCCGATCTCAATTTAGCTTTATGTCTATTTGTTTTGTATTTTAATGTGAGTTTCCGTGAGATACGCAAATTCTAGTTTTGTTGACATGATTTTGGTGTGCCCTTATTTTGTCATGAACCCTAAGTCTATATACTCTTGTCGCATGCATCTATAAACCCGACGAGATCCATTTTGTAAAGTCTTATACAATTTTGTGATCGGAGTCCATGGGAACTTCATCATCATCGTTTTCATCCTAACCTGTTGAAGCGTGCCCCCTCTGAACAAATAAATTTTCTTTCAATCATCGGAAGTGTGATTGTCATGGTATACTAAAACCATCCTTTGACACAAATGTAGCCACGCCCGGGCCTTACGATCTCCCCTTTCTTTCAATCATCCAGAAGCCACGACGGGTGACGATGGGGCCGTGGGACAACGACTACCTCTCCCAGGAGCAGGTCGAGTACGCCTGCATCGACGCCTTCGTCTCCTTCGAGATCGGCCTGAAGCTGCTCATCGACGACGACTATCCTCCGGCTGGCTGTACCTGTTACGAGCACTGAGGTGATGATGGCTCCTGCAAACTCTACCCTAAGTACTAGTAGCGCGTTCGTGATCTCGTAGCGTTAAGCAGAACTGTGGTTTACGAGTTTATCGGTCTGTAATAATTGAAAAACGGAATCAGGCAGACATTGGTGATGCCCTGTAATGAAGTATGGTTCATTGTGGCGATCAAAACTTTATTTTGTGACATATTCTGCTCAGCTCTGCCAATTATTATTTTGTATTCCTGTGATTCATTCATGTCACTGCTTCTCTCAGTTTTCACCATAGGATGTTCTGAATTTTACTCATTTTCTCTCAGGTTTGCCACTTATCCCAGTTCACGAAATTGGGTCACATTTATTTTAGCAGTGGATAATTGCTACACACTTACACCACATTCTGTAATTGCTGATTTGTGGCTTATTTGTAACCGCGAGAATCAAACAATTGCACTCATGCAACAACAATCTGCATGTCTGCAAAGTGCATGTTCAAAATGCAACAACAATCTGAATGTGTTGGCGTTGGTGTGTTTTTTAATTGCGCGTTCAATCAATGTTGTAAGTTGCAAATGTTGAAATTTTAGATTGCTTGTGCACGGCGTTTTGGATGCCAAGCTATATGTAGCTCGGTTTCCAAAGCAAATTTGAATTTATGTTTCAAAAAATTGGAGAAAAGATTCTAAATGTAGATAAAGTCAAGGTATACCACTACGTAAATTTTCAAGCCAAAATTCGTACGATCCATCCGGACTACACAAAAATGACAAATCTGGCTAAAATTCAAAAAATAGACTGTGTACTCTTCACCAATCCAGAACTGCGTACGTATTTTTCTTTTTTGTTCAGGCTAAAAAACAACAAATTTGTCATTGAACATTTGCAAATGCAAGATCTCAATATTATCTACACGTAGGAAACAGTTTGAAATTTTTTTAAACAAAAGTTGCAGATTTAATTTTTGAAAAACCAAGCTCGGACTGTGTTTGGAGTGGCTTGTGTTGCATCTTTTCTATATAATATTTGTGACAAATGGAAATTCATTCTATGCGTACATTTTGTTTGTTCCATGCAAGAGGTATAAAATGTTGCAGTATTGGGCCGTGTCGGACGTAACCCGCGTATGGGGGCGTGACTTGGCACGGTTTTATGTCTGACACACCCAGTTAGCCCTACTGAGAGGGCTATGGGGACCGCGACTGGGGTGCTCACAAGTCGGGATTTATCTACTTGAGTACGGAGTCCGCCGGGCATACATCTGTGATGTCACCTGACCCCTCTGATGACCACGACTATTCACCATTCCGACAAGTCGATAGAGTAGTATGAATGGGTCATAAGACGGTGACGCCGAATCAAAAGATCCGACCGCCTTGGACAATGATACATGTATGTTTTTTCCACTGATTTTATGATGTTGCATATATATGTGCTTTGAAATTAGGACAAGCTCGTGTAAGTTTTGTTGAGAAAACGCACCCAAAATGTTGTAAGGTTTTCTTTCTGTTTGCTACAAGTTTGTGTTTTCCTTGATTTTTCGATGTTGCATATGCTGCAAACACATGATCTAGTTATATTGTAAATGTTTGTGATTTTTATGGGAATTGTTGGCGCTCTATGCGGCAAACCTGTTTGCAGCCAAAAAAGTGTTGGTTAACCTTTTTTGTATCATCACTTTTTAAAATGATGCGATGATTCATTGCAATAATATTTTTCCTTTTAAATGGGGTGCGAGATTTTATTGCGATTTTTAATTTTTTTTGCAATACTAGGATAAATCACAACGGTAGTATCGGAAAGATCAGGGCCAAAGAGATATAACACTTCGTTTTAAGTGGAGACGCTCTATATTGCGGACTGATTTTTGAAAAAAGAGGGGTTAGAATGCAAAAGTGTGCTGCGTCGATTTCTAGGCGTAAGATGATGATCCGACGATAGCAAAGGAGACCAATTTTTAGGGTTCCTAAAGGTTGGCCTATGCCTAGCGCTTTCCCTTTAAGAAACTTATCGTTTCCGTTAATATATTCGAATGTGTTCCATCCAGAAAATAAGTACTATTGTATCTTAACTATGGATACTTTAGTTTGGGAAAACATATAGTTATTGGCTATGTATACTTTTGTTTAGGGAAACAAATAGTTTTAGGCCTCCTTTGATTCATGGGGTAGAAAAAGTAGAGATAGAAAATGCGTAGGATTGGGATGCCTTGTCAAGTTGAATCCTATGAACAAAGGAACTCGTTTTTTACTGCATTATGAAGGAATCGTTGTCTTTCCATAGAATTTTTTTCATTAGCTCTGATTTCATGTATTTTTTACCTGTGAGAATTCATATTGGAATAATTCTTACAGGAATAGTTTCCGTGAATCAAACGATTTTGGAAAAAAAAAATCCAAAGGGTACCAATCTTACGAAAATCCTATGAAAACCCTACAAATTGAAGAGGGCCTTATGATTTATTTATGGGATGTGTCTGGCTGGTCATTCTCCAGTAAAAACAAGGATGTAACTGCTCTGACATATGGAATCCTGACATGGGGTCATTGACAGGTGTCCCCCATGTCCGACCAACCCACATATCAGTATCCCTGCCGTGCTTCTCGAAACCGTTCAATCTTTCGGCTTCTCTTACTTCCCCTTGAGTCCTGAGCCATTGATTTTATCTATCTCTCTGTTCCTTCCTCTTGACCTTCCCTTCACTCGTCGTATGCGTTCGGAAGTGTTAGCAGTAATTTTGATAGATTGTGGTCTACTGGAAATTGGACCACTCGTGTGTCACGTGGTGTAGTTACTTGGCAAGTAACAAATCATGTACCCCCTCATCTCTAGGGTAAGCGTATTTGAACTTTTTTCCTAAGTCAAAAAAAAAATGTTTGACAAACTTTATAAAAACATATAACAAAATGTATGACAATATACATCTAATGATATTAATTTGGTGTTGTAAATATTTATATATTTGTTCAAACTTTTTTTTGACTTGCCACAAAACTAGAAATACACTATTTAGGACGAAATGAGTAAGTGGGTTAGTCGGACTGTCGGAGCTGCCGTCTCCAATGCTTGTACAGATAGTAGTCCAGTTCGTATTCAAGTTTGAGTCCAAGTCATGAGGCTCGTTTGCGCTAGCCCATGGTAAAAACTCCACAGGCTGTAAAATTGCACGATAATTTTTACTAGCGCATCCACTCCCATGTAAGAAAAGCCTATTTTTTCCCTCGAACTCTGCGGTTTCCATATTTCAGCCAATTGTTCGGCCGTAATAAGGGCATGATGCAATGCAAAGAGATCGCGAACAACCAACAGGCGACGTATCCTATGAATCCGTCCGTTTTGTGTACCCGTGCATCCGAAGAGTTTCAGCTGGGCGATCTTAATCCTAGCGTTAGAACGGATCCCGCGGTAATTTTCCAAAGACACGCCCGCAACCTCAGTTAGTTAGCCTGCAAATTTACACAGAGACCCCTGTCGAGCTCCATGCCTCCACGCGACTGATTGCAGTTCAGATTCACGAACGATTACTACGGCGGCGACCTGCGGCTAGAGTTCTCGCCGTGCGTCGACACAAGAACCCGACCGATCGCAATTGGCTTCAGCCCGATATCTCCTGGCACGGCCGCCGCCTCTACTTCCCAGCAAGGTGCGCACGTCAAGCGCTGACTGATTTTCTCCTGATGCAAAGTCGCCGATCGATCTTCTAGTACTGCTAAGGTTCCTCACGGGGACTGGGACTACCAAAAGGTAGCTAGCTCCATCCGTGGCAGCCTCCCAAGGAACTCATGCCATTGACTCACACAGTCACACGCGTCTTGATCGTTGGTGTCCAGAATTCTATGTCCTTGATCCTTAAGTTCCACCTGAGCATTTTGTGCTTAAACAAAGTGAAGAGGAACCTCCAAAATAAGAGGTTCAGGTAGCAGTTCGTATCATGATACAGTTTCAGTGTTGTGTGAGCCTCGTCGTCAGGACCGGCGAGAAGACGATCTGCGCGGAGGCGGCCACACACCCTAGCTAGGACACGACAGATCGCGTGGCGGCCGAAGAATAGCTAATCGCTCCCGGCGACGGCGAGCGCAGATGCATATCGCAGACTTGGAGCCGAGCTCGTCGTTCTCGTCGCCGTCTCTTCGCCGTCTTTGCGAATATGAACTGCAATCGATCGCGTGGAGGCATGGAGCTCGACAGGGTCTCTATGCAAATTTGCAGGCTAACTAACTGAGGTTGCGGGCCTGTCTTTGGAAAATTACCGCGGAATCCGTTCTAACGCTAGGATTAAGATCGCCCGGCTGAAACTCTTCGGATGCACGGATACACAAAACGGACGGATTCATAGGATGCACGGATACACATATGGAGGGAGTAGTGGTGTTGTTTTCCTTTTTTTTTTGAATGAGTAAAAAACTCCGGCCTCTATAGATGCACAACATATAAAATGTTGTAAATATTTTAATATGGAATATATGCAGACTAAAATAAGTGAATTTACGCACTAAAACACGTTTATGTGTATGCGGATCGGAAAAAAAGGTAAAACATCTTATAATTCCGAATGCAGAGACTTTAGCAAAATGCCCCAAGGAAACCTGGCCATTACTGCTCTCACCCTCTCCATTTGCCTCGCTCCGCCTCCGCGCCCCTTCCCGCTTGTCGCCGATGCGCTCGAGCCCCTTCTCCTCCGATGGTCTCTCAATCGTCGTACTCGCAGCCGAGTGTCGAGTTACCGATGGCATCCGTGATTTTAACCCGCACTCTCTCTCTCGTCCTCTCCTCTTTTTTGTCCCGCCGCTGCTCCTCTGTCCCCCCCCCCCCCCCCCCCCCCCCGCGCCGACTCCCTCCTCGTCTCCGTTGTTGGGCCAGGGAGGCTTGTCACCGGCCTATCATGCTCCCTATGTCTAGAAGTGGCATATGTGCTGGAGAAGAGGATGGGGCATGGGAAACTCTCCATTCTTGTTTTCCCCTTTTTCTTCTTATCCCGTTTCTTTCGGAGTATATTGATTTAGAAAGTGCTTACAAGACCAGGCACTTGTTAATCTTGTCAACCCTTGAGGGTTGACATTGGTCAGGATACATAAGAAAATTACAGAAGGAAGGACGTGTCGCGCCAACGAGAGGCGGCAATCTGATAAAAGAGACAAAGTAAATTGTCATCAAGCTCAGCCCAAGGGAGCGGCCATCACCGTCATATAGAGCGCCGCCACACGAGAATTCACAGTTGACCAGGAACGGGAATAGAAGGCACCACATGGCAACACTTCGAGGTCAAAAGCCTCGCCGCCGGATACACTCCCAAGAAGATGTGACTGCACCAGCCAAGCACGCCGATATGAGCCAATGGTGAGAGCAGGGGTCCCTTTCGACTCCTTCAACAAGGGCGACCACACCCACAAATGCCGTTGTTGGAGAGCTTATAGGATCCTTGTCGTCGACGGAGTTAATCCTTATAGGGATCTACTTTGTATCTGTGTACAACTTGAAGAGAAAGTTACGAACCACTCGATAAAGCTTTTTAACAAGGTGGTGAACTATATAGGGTGCTGCTATGACCAAATCGTGTACCCTGAGATTACAAGAGAAAACGAAGGGCACGATACAAGCTCTTGGCAAAGATATTTTCGATCCTGACGGTGAATCTCGACCGGAAGAAAGCATTAGCCAATGGCGACCACGTTCGTCATGGATGTCGCCTTCGAGGACGACGAGATCGTGACTACCGTCACGTCCTCCGGCGAGGCCGTGGAGCGCTGGCTCCGGGACAGAAGCCACGTGTACAAGCCCGCCGTCGGGCTGGACGTGGAGTGGCGCTCCAGCTACACCAGCGGGCAGCAGAACCCCGCGGCGCTCCTGCAGCTCTGCGTCGGCCGCCGCTGCCTCATCTTCCAGCTCATCCACGCCGACTTCATCCCCCGGGCCCTGGGGTACTTCCTCGCCGACCCTGACCTACGCTTCGTCGGCGTCGGCGTACAGGAGGACGCCGACCGCCTCAGCCGCGACCACGACCTCGAGATGGCCAACACGGTGGACCTGCGCGACGTCGCGGCGGACGGGATGCGCATGCCCAGGCTCCGCCATGCTGGGCTCAAGAAACTGGCGAGCGCCGTCATGGGAGCCAACCTCGAGAAACCACAACGCGTGACGATGAGCTTGTGGGATGCCGAAAGACTCTCTGACGAGCAGATCGAGTACGCCTGCATCGACGCCTTCGTCTCCTTCGAGGTCGGCCGGAAGCTGCTCGCCGGCGATAACTAGACCGATAAACTTAGATGGTATATTACGGTGCCGATAAACTTATGTCGGAGTCGGTCGATCATTGTTGCGTCGGGATCAAATTGTGTTTCAAACCTCCACCTCTGTTTCCTGTGATGGTGCCGATCAAAACTATCAGCGCTAGCTGTTTCTAGTTCATGTCAGTGCTTCTTTCAGTTATCACCGTTATAATGTTCCGAATTTACTCCTTTGCTCTAAAGTTCGCTATTTGTCTCGGCTTCACGGATATTTTAGCACTTGCATGCAAATTTTCTTTTCAAAGCAACAAAACTTAAAAGTTCTCACATGTTAGGATCTGTATGCTAAGACTTCGCACATCCAATGTGCCCCATTCCTTTTATTGTTAGTGCATGGCCTCAAACACGGTTGCATCTCTCTAGATTTGGGCAGTAAATATCAAACCTTATTAGTGTGACATCCTTTACCAGTAATCCACATAGGTGCAATAGCCCGGTCATGTTTCTTAATTTGCATACTAGTTAATTCTCATGGCCGTTCTTAGTTTTCTTCACCAAGCAGCCAACCCAGATCAGGAGGTCGCTTAGATAATATGTGATGCTTGAACACGACAACAAGTCACATGGGATTTATTTCTATTTGATTTGTGTTTTTAATCATACGTATGCTATACATGCAGCAAGACTTCATCTTAATTTTTTTTTGATGTTTCAAATCGGTGTAATGTTTTTTATTAGATTAATATTATTGGAAGCAATATGTTTTGCATTGTGATATGTTGCAATGATTGCTGGTGCTATTACATTAGTCATGTGCATGTGCGAATGTGTTCTGAATTGTGGCTTTTAATTTCGTAAGTTGTTTCAGGTTGCCTGTGTTGCGTCTTTTTCTTTCAAACCATGCAGAAGAACTGCATGTGATATGATATATTAATAGGAGAAAGAAGCCTCACCGAGGCAGAGTACACGACCAGAAAAACCTGGAAGAAAACTCACTCCAACAAACAGCATAGAGCATGCCCTTGACAACCAAAACTCCTACCGAACAAAAACCATACCATGAGCACGCCCTTGACAGCACTGAACTCTGAACTAAACCTACTTGACAGCGTAAATTATGTGTCCAATAAATTTATTGATCCCAAAGCATCATGGCAGCTAGAAGATGGACCTCTACTCACCCGAGCCCATTGAATTGTGTCAATTTTGATTTGGTTGACAATCTGCTGAGTCAGTTTGAAGACTCGATCGTCAGTTACTTTCTCTCCAGATAGCCCAGACCGCAAGCATGACGAGCGTGTTGAGCTTCTTCGTTTCTGCCCCCTGCAATCTCTTTCTCGCCTACGACCAGCACGACCTCAGGTTCAGGTTGATGCTTGGAACGACCTGGTCAAGCCTTGCCCAAGATAAAAACGGATAATGTTGCTGACCGCGCATCCAATGAACATGTGTTCCGCATTCTCTTCAACAGCATTACAGAGCACACACTTGGCATTGTGCGGGAGGCCATGCTTAGCTAGTCGGTCCGCGGTCTATATCCTTCCTCTCTGATGAACAACCAAACAGCCAGTTTACGAGGAAAGGGGCCTAAGAATTCCAAATATCAGCTGCAGAAGCACACATAAATTGAGCGCTCGAGGTGAGCCAAATACACAGATTTAGCTTTGCAGGTTCTCTTTACATCCCATAGGCACTTCCAGAAAATCTGCAAGTTCTGATTTAGATGGAAATTTCCAATTTCTTCTCTGATATCGAGAACTTTGCAAGAAGGCTCTGATGGTTAGAACCTTTCAAATGTCTTCCATCCACTTGTTACTGGTAAGTGCTTCTGCAACTGTTCTCTTTGCTTTGATGTTCGGCTGTATAAGCTGGAGGACTTCTGGTGCGATCTGTTCAACCGACCGACTGTGTATCCAATTGTCCGGCCAGAAACTCTTCTCTCCATTGCCGACCATGACCTTGGTTATTGCATTAAAAATTCTTCTAACTTCCTAGTCATGGGGAAGGCTAGAGTGCACCACGAGTTCTCCTCTGCTACTCTAATATTCCAGGCCCATCTCACCTTTAATGCCACATTCATGACCTGCAAATTCATGATTCCAAGTCCACCAAGAGGTAGGGGTGTAAACGGATAGGATAATTTCCGCACCGAATCCGTCGCCGAATCCGTTTTAAAGAATCCATATCCGGTTCCGAAGAATTTGCCGGATAAGGATATCCGATTCCGAACTGAAAACCCGGATACGGTATAGGATATGGTATGAAAAATAGCACCCGAATATGGATTATCCGAATATTAGTAAGGATTATCCGATGGTTATAATCCGAATAATCCGATTTTCTACCGAAATGTCTAAACTAATAGAGCACAATTTGTATTTAGTGAGTTGTGGAGCTCATTTGTTGAACAACGACTCCCTTGCATGGTCATTCAACATACTATGGAGTATAACTTTGTTAGATTATTATGTTGTTGAGTTATTATTTTTGGTTATGTGGCTTGATGATATACATTGCGCATACCGATCCGACTAATTTTCTTTCCGCCCTGAATCCGCTCCGTTTCCGTTCCGAATCCGTGATTATATCTATCCGCCCCCGAATCCGCAACCGTTCATTATCCGATCCAATCCAAATCCGAGAAAAAAATATGGTAAAGGATATGGTAGAGGCAAAATCCGATCCGATCCGATCCGTTTACACCCCTACCAAGAGGTTTAGGACGACACAATGTATCCCCTTTTAAAATAATAGTTGTAACAAATGGAGATCCATTCTATGCGTAGATATTTTGTTGCATCCATGAGATTTCAAATGTTGCCGTATGTATGCAGTTACTATGTTAGCCCCTCTATGAAGTGTTGACATGGTTTTGCTTAGGTCCAAAAACTATAGCATGCTGGTGCAACGACCAAACACAAAGAGGTCAAATTTGAATCGCGGAACTGCGGAAGTCAATGGCTCCATCGATTTTGAGTGAACCGTCACACATATGCAGTTTCCTATTTGTGAAATATACAAATAATTTTGTGTCAAGTTCCTTGCGATTGCAAGAAACAAGTGATGCAGATGGATCTGGTTGTGGACATTTAATCCCAAGACATAGTGATTTTAAAACTTGGATTCGAAAAGGTTGTCACTTATCAGTAACAGTGTCCACCGGGAGGTTCAGGTCCTATCGCCCTCACGCGTTCAGGTACTGGGACTGGGACACGCGCGTACAAAGGGCCTTATTTCTCGTGGGATCAGTCCTTGCCAATGTCGAAAATGATATTCATTGTGTGCTCAACCATCTTGGCATATTCTACCCTTTGATTTTTGTCATATCTAAATGTCAGGCTTGGGGGTTGGTGTGGATCAACAATTGCACTGGTATGGATAGTACTAGGATTGGATATAGATTATAAAACAGAGACTTTTGCTTCAGGATTGTTCACTCACGTAACAACAATAAACTGTATCTATAAAGTGCCACAATAGGTTTCGCCTAACATTGGCATCCATCTCAACTGCCAGAAATGATGCTAGTTGCATCCATTGCACATATCCCAGTAAAGAGAAGTTCAAACTAAAACAAGAAGCCAGAATTAAACAAAAATGATGTAGTTGGAATACCATGAGGAGTGAGGCCATAGACGGGTCATGCAACAGCAAAAGTATGTTTCCCTGCACGAGGTCTTCCACATGGAAACACCATTTCTTTTCCCTTTCGTCGCATACATTTAGCTGCATAAAGGTGGAAGGAGGAATGTCGATGTTCCACTGAAGAGAAAGTCATAGTGACCGTAGTTCCCCTGCAAGAAAAGTAGTACTGCAGCTGCAGGGTTTAAGGATTTACTTTGAGATGTCTCCGGCTGGTTCTCCCATATGATAAGGTACGTCTAGGGTTGGTTCTGATTACACTCAAGATCTGGATACAGAGTTCGAATGGAGATCGAGGGAGGAAGAAGAAGCAAGGACGGGGACGGAAGAGAAGCAGAGGACAGGGAAAACAGAGCCAATTGCCGTGATCCAACTGGATGACCTTACAAGGCGTGTACCACCTTCCTATATGGCTACTTGCTCCAGACGGCGCTGTCGTAGCGTGGGTTGGGCTTCATGGGCCTCCTGGGCCTGCCATCCTTGCTAGGCTCCTCTTCTCTTGATGCATCTAGCTCAGCTGGGGTTGACGTAGTCGTAGGTCCCCTGACAGCCCTCCGGCCTTGAAAACCAGCTTGTCCCCAAGCTGGCGCTGCCGGAAATCTGCTTTGTAGTTCCTCCTTGTCCTCCCAGGTTGCCGAAGCAGCATCGCCTGTTGACCACTGCACAAGTACTTGTTGCACTGTCTTGTTTGCTTTTTTCCGCCAACGGTGCGCCAAGATCTTGACAGGAACAGCATAAGCATTAGTAACATCAGGAAGGACAGAAGAGGCAGTCATACCCGAAGACAATGCTTGTCGCAGCAGAGAGACGTGGAACACCGGATGGACAGTAGAGCCTGCTGGCAGCTCAATTATGTAAGCAAAATCACTGATTCTTGCTATCACACGGAAAGGCCCGTAGTACTTGAACATGAGTTTATGACTTGCTCTGGGAGCTACTGAAGATTGGATATATGGCTGGAGTTTCAAGAAAACCTGATCACCCACTTGGAACTCCCTGAAGGTTCTGTTCTTGTCCGCATACTTCTTCATCAACATTTGAGCTCTTAACAGGTGTTGCCTGAGTAAATCATGAACCACACGCCTCTCTGATAGCCATTCTTGCACATTAGATACTGAGCATTCTCCAGGTGCTTCAATTCCCCAATGCCGAGGTTCATGCCCATAGAGGACTACAAATGGAGATGAATTCAGAGTGGAATGGAAACTTGTGTTATACCAATATTCTGCCATAGAAATCCATTGACTCCATTTCTTAGGGCAGGAATGGACAAAACATCTCAGATATGTTTCGACACATTGGTTAAGTCTTTCTGTTTGACCATCTGTAGCAGGGTGATATGCAGTGCTCATTTTCAATTCAGTGCCGATAGCCTTGAACAGGTCCTGCCAGAAGTGACTAGCAAAGATAGGGTCCCTATCTGACACAATTGATTCTGGTAGCCCATGCAGCTTAAAAATGTTATCAACAAACAGAGAAGCTACCTTGGCTGCTGTGTATGGATGCGCCATTGGTATAAAGTGGCCGTATTTGGAAAATGTATCCACCACCACCAGTAAACAATTGTAAGGTCCAGATTGGGGTAGCCCTTCCACGAAATCTAGCGCAATATGTTGCCACGGTCGACGAGGGACCGGTAGGGGACGCAGCAGCCCTGGGTATTTGATGCGTTCAGGTTTAGCTTGTTGGCAAACTTGACAAGATTGGACCCAGATTTTTATTTGCTTCTTCATGCCTGGCCACACAAACAGATTCTTGATTCTCTTATAGGTAACCGGGGCGCCAGAATGGCCTCCCAAAGAGCTGCTGTGAAAAGCTGTGAAAATCTTTTCCTGTAACTCCAGGTTGGTGCCTAACCAAATTCTGCCATTGTGACGAATGATTCCATCACACAATGTAAACTGTGGTACTGCATCTTTATCAAGAGCTAATGCCTCTAGCAGTTTCTGAGCCTTGACATCATGTAAGTAACCCGCAGAAACTTCTGATAACCATACAGGCTGACAAGTGGATATTGCAGCCACTACTGCTGTTTCTTCATGAACCTTCCGAGACAATGCATCAGCGGCAGCATTAGTTTTACCTTGTTGGTACAAGATCTTGTACTTTAAACCCAAGAGTTTAGAAAACGCCTTCTTCTGCCAGGGTGTGCTTAACCTCTGCTCCTCTAGGTGCACCAGACTACGCTGGTCAGTCTTGATGATGAACTCCGCGTGCAAAAGATACGACCTCCAATGTTCAACCGCCAATAGAATGGCCAAGTATTCTTTTTCATAGGTGGATAAGCCACTATTGCGTGGACCCAATGGCTTACTCAGATAAGCAACAGGGTGTCCTCCTTGTTGCAGCACTGCCCCGATGCCCTTATCGCTTGCATCTGTCTCGATGATGAAAGTTTGATTGAAATCCGGTATTGCTAACACAGGAGCAGTCATCAATGCTTTCTGAAGAAGAAGGAATGCTTTGTTTGCCTCGGGTGTCCAAATGAACTGAGTACCTTTCTTAAGCAGCTGGGTCAAGGGTTTAGCAATCATTCCAAAATGCTCTACAAATTTCCTGTAGTATCCTGCAAATCCAAGGATGCTTCTGAGTTCCTTCACATTGGTTGGAGTCTTCCAGTTGGCTATCTCACGGATCTTTTCTGGGTCTGTCGCAACGCCCTCACCACTAATGATATGGCCCAAATATGCCAGGCTTGTCTGAGCAAAAGAGCATTTACTACGCTTGATTTGCCAGTTATCCTTGCGGATTAATTCAAGCACCATTTCCAAATGCTGAAGGTGTTCTTCGAATGTCTTGCTGTAGACCAGGATATCGTCGAAGAAAACAAGTGCACACTTTCGCAAAACTGTTTGCAGTGTTGCATTCATGGCTCCTTGAAAAGTAGCAGGTGCCCCTGCCAGGCCAAATGGCATGACCCTGTACTCATAGTGTCCTGAATGGGTGTAGAACGCAGTTTTATGTTCTTCGCCTTCTGCTAGTCTAATCTGATGATATCCAGCCCTCAGATCAAGCTTAGAGAACCAGTGAGCCCCTGTCAATTCATCAATGAGTTCATCAATGACAGGAATTGGGAACTTTCTTGGTACTGTCAGAGCATTAAGCCTTCGATAATCAATGCAGAGACGCCACGTCAAGTCCCTCTTCTGCACCAAAATTGCTGGGGACGCGAATGCACTGGTGCTATTTTGGATCACCACACTTTTCAGCAACTCTTGGACCTGACGTTCAATTTCATCCTTATTGGCAGGAGAATGCCTGTATGGTCTAATCTGGACCGGCTGAGCTCCATCTACCAATGGTATAACATGATCACATGATCGTTGTGGTGGTAACCCAGTAGGCTCATCGAAAATAGACTCGAATCTGTGCAGTGTGTCTTTCACAGCCTGCGGTAGGTCATCATTTGCGCTACTGTCGGTATCATCCAGCGGCCTGATCACTCGCACTTGCTCAATATCCCCTTGGTGCGAGAGTCCTGCCAACTGCTCTACTGTGATTGTGTTTAGTAACATTGCATTGGCTCCCACTCCTTGCAAGAAAACTTCTCTGCCATTGTCAGTTATCTGCATCCTTTTGCTTGGCCAGTCAATGTTCATGGGGCTGTATTGGTACAACCAATCTTGGCCTAAAATGATGTCAAATACGCCCAGTTGAAGGACCTTGAAATCTGATACAAACTCGTGCCCTTGAGTGACCCATTGGCAATTGAGAACTTCTTCAGTACAGCGAAGTTCCCTGTTATCTGCCACTTTCACCCTCACTGGTGCAGAAAGGCTGGTCACACTCGGAAGGAGATGCAGCAGAGATTTGTTAACAAATGACGTTGTACTGCCAGAGTCAACTAACAACAAGATAGGTTGCCCATTCAGTGTGCCTTGCAATTGCAATATTGTTGGACTGTTCTCCTCAGGAGTCACTTGATCAGATAAAGCTTGCAGAGAAATTGCACAAGCCAGTTTCTGTCTCGGCGGCTCCACCTCTGCAGATTCTTCCTCTTCAGAAATTCCCAATGCATCCGCCCCAATTAAGTCCAGTAACTCTTCCACAATGTGCAATTGTATTGTTGCTGGACAAGTGTGATCCTTACCCCATTTCTCTCCACACTTGAAACAGAGCCCACGAGCTCTTCGGAATGCCTTCAGAGTAGCCAACTTGCTACTATAATTTGTTGCATCTTGCCCCCTTTTATCCATTGCTGACTGAGCGTGTGCATCAGGCAATACTCGAGCTGCTGTTGGAACCACTGCTGTTCTCATTCTGTTAGCCTGTCTGTACTGTTGCTGTACTGGAGGAATACTGTCCTGCACTTCTTCTTGCAGTAACGCCAGTGCACAGGCTGAATCCAGATCAGATGGCATTTGGACCATCACCACTGCTCGGATGTCATACTTCAAACCCTCGATAAACCGTGTCAAAAAATACAAAGGATGAATTGCATCAGAATATGCTAAGAGATTGTTCATAATATTTTCAAATTGCACTATATATTCAGAAACTAAGCCTATCTGTCGAAGAGAGTAAAACTGTCGTATGAGTAATTGGTGTTTATTTCGACCAAAACGTGTGCAAATTAAGGTGCAGAAAGAAATCCAATCTAGGTTTCCTAACTTTTTACGAACTGAGTGTAACCAAATTTTAGGAGCGCCAGCAAAATTCAGAGTAGCCATGGGTACCCAATACGATTCATGGACAGAAAACATGCTGAAATACTGCTCAGCTCTGCGGGTTTTCACCATCAAACACAGGAAACTGGAGTGACGGATTTGTCTGGCCCAACTGACTGAACAAGGTGCTAGCAGAAGCATCTGACTGAATATTGCTGCGCAAACTGAACGGAGTTTGGAGATTGTTCATACCAGTGCCCGGGGTTGGCACTGGAACTGAAGGTGTCCCAGTGACCACCCCCGGTTGAACGTGAGATCGCCGTGGCCTTGCCCGGAATCGGTCCCATCGGAGCGCGCCCCGAGCAGTGGTGGCCGCCCAGCGGCCCCGAGGGCGTCAGCGAGATGAGCCGCTGCCAGATCCCTGACGAGATCGGTCCCATTGGGTCGCGCACCGAGCAACGATGCGCGCTCATTGTTCCCAAGGGCGTCAGCGCCGCCAGACGCTGCCTGATCTCGTGGTGTTGTTGAAGACGACGCCCCAACGGGTGGAAGGCGCGCCGACTGTTGCTGCAGAGCATGTACCGCCAACTGGAGAGCGTCGACGCGGCTCTCGAGTCGCGGGCGCCAGGAGTTGAGGTCGCTGGCGATGGACTCCAGCTTCGTCTCGATGCCGTCCGACCGCCGTTCCTGACGGGACTCCGCAGCCGCGAGCAAGCCCTGGAGCTGCGTGAAGAGCTCCTTGTTGGAGAGATCCCCATCTGCCATGGCTGCTTCGCGTTGCTCGCGCACTTGTCGCTGACGGCGCGTCTCGATAATCGAGACCTGATCTGAAGTTGGTGGCGAAATTTTGGAAGGGTGGTGAGAGGGCTCTGATACCAGGTGATAAGGTACGTCTAGGGTTGGTTCTGATTACACTCAAGATCTGGATACAGAGTTCGAATGGAGATCGAGGGAGGAAGAAGAAGCAAGGACGGGGACGGAAGAGAAGCAGAGGACAGGGAAAACAGAGCCAATTGTCGTGATCCAACTGGATGACCTTACAAGGCGTGTACCACCTTCCTATATGGCTACTTGCTCCAGACGGCGCTGTCGTAGCGTGGGTTGGGCTTCATGGGCCTCCTGGGCCTGCCATCCTTGCTAGGCTCCTCTTCTCTTGATGCATCTAGCTCAACTGGGGTTGACGTAGTCGTAGGTCCCCTGACACCATACCAATACCCCTTGGTCCCCGCCATGCTTCTCGACGCCGTTCAGTCTTTTGCTGTTGACCCTCCCTTCCCATGTCATCTGCGCTTTGAAGAAGCATTAGCCAACAGTGACCGTGACATTGTCGTCATGGACGTGGCCTTCTAGGAGGACGAGATCATCACCACCGTGACGTCCTCCGGCATTGCCGTGAAGCACAGTACGTGTAGTCGTGTACCGCTGGATCTACCACAAACTCATCATCGGAGTGATAGTAATTCCTCTGCAAGGGGAAAGAGTGTGTCAGTTGGAATTGAGGTGTTGGTTAATGCCATGGTATATAAAAGTTAATAAGCATTCTTGAGGTGTTGAGTCACACACGCCTCAAGTAAGTACAGGAGTAAATTACATTTTATGCAACAAAATATGGATCATGGACAAATATTAACTACAAGGCATTCTCCGATCACACAATCTTCAAAAAACGAGAGAGGAAAGAAAGATGCTGTAAGGTAAAGGTAATGCAGGCAGCAAAGGATCATCTCCAAAAAGAGACACATGCATGCATGCCTGGTCGAGACATCCCATCAACTATTACTACTTGATGCGACGGGCATAACAGGGCTAACCTTTGTTTCAGCACACATTATTTTCTAAGTCTCTGCCTGCAGATTATGTGGTGCAGTATTACATGCTATATACCGGCCTTTAGGGATGAAAACGGAGCGGAATCTTTCCGACTTTTCCACGGAAAAACGGAAACGGAATGGAAATACGAAAACGGAAACGGAATTTTGCAAAACGGAAACGGAAATGGAAACTTTTATGCGGAAACGGAAACGGAAACGGAACAGCAGATTCCGGCGGAATGACCACGGAAACGGAACTTTCCGTTTCCGGTAATACGGAACTTTCCGTTTTTGCTATGCGGTGCTTTCCACATCCAGTAGGGCCAGTAATTCTAGTAGAAACATTTAGGAACATTACATGATATGTATAAAAAAAATAAAAGGATCTGAAGCTACCGTGTTTAGGCCATATACTCGCATATCATGTCCCTCTCGAGTCGTTACCAGTTTGACATTTCAGTTGTCCCTCTCGAGTCGTTACCAGTTCGACATTTCAGTGTCGCACTAGTGTTAAGGACGATAGTAGATGTTTCTTAATGTTGCCAAAGTTGATAGCATATGCACACTATATTATTTAATCATGATAACTCGTTATATTTTATTTCATCTTAGAAATTGACAATTTTGTTGGTTTGATTGAGTTTTCATGCATTATTTAAGGGGTTGCTTTGTTCCGGCAAACATCCGCTTTCTGTTCCGTGTCCGCACCGTATTCGGTACATATCTGTTTCCGATAATTTTTGTTTCCGTATTTGTTTTCGGGGTTTCTGTATTCGTTTCCGCTTCCGCAAACAAATATGAAAACAAATGTGGCACCACCCAGTTCCGTCCGTATCCGCTCCGTTTTCATCCCTACCGGCCTTTATGTTCTCTGCATTGTTACAGAGCTCCCAGACTCTCCAAGTCGGGTTTCCACTGAAACTGTGCGCAATGATCTTCAGCAGTAATGATGTCCCTGTCCGATACCCAGCTGATCCTTCAAGGTCACTAGTTTTCATCCTGTTCACCTATGACTTGCTGAAATAACGTTCGAAGGCAAGACAGGGAACCAGAATCTATCACATCTACACATATTTTCATTCCAATGTCAGTCTTCCTGAATTGGGTCACCAACTTGAAATGATGACAATCAGTGGCCTTCAGATGTTCATTTCCGTATATTTACTGCTCACTTGGCATCAATAGGAACGAACCACAGGTCACACAATCAGAATCTCAAGATTACCCATCATAGATGACTTAAATGTAGTTTGTGGACAGAAACTGTGTCCACAACACAAGATTCACAGTGCCATTTACTGTACTAGTAATTCACACCAAGAAACCACTATGATAAATTTCTCACATGTTAGGATGTTGAGTCCTTTGCAGATCCAATGCATCACATTCATGCTCTTGTTGAGAAACGAAAACACTTGCAATCCTATGAATATTTGCCAGTATACATTGTTATCAGCATTCTTCACCAGTAATCCCCACATGAACAATAGCCACCTCTAAAGTGATGGAAACGTGTTGTATCCCTCAGGATGATTTCTCGATCCTCAATCTTGGAGATGAGCTTCGCAGCATTGTGACAATCTCCACAAATCCTCAGATTCTTGAAAATCCTCAAGGTTGACCTGGGAGCAGTACTAATTAGGCCAAAAGCAATAGCTAGCTTCTCACTGTGCCTCATTAACATTTGCGCCTTCAGACTCTCGTCTACATCATGCAGCGCAAAATCAAGATCCGGAACATAACCCATCTCCTTCATCCGCTCCTCCAACTGCTCCAGCTTTCCATGAATCAAATAAAGCTGAGGATGTAATCTGTCATTTGATCTGAACTCATGAGTTACACCCTTTATCTCAACCCAGCTATACCCGGGTGTTTTGACCACTGCATTATCCTTCATCCACCTCCTTACCCTCGAGACGTCGGCCCACTGATTTGCTGCAGCATAAATATTTGCCAACTGAACATAGGTGCCTGCGCCCTGCGGGTTCTTTTCTATTAGCTTTCCAGCAGCAAACTCGGCAAATTCCAAGTTCTTGTAAACTCTACAGGCAGCCAACAGAGTGCCATAGGCAGAAGGATGTGGCTCGAAGGGCATAGAGCGGATCAAGTTTACTGATCTTTCAAGAAAACCAACTCGGCAGAGAAGATCCACCATGCAAGAGTAATGATCAACCTGGGGCTCAATTCCGTAGACTTCCCGCATACTCTCAAAGCACTGTATTCCGAAATCACATAACCCAGTGTGGATGCAGGCAATCAATACCGCCACGAAAGTAATACAGTTCGCCTCAACTCCTTTATCCTTCATATTCTCGAACAATTTGATAGCTTCCCGTCCATCCCCGTGCTGAGCATAGCCAGAAATCATAGCATTCCATACAACTACATCCCTCGTACGCATCTCGCTGAAGAGCTTGCAAGCACCCTCCAAGTCCCCACACTTGCAGTACATGCTCACAAGAGACGTGCCCACAGTCACTCCCCTATTCAAAGGCAACTTGATGCACCACTGATGTATCTGCCTCCCAAATCCTAGTGCAGACAAGTTGCTGCATCCAAGGAGCATGCTGCTTAGCGTAGACTCGTTAGGTCGAACATTGGCGTCCCTAACCAGCGTCTTGAACACCCTCAAGGCGTCCTCCGCGCGTGAATTCTTCACATAGCCAGCAACCACGGCATTCCACTGTTGAAAGTATAATCGAGAGACAAGCTAGAGACAACAAATGATTCAACTGTGTGTTTCATTGATCGTCAACATGGAGTATTTATACATGGGTTCCCGACTGTTCGGGATGTCGGTTACACGAAGAGACGCCTCTAGGAGGCATGTCGGTTTGGGCATATGGCAACCGTTTAAGACGGTTATTTCTATTCCTAACACTCCCCCTTGCACAAAGCTACGTCTTGTATGTCTTGTATCCGTTGTATAATCTTGATAATATTCCATGTAATCTTGATGATCATTGAAATTGATAATATCTCCCTCAAAATCCCTGTGGGAAAAATATGAGGAGAGTATTGTGTATGATATGTTGCTAAAACTCCTTAAACCCAGTGAGAAATAAGGATAAAATGATGCAACATATAATGTTTATTGTCTCTTTGGTAACTCATAAGGAAAAACCCATAAGTGAGTTTAGAGAACAATAAATATGCCTTGTATACTTCCTTTAAAAACCCCGGTGGGGAAAAAGAAAGTATGACATATGATGTTTGAAGTTCTCCCCCAAAAACCCTTTGGGAAAAATGTGAGGAGAATTGTATTTGATATGTTGTTAAAACTCCTTTAAAACCCAGTGGGAAAAGTAAGGAGAAAATGATACAACATATAATGATTATTGTCTCGCTAACTCAATATGAATGAAATCCATAGAGTTTTAGAGGACAATAAATATGTCGTGTATACTTTCCTAAAAACCCCGGTGGGGAAAACAGAAAGTATGACATATAATGTTATGTTGATACTACCTCATTAAAAACCTTGATGAGAACCTGAAAAGTAAACTCATAAAGGGAAAAAGAGTGTAATATGATGCTTTGAACAGGAATAGTTCAGGAAGATACTCCCCCTGACTCTTGCAAATCCCGAAGCCGTCGCATACCAATCCATGAATCATTTCTGGAATGTTATAGTTGGTAGAGACTTGGTGAATAGATCAGCGAGGATATCGCATGATTTTAATTGCAAGATGTTTATTCCCGACTCGTCATGAGTTTATGGGGATAAAACAATTTAGCGCAATATGCTTAACGATATTGCTCTTTATGTAACCTGTTTTGCATCTATGCAACATAAGCAACATTATCTGTGTAGATAATGATAGGTGATTCGAGAGAACCAACACCACATGACTAATGTATGCGGTTTGTCATTCCGTGAAGCCACACGTGTTAACATGAAGCATTGCATCTTAGAATGATCGTGGTAGTATAGTCACCAGAGTCTATTTGAAGACATCAATGGAGTGACAGATCTACCATGTATGTACACATTGTAGGATCATGTAAGTAGCCAATACAGTGTCTAAATTGGAGTTCAGATTTCTCCGAAATTGATACAATATGTCAAGATATTTGGTGCCTTGGAGATATCGAAAGATATTCTTGATCCCCTAACCAATTATGTTGGTAGGTCCAATGGCATTGAGATATGGAACATTATGTGCCAACATCTCTTCTCCATCTTCCCATGGATCTTTCTCTACGTCTAGAGATCGAACAATCCCTAGGAGATGGACATGACTTGTCTATATCAAGTTTCTCCAATTTTCTGGATATAGGCATCTTAGTGTACCATAATACTTGAGTGAAGGTGCTCGAGTTGTAGTCCCAAGCACTATTTGGGTTTATCCAATTCTTCATCTCAAATCCGTCTTTAGATGATCACGTGTTTTGTCATTTAGGAGTTATCCTTATCTATGACATACACGCATGGGTAATCATCATGGTAGGAGTAATCCTTGTGTATAAGGAACTCACTACGTCGGTTGTACCAAAATATACCGACAACAACAAGATTGGAGTGACTTATTGATTTTTACACAATACATGTTGCATTTGTGTTTCGATTGGACAGAGATTCCATCGGGAACCATACATGTCAATCTAGTGATCCACATGGATATGTTGTCACTACACCTATCAACTGCACAGATAGATGATTTTGTACTGCCAATGTTATATGTATCGGAACGAGATTTCACTCATGTCTGGAGAGTAGGTCTCGGATCTCTGCGGAAACCCGACCTTATGCTACAAGCCTTGCTTTCTCACCACCTTGTATTTCTCATTCCGTTTCCGGAAGAAAACACATTGAATAATCCCATAGGGAATTCATTTGGAAGAGCGAGGCTATATCTGCTTGGATTGCATCCTTTGATGAGTTCAGTCCTAGCAAGTGTGTTCACACTCTGCCATGGCCATGGTCTTTGGATCTGAATCATTGTGAAGGTTGTTTGCAATCATACAAGAGATGTTTGTCGACAGTTGTAGGCTTTGGTTATATGATTCTCCAGAATCGATATAGTTGGAGCAAATATCATGCACCCTTGATGACTCTTCGTGATTTCCCAATACGCGTGAGTCTGGGTGTTCCGATGTCCCAGCCAGTGTGTGCAAGCTGGAGCTGGGGTTGTGGAGGTTTCCCTTCCACTGGGTGTATACTACCCATTAGGTGTTCATCAACGCAAGGTTGACTTGCATTTACTGATTTAGAGTTGTTGCGAAAAGCTGGATCCTGGTTAGAGGCCGTACTACTCCCCCTCTTTTTAAAACAGGGAGTTGAGTGGTTTTTATTGGTACCTCCACTCTTTCGGGCGCATTTCTAACCGGATTGAAGGATTTTGTAACACCTTTGAGATCAGTAAATGAATCTGGCAGGTTATTTGCATGTGTTGCAAATTTGTGAATCGAACGTAGAGTCCAGATTCTTGAGTACGTGGGTATGAGGAGGAACGTGAAGTCCCAATTGATTTCCTGGCATTCGATGTGGTACTTGAAATCTCCCCCTAATGCCTGGAAATAATCCTCCTTAAATATAAGCAATCAGCGTACTGGGCTATGAATACATCCCTTATGAGGGGTTCAAGGTACTGGGTTATCGACGGATATCTGTACCCCACATAGATCCCTCATATGTGGGCCCATGATGTACGCTGCGGTGGTGAGATCGGTACGCGTGAAGCGCTTCCGAACTTACGCAGATGGGAAATGCTCGGAGGATTTCCACGTATCAATTGCAGAGGGGAAGTACTTATATGCAGTTAGTCAGTAGCAGCGTGTAAAACTGCATGACTCCAATGTGAAGTTGGTAAATTGCAATTCATTAACATGGGTCGTGCAATGAGAAAAATCCTTTTGATCAGAGAAAAAAAACAATTGTGTATGGACACATAGGACATTGTGCTGAACTTCGATCCTCGGAGCCATGCACTAAATAGTGGAGGCATGTGAAGAGAATTCTGCAACAATATTTGTCCATTCGAATTGATTTAATTCGATTTTAGTCCAAACAATGGTTGGTTGGGACCACAAATATCACCTTGAATGTGTTCAAGGGACTGAAGTGATCCATTGGCACAATATGTGCAAACAAATCTCATGACTAGGAAAGTTTAGCTCATGCAAAACATGACCGATGGAATTGCATTATATGCAACATGTGCTACGAGTTGGATGTACGTGTAGTACAATCCAGACAATAGAGCGGGTACATTTTCATATACTTGTTCCACATCCATCGGATTGGCACTCGTAGAAATCTATATATAGAATTGAAGAAGTTCCAATATGGAAATCTTTATCAGATATATAGAATGTATACAATCTTATTTATATCAGAGTGCTGATACAATATATATGTTCTATTACGACAAACAAATGGACATTAATAAAGCGACCACCAAGGAGATAGTGGGACTAGACGATGTCACCAAACATGTAGGTTGAGGCGTACTCAACTATCATGTCCTCCGTTTGTAGGGTCCTCTGACGCTGGAGAGTTACGGTGTTGCGAGGTCCAGAAGGAACGTCTCGCGAACTACCAGCTCCATCGGTGCCATCTGGATGAAGGTTGAAGTTGGCTTCAAACCTTTTCCCTCGAGGTGCGTTGCGGCCATGGGATTGCTGGTAGATAATGGCCAGATGCTTTGGGGTTGCACTTGTCAGTGGGGTGCGTGTAGCATCCACACTTGTCGCAAAGCTTAGTTTTGTCAAACTTGGGCTTTGCGGTGCCTTTCCCACGGTCTGAGTTTCTGGGCTTCCTGTTCCGGTTGCGCTTTCGCTTACCATTGAAGTTCGAGGGCTTGCCTTGAAGCACCATCAAACTTTCGTCCGTTCGCGACATTCATATGAACTTCAGGTAGAGGTTGAGAACCAACCGACACTGAGAGCCATTCTTAGCGAGTAGCTCATCATGCTTTTCAACATGAAGTAAAATATGAATAAGATCGAAATAGACTTGGTAGTCGTGAGCACGGTACTGCTGCTGGAGGATCCTGTCAGATGGGAGCATAGTAGACAAAGTTTTCTCTATCTTCTCCGCATCAGTAGGTTCCTTCCCGCAAAAGCTCAGTTTGAACTGATCTTATGAAGCTCATGATTTACTCCCGACAGACTTGAAGTCATGGTGTCAGAGATGTGTCCAATCATTGAGTGCTTCAGGCATGACAACTGCCTTCTGCTGTTCATACCTCGTTTTGAGGGCCTGAAACAAGGTGCTGGGGATTCTTCCTCCAAGTACTCAGACTTGAGATCTGGATGAACATGGTGCTTTATGATGTATTAAGCAACATATTTTTCCTCATCTGTCAGTGGTGACTCCAGCCGGGAGTGGAACATCCGGAGTCTGAATTGCACACACTAACCCACGGGACGCAAGGGCGATCTTGATGTCCATGACCCATGTAAGATAGTTGTGGCTGTTGAGAGCGAGTGCATCAAACTCTCGTGCCATCATTTACTTACATGGTAAACCAGAGAATATTAAATACATTCGGTAAATTAAAATCCATCATGGTTATGTCGTAATGAACTATGCAAAATAAATGAAGTTTCAAGAAGTGGGCTTGAACTCATCAGTGTGAACCTCAAATTGTTAAGTATGACACGTTGTAGATAATCTCCAAAAGAAATTTCGGAGTAGATCTAGCAGCATTAGCGGAGTATAATATACTCACACTTCGAATACCTTATGTCATAACTTAATTAAAATGTATGGGAGAGCACATTGGCAATCATAATGTAAAAAATGACAAAATGTAGGCTTAAACAGTAGGTGTAGATAAATCTACATACTACCTCATGATCCCAAAACATCAATTCAAGAAAATCACTTTGAATTTTGCATCTATATTTGCAAGAAACTGAAAATCTCAATTGCAAATAGACATGTTAATCTCGACATGTGTCAAACATGGAAATATATACATGTCTTAGATGGATTCCGGAATACACCATACTCGACAGAGAAATAGTACTATAAAGGTACTGAATTTATATTTGCAAGAAATTAAAATCCTCAATTGCAAATAGATGTAATTAATCTCGACACGTGAAAAACGGGAAATATATTACATCAAAATTAGGATCTGAAATACATCTATACTCAACAGAAAACAGTACTTAAATATATGTACTGTGATCAACATGTCTAAAACAGATTTAATACTGCTAGAACTATGTTAGGATATGAATTTGCTCAAAAGCTAAACTATGCTAGCAATTTAAACAAATCAAGCCATATATGCTGGTAGCCCAGAACGCATGGAAATGGGCCTTATTAGCAGCCCTGTAAGGGCCAGCTTGGTTGTTCGGTCGGATAAGGAGAGAAGCGACCAGAGATAGGCATCACTAGCAGTTTCGATCCCCAAATCACACGATGCGACGCGACCGAGACCGACACGGGCGGCGGCACTAGCTCTGCCCCCACTCGTGCCACCGCGGCAGTCAAGCACGGGCGGCGAGAGGAGCTCCCGCCGCGCTCTTCCTCGTCGGAGGAGCCACCGGGAAGGAGGGTGCTGGGCGCGACGCCGTTGGAGGCGCCGTTCACGAGCCGAGCGCCGTGGGGCACCATGTGCCGGAGTGTCTGCTCGACGGCGGGATCGACATCAGGATGCCGAGGGCCAAAAGGCGGCGACGAACCCTCGCGCGCGGCGAAGGCGGAGGGATGGCCGGCGTCGGGGACGGGGACGACAGGTGCGGCGCGACGACATCGACGTCGACAACCGCGTGGTGCCGGAACCGAAGACGAAGGAGGACGCGCCGGTCGTCGCCGAGACGAAGGCGAGGGCGTCGACATCCTGCGGAAGCGTGGCGCCGGCTTCATCTTCAACAACCGCAGGGGTCGGAGACGGGACGGTGGCGCCGGCTTCGTCTTCAACAACCGCAGGGGTCGGCGACGGGAGCGTGGCGCCGGCTTCGTCTTCAACAACCGCAGGGGTTGGAGACAGGAGCGGCGCAGCCACGTCCTCGTCATCGTTGACGACGACAATCTCATCCTTCACGGGCCATCGTCACGAAGCAAGGGAAGAACCAGAGACAGAAATCAAGGCATTTTTTTCCTCACCTTTGCCTGTTCTTACTGTTCTTGTTCTCGGAATCGCTCTCACCGGAGAGTAGTGCTTCACTTCTTCGATTTTGATGAAGTCGAAGCCAGTTCTTTGTTGTGGCCTTCGATTTTTGGAGCGATGGAGGCCAACGCCTTGTTCTGTTCCTTCGATTCAATCGCTTTTCTTCTGCTCCTTCGATTCCTTCTCGATGGATGAAAAAGCTCTCGGCAGAGCGTGCGATCATTGTTTTTCCTTTCTGTTCTTCTATTTCCGGCGAGTTCACCGGCGAGTTTGGCGAGTTTGCTCTATCGGCAAAGCGAAGTGCTGATAACGTGTTGAAAGTATAATCGAGAGACAAGCTAGAGACAACAAATGATTTAACTGTGTGTTTCATTGATCATCAATATGGAGTATTTATACATGGGTTCCCGACTGTTCGGGATGTCGGTTACACGAAGAGACGCCTCTAGGAGGCATGTTGGTTTGGGCATATGGCGACTGTTTAAGACGGTTATTTCTATTCCTAACATCCACGAGACCAGGTTCCTCACCTGAAAGAACTCCATGGCCTTGTCCACGTTACCAGCGTCCATGTACCCCGACACCATCGCGGTCCAGAGAACCGCGTCCTCCTTCTCCGGCGCGTCCCTGAAGCACTCCTCCGCCATGCCCATATCTCCGGAGGAAGCGAACCCGGAGACCATGGCGTTCCACGAGACGGAGTTCCTCGAGGGCATGGCCAGGAACACGGCCCTGCCCTCCTCCACGGCCCCGTTCCTCGACAGCCCGGACACCATGGTGTTCCAGGACGCGACGTCCCTGGCCAGCATGAGAGGAGCGTGTTGTAGGAGATGACGTCGGGCTCCGGTATTCCGTCGAACAGGTGGCGCGCGTAGCCGGCGAGGAGGCGGTTGTAGTCGGCCGTAGGCGTGGACGCGGCCGCGGCGCGCCGGACGGCTTCCGTGGTGAGGGCGCGGGCACGAGCACCGACGAGACCCAGACGAAGATGGCGGCCGATCATTTGCTTGGCACCCTGAGTGGCATGGGGAAACGGCCGCAGCTTCCAGGCGCGCCTAGCAAAGTGGGAGGTGGGAAGGAGCAACAGTAGAGCGCGAGCACTCCCTGGACGCCGCCATCGGTTGCTCTGTTTTGGAAGCACTTCTCCAAAGGAGGATATTGCACCCATTTAACAGCGAATTAGGATGTTGTCTCACTGTCAGCTCAACGGAAACGAAGCACATGCCAATTCAGCTCGATTGGAACAGAAACTTAACCTCAAGGAAAGAGAAACTCCAACTGATCTCATACCACCCTTTTCCATTGAGTCAACAGCGTGCCCAATATCCTAATTCGCCGTCGAAGCTGTTAATCCAGAGATCTGGTGTTTTGCGCAACAATTACAGTAAAATATGGTGGTTGTGGTTTTGCAACAAGTGGTGTGATGTGCAATTTACTTCCAAACGAGATCTACTAGGGTGGTCGCTAAATTTCTTGTTGGATGTGAGGACTTTACTCACTCCTTTCACGATTCTCTAGCCAGCAAGCCAATGGTTGGTGGCTTCAACCATCATGTCAGGGACTAGGATTAGTAGGTAATAGAGGGTTATTAGTGGTTTAGTAGTTATAAGGGTAGTATTGGTATTTCACCTAGGATGTCATGTGTAGCTGGCTTTGTCTTTATAAGTCTAGCTTTGTATCCTTTGCAACCAGCTAAGAAATGAAAACCCTAATGTTATCTTCCAATTCATATTATCCTGCAATTTTATCTTGATTTAGTTCTGCAATTTATCCCTTTTTAGTTCAAATTCCTGTCAGATCCCTAGTTCTTGTGATCTTCTTCCTGTCAGATCCGTCAGGATCCTGTGACAATTGGTATCAGAGCAGTCGATCGATCGGCCTGCCTCCCACCCTTCCCTCCCTTCGCTTCGATTCCGTTCGATTTCCCCAATCCCGACAATCTCTTCTTCTCTCGCGGTTCGATTTCGCGTCCGAAATTTTCTCCCAGGCGGCTTCGGTCTGATTCGTAGCAATTACCCACCCTCCTCTCCCCAAAAATTGTTTCCAAATCGAGAGCGCCGCCGCTCATTCGCCTTCCTATCCGCCTCGAGCGCCACACGGACGCCACGCTCGGCCGCCCGCTCCTCAACCTTCCCCACATGCCTCCCGCCGCCGCCTAAATCGATTCCGTGCGATTCTCCATCACCAGCCGTCTCCCACAGGGACGCCGACCACCGCACGCCTACACCGTCACGGCGAGTCTCCGGTGTATTTTCTTCTCCGATTCGCCGCTTCCTCTCTTCGTTTGATTCACTCGCGATTCCCACCCTCCCTCACCTATAGGTTCCGGAATCACATCGGTTCCGCGGTAAAATCCCTACCTTTGTTGCCTTGTGACTCGCACTCGTTCTGCGCTGTCCCAATCGGGCGGAGTCGGTGCTTGCGGTGGCGATTTGTGGCAGCGAAACCGTGGTGGTGCTGGCGGCGTTCTTGACCACGATCTATAGCAAGCAGGTGTGCGGCGTCGAGCAGCCCTCCATGCTGATTATTGGTGATTGTGCTTTTGGCACAGTTCAGTGCAACGGGCTGGGCATCGAAGCTCTGTAGTGGCAAGAATTTCGAATCTGCTTGCTCAAAGATGAATCATTACAATGATTTTGGGTCCCCGTGGATAGCGGCACATGGATTGGGTATCAGGACAACATCTTTCGTCCAGATATCTCTTCCTTCACGCTAGCTGAACATGGTGCGCATGAGGTGTTTGAGCAAAGGCCAGTACCAGTCTACACACACCAACTGTTTGGTGAAATGCCAACACAAGGTATATGGAATGCAAACTTCATTTGCTCAACTCCAATTGCAGCAGAAGCATTCCCATTTGCTGGAGGTAATGGTGATGGAAGTGGAGCCCCTCAGATTTTTGACCCAAGGTCAACTAGTGCAACACATCAGTATGACCCTAACGGTAATGATAATTCTCCCCCATCCACACAGTCAGGTTCACTTTCTCCAATTTGGGTCCCCAATGCCATAAACGCCCAAACTGAAAGGTGCTCAAATTCTATTGAAAGGCATACACAACAAGTTTTTGATGTTATGCCAACTCTGCAAGGGAGAGTTCTTTCAGTCAGAATTCTTCATGCCTTGTATCCGGTGACATTGGACATGCTTAATCATGTCTTCTCACTTTATGGATCAGTGGAGAAGATCGTTCATACATCCCCTTTAACTGGGCATCAAGTTCTAATTCAGTATCAACAACATCAAATGGCCAGCCTAGCTTTAAGAGTACTGCAAGGGCATTCTCTTTATCAGTCATGTTGCTATCTAGAAGTCAAATATGCACTAGGAAGTGAGCTGCAGGTTCTCTGTCCCTCCCTATGTGTTGGTAATATTTTTGCAAGTGGGAGCACTTATAAGGAGCATGATGCTTCTGCTATGCCCAATGAACGAGTGATTGAACAGCCCCCGCCAATGCAAGTGCTGGATGAAGTACCTTCAGTCCATGATCTTAAAGTGGCAGTTCAGTTGTGCAATTCAGAAGTAGTACAGGCAGCTACAATGGTGCGACAGGGCAATCCAGCGTCTTCAACACCGCTGGTCATGCATGTTGACAACCTGCAACTGCCAACGAGTGTGCAAGATACTCCTGACCTATTCGAAGAAATGCCAACTGAAACAATACAGCCATGTGACATTGAAAGAACCACTGCTGTACCAAATTGCCAAGTGTATGATTCTGCGTTGGCTATGGAGTGTCAAAAGGTTCCAAGTGTTTGTGCTACAAGCAATGAAGAAGATTGTCTTACAAAGAGTGAGCAGCAACCACATCATGGCATAGACACACAGAGTATTTCTGATATGCTGGATCATATTCAGGCTGAACTAAAGACAATAAGTGAAAATTTAAGTCGGAACCTCAAGCGCATGAACAGTTGGGAGAGTAAGCAATTGGTGGCAACACAAGCAGCAGTTGTGGCTCCAGTTTGTTGTTCCAAGACCAACAACACAGCTGGTTCTGAGACGATGCTTGTTCACAACCTGCAAGAGTCAATGATTGTGCAAGATTATCACAATGGAGCCATGAAAATGCATGTATCTGTAGAGGTGAAACAGGAAAGTGAACAACTTGACAAGTGTCTCCACAAGGCATCAGCGACTGCATCCCATGAACAAGTCAGAATCTGGAAGCAGCAATGTGACCTAGAGATTAACACTGGCTGTTCCTTGAAGCTCGACACTAAAACTTGCATCATCGAATTCTCTGATGCGACTTCTTCACTGCCTTTTCAGCAAGAACAGCTACAACAAGTTCACACCCAAGAGTACAACTTGATGCTAACAGCAAAGGGAATACAAGAATGGGACCCTGGAATTGGAACACCCTCTTCCATGTATCTCTGGCTGCAAGGTTTGACTGCAAGGATTAAAACTAACAAACCTTTGTCTTGGTTACAAATTTCAGAACTAGCAACAGGGCAAAGTCGAGTGACCTGTGCTTCTTATGTATGGGACCCTGGTACTATGTTACCTCGTTACAAGTCCTTTGCAACCAGCTAAGAAATGAAAACCCTAATGTTATCTTCCAATTCATATTATCCTGCAATAAGGACAGCAATGGTAAACACGAGGTTACAATCAGAAACTGCAAGCAAACGTTCTACTTGAATCATCGGCTTTAGAAAGACACATACACCACAGGTTAAACGATAACAGAAATAACATCCATCAAAAAGCACAGATTGTTCCTAACTCCGAAAATCTCAAACGTAGTACGTAGTATATGACTACGGACATAAGGCCACAGATAGAATAGTAATGCAGGTCAGGTAGTTCAGTAGTTTTATCTCTACATTTCAAGTCGAGCAACTAGTGCCTTGTGCTTCAGTGAAGCTCCCATCAACCTCTTGCTCCTGCCCTGCTTCACATCACAAGGGAAAACGTCAGTGACTGTATGCACCAACAAATTACTGAAAAACAACACAGAATTTCACAGCCATATTCCAGTCAAGTCTTATCTAATCGGCTGAACCTCTTAAATGGAACAAGATGAATCTAAATTTGATTGTGTATGCCAAGCAAACACTCCAACACAGATCACACCATCATATTTAGAACGCACCTTAGCTTGTTCCAGTCTGATGCATTCATCACCTCTTTCGTTTCAGCACCTTCCACTGCTTCAGGATGTGCTCCACGACATCCCCCATGCTGGCCTTTCTGTTCTCTTTGTTGTTCCACAGCTCAGACACCACGTAGCTGCCACTGGCGTTGTACTCGTTGATCTCCAGCAGCGCCGTGCTCACAGCCTGGTACACCTCTTCTCCCAGCTGCGCCTTCAAGCCAACCAGCTTTTCGTCCCCATCATCGATGATTTGCTGGAGACAAATCACATTGTGTTAGTTTTGACAATGCATTATGCACTTGTCAGCAATTGTTTAATACAACTCAAAAGATTCAATCCACTGAGCGTACCTTGACCGTTTCACCAGTGATCACCATCTTGAAAGGATGCCAATTAGCGTCCCTAAGGTTATCTTGCCACGAGGAGCAAAATTCAAGAGCCTTTGTTTCAGCCTCTTTGCCATATCTCTCCTTGCAAGCTTTTAAAAACGGCTTCTCATCCAGTTCACCCATCCTCTTGATTCCAATGATGCTACGGGGGTTTAACAAATCAGCCAAGCCCTACAAAACACCAGTCAAGTGATTCAATGACATACTCCCTCCGTAACAAAATCTAAGACTTTCTAGTCTTTTTAGCATTGTCCTAATTCATACGTATGTAGACATGTTTTAGTGTTGATTCACTCATGTAGAAACGAATCAGGACAAATCTAAAAAGGGTAGAAAGTCTTATATTTTGATACGGAGGGAGTAATATGCAAGCAAATACATCTGGCAATGGCATCACTGTTATCTTTTTTGCACATCTGAGGAAACATACACGGGAAATATTATTGTGCCATTAACTAGAAACCATAGGAAAACAAGAACAGCAATTCCAGTCAATGCTTAACACCTGCTAAAAACTGCTGGCATGCAGTGAACAGACGTGAATCTAACGTTGAAAGGTTGCTGGTTGTTGGCATATAGCAATTAATTCACAGTATAGTTTCAGATGGAGGGTTTGTAACAAAGATGTTACACGTTAAAAAAGCTCAAGTCTCGGGACATAAAGATTTACTGGTTTGGAAGGAATTGTAATCAAAATAAGGTATAATTGCGCAGAACTAGTTTAAGACTAGTGCACCATGTTACCTTGATCAGCTCTTTCCTTGCATCTTGCAGTTCATCATTGGTCATCCTCTCTTTGATGATCAGAGTTTGATTTAGCTCATCCATGTGTTCCATGGCCTCCATTCTTTCATCTAGTTCCTTGGTCAGCTCTTCAGTACGTTTCTTCACATCAACACCCTCTCCCTCCATGTGTTTCACCACCTCCAGTTTGCCTCTAAGTTGTTCTATATCCAGCTCAAGCTTTTGCTTCTCATCCAGTTGCTCCTCTAACATCAGGATTTTGTTCAAAGCAGCTTCCTTTTCTTTCTGAAGGGTATTTGACGTGTCAGAGTAAATTCTAGATTTCCATGATTCAAAAGACACTTGAATGAAATGAATAATTGGAGGGTAGGAATGCATACCTTATGTTTCTCAACAAGAATGCGCACACCTTCATTGGCTTTCTTTTGCTCAATTCTGGCCATGTGGAGGGAATCATTTTGACCTTCGTTCTGCAGAGGAATTAGTTAAGCAGTAAGACAATTAGTCAGCGAGATTGCTGTTAAAAAACATCATGAGCATGCTGGATGCTAACTAAAAAAATACAATATCAATAGATAGATAAACAGAGGTAGATTACCAAGAAGCATTGCATTCCTTGATTCCTACCCCCTAGAAAGAGTACTATTGCTATCACAAAGACTGAATTCTGATATACATGATGCACTACACTCTTTAATATTAAAGGGCATTGATGTCTCTATCACGGTTCCATTTTCTGAATAATTCAGATTTGCATATGTTCTAGACCTCAAACATGTGGTGTGGTCTGGTAGTACACCGTAGGTTGATGTGTTACGGTACAGTTTTATAAATTTTGTAGTGTATGCATTGTGCATGACTGATTTTGATACTGATCCAGGAAAGTAGCAACTCTGAATGACGAGCGAGTAGTGCTCATGATAGCTATAAAAGCGAATCTTGAAATGAAATGACAGTGGTACATGCATTCTCTCAGGTATGTGGGCTTCTTATGATCTTTTGAATTTGCAGGGATGCCAGGGGTATTAGCTGTCAAAGTATTGTTGTTTTCACTGTGAAGCATAACTTCCCTGTTCCTGTTAAGATGGTTCACTTTATTGGGAGCAATACTAAGTTTACTATAAAGTAATTTCAAATCTGGTAGTTATTGAATAGCAAATGCACTGTTTTTAGACCTTACTCCAAACCAGATAAGGGAGGTCTTTTTTGAGGTTCCTACTTGGACATGAACATTTTTTCATTCTATTTTTACTTGACAATTAGGGGATGAGAGAATTATCAGGATATCACTTGTCGTTCCAAGATGTCTTAATCTGATACATATCTAGTACTCCCTCCGTTCTAAATTGGATGACATCTATTTGGCCACATGTGAATGGATCTATACATGTAACATGTCTAGACTCTAGATACATCCACATGTGGCCAAATGATAGTCATCTAATTTGGAACGGATGGAGTAAATGCTAAGCCTGGACTTTGGAGTACACTTATACAATTTGAATCTTTTTCGTACTTTTAAGCAAGCATGGTAAAGTAGTGTCTGCCCCATGGATGGTGCCCTCTGCCTTGCTCTGAAGTAGTGTTTTGTGTCTTTCCTTTCAAAGGGAAGTTCAATGGATCAGTATGTCCATTCTTAATACTGTGGAAATCTAAATAGTGTAAGTCAAAAAATCCTACCCTATTTGAGATGTTAGGGTTGAAATTTGAATCTGCAAAGCGCCACTTAAACATATTTGTCTAATACATAGCAAAGTAGACGGAAATAACTAGTCTTGAACACTTGGTCAGATCACAAACTTCGGTTGCTCGTTTTGTAGGACAAGCAACAGTTAACCATAAAAATAAATATACAGTGTGGTAAAATTCAGTTATAATTTGATCGTGGAGTCACTAATTTGTTCTAATATGGGAGAGTTTTCATTTTACACATCAGCGAAAACTCTCAGGGAAGCCTTTGATCCTTTTGGTGATGTGGTTGAGGGTTTGTGATACTAGCAAAGAAATGTTTAAATTGTAACTACCCATTACATCTTTTCATTTGGGATACTGAATATTATGGAATTATTATATTGCAGTCAAGATGATAATGGACAAGATATCAAAAAGATTAAAGGCGTATGCCTTCATAGAATACACCACAGAAGAAGCTGGACGTGCTGTTCTGAAAGCAATGAATGGATAGGTAGCTGACTAAAATCTGTTTGATGATAACCTTTCCATGACACTGATTTATCAATTAAGATTACATATATAATTCTACGTGCAGATGATAAAGAGTAACAGAAAACAAAGGGGTGATAGATTCGTACCTTTTTCCTCTCATTCTCCAACTTTTTTCTTTCCATTTCAGTTTGAGCAACTATTTCACTTAGTTGCTTGGATCTCCTTTTGATGCTACTCTCTTTTTCATCCAACTGCTTTCTCAGCTGATCAGTCTCTTGAGCAATTCTCCTTGAATGTTCACGGGCATTAGACTGCATGTTTCGCATTTCTGCAGAAAAAAAAAATAAAGCATAAACCAGTGGACATGATCATACTGGCAATGCATAAGAGTGTAGCGCAGGAGACTTTTCCATTACTGCAGTTTCATGAGGGTACCTTCATTGTAGCGTTGGTGCAGTGAGTCACTGTCTTCCATGGCCCTTTGAAGAGCGAGATCCATCTGATTACACTTGCACTCAAGTTCCTGTGCATACTGGCTCTTTGCACTAATCTGATTTGTCAAGCTAGTTATGAGAGTCTCAGTCTTCCGAGACAGCTCAAGTTGCAGTTCAGACACTGTCTTCAGCTCACCCTTTCTGACAAAAACCTACCAACTGGATCATCTGAACTGTAATCCTCTTCTTTTGCCAGCCAACCAAAAACATACTTTCCCCGCCGACTTGCGTCATTCCAGTCCATTTTGCCCAAATGACGTGATTTATAGTGGTTATTGAATGCCAAGGCATCCTTAAATCCAATCCAGTCCTTCTCAAACCGGATGACCACAAATCCAGTGTACCCATTGGAAGAATGCACAGCATTAAACCGCGAGGGTCGGAAATGGTCTAGCTGCTGCATCACAGTGGCTCCACCATTCTCTGTTTGCTCTGCTGGAACATTGGCAAGGATGCCCATCCATGGCCAAACAAAAAGCTCTTGCTCTTGCACAGGCTTAGGAGGATTAAACAGTGCTTCAGCCTGTCGCACCGGCAATGAGCCTGCCGCATCAGCATGATCGGTCTTGAGAAAATTGGCCAGGGCCTGGTGGTTCGCCTTCACCTTCGCAGCACGGTTGGATGCACCCACCCCAATGGCATGCTGAAGTAGCTCATTGTAACGGTAATCCTGCTTCTTCTTCCCGGGGCAGAACACGCATCTAAACCTGTCAGCGCCTAGTCTAGCCACAAGCCTGCCGGACTTGAGGTCCACGTACACCTTCTCAGCATAGTCATCAATATCATTATCACTTAGCTCTGATGACTCATCGGAACTGCAGTCCATGGCAGACCTGAAAATAAGAAATTTTCAGATAGAAACATTACTGAAGACAGGACTACAATATTACACGGCAAGGCATATGACAGGAAAAAAGATTGTGTGGTTCCATTTAAATTGAACATTTATGGTACAGACAGACATGCATGGACAGCAAGGATTGGCATTTCAGGTTTGTGCAAATCAACAAACTAGCCAAGAAACACAGGGAGCAGCTTATACAAATAATGAAACCAAGATCAGAATCTCAAAAAAAAGAAACCAAGATCAGCACACACATGTATTTGATGTAGCTTGTTCTCTAAAAAAAGACAGCCAGCGCTCTCGGGAAACATAATAACTGGGATATAAGCGCACATTATTAGTTAGGTGCATATGATAAATCACACAAGAAGTCTGTTGTATGTTCATAACTCTGTTATCTACTACAGTGTGATAGGATCAGAAACGGTATTATAACCGTTCACTCACAAACTACTCTTCCAACCATGTTCAAATCTCGACAGCGACTAGAAGAAATACGCCGTACCCACCAGCAATGCAGAAGCCCGTAAGAAGAGTAATTGCAGATATGTAACAAAAATCAAGAAAAAACAGTATTTATGCCATTGGGCTGTTCATACACAGCACACACACAGGACAATAATAATGCACCTAAGACAATTGGAGCCTGGACAATTGGAGCCTGCATCCATAACCAGCATAACGCCAGGCCGCGTGCTATACCTCGTCGTCGACGGCCACATACCCTCTCAAGCAACAACACAATCACCGGGCGTCCGCGAACAACACAGCAGCCGTGCCGACCGAGGAACCCAGCCGGGCCCCGCGCGGGCGCACGAGACCCGGCACCAACGGAGGCCGCCGCGGCAGAAAACATGCATGGGAACGAGCGCACGGCGCGACGCCGCCGGCCAAACCACCCGTGACTTGACTCGACGCGAGGTGCCTTTGCCGGGCCGGAACGAATACCCTAGCTAGCCCATCGATGTTTGTTTTCCTTTTCCAGATCTGATTCAGCCCGAATGGCCCAAGCCCATCCAGCAGGTGAGCAATGGATCTAGCGTGCCTAGATGGCGCACTTGGCGTGAGTGCTGTAGGATAGACCACGCCCTACTCGGATCATACACACCTAGAACTAGTTTGATCCGTAACAAGAACACAAAAGAAATTATCACGCAGAGAGAAATAGTAGAGATGAAAGGAAACATTGGCATACATAGTGACGATCCTCGATGCCTTGTACTTGCGTACGTAGATCAATTAACACCTGCCATTATTAATCAAAGGGAGATTAATATCTGGGGACGAAAGAAAGTGAGTCCAGAGCAGAGAAAGGCAGACTAAAGTATGCTAAACTAAAACCAAGAACCAGCAAAGACTCATCAACAGAGTATAGTCCAGTAACGAAATTAAAGCGGACTTGTTTATTGGTATGACTGCAGTAGCAAAATTATGCTGGGATCGACGTGTATAAATCTTTAGATCCACACCCTAAACTAGCACTGATGAACCAATCTATTTCTCGTCTCGAATCTTTGTACGACATTTGGTCGTTAATTTCTGGTAAAAAAAAACCCAGATGATATTTACCGTTTGTAGGCAACCAACTGCTACAAATAAAATCCGGAAATGCCCACAGATCGAACATTCGAAAAACCCCAATGAGCAAGAACACGCCACCCCCAAAAAAACCCAGTAAGCAAGAACACGACACCAAAAAACCCCCAATCCTTGTTCCTGCGTGGCCGGCCGGGCCGGGGACACGAACCTGCGGCGAGAGGCAGTGAGGAGAAGTAGTCGTTTTAATTTCTTCTTGACCAAGAAGACAAAAGGGGAAAGAAACGCAGAATGAAAGAGAGGAGGCCTTGCTCCAGAGATCCAAGGCGAACAAAAAGCAAGCAGGTAGATTTAAGCAAACAGATATATAGAAGGAAGCAAAAAAAAGCCAGGTCGGGCTCTGGAACGAACAAATTACCCAGTAGGAATGAAGAGGTGGAGACTCGAACACAGATGAGGCCGGAGAAATCAAAAGGGCAAGAAGTACACACGAGAAAAAGCAGCGTCGGTCAAACAAATAGCTCCGGCCGGCAAGAAAAGGAAGATGAAGAAGGGAGTGAGGCAAGAAACCCAACCTCGCTCGTCTGCTCCTCCTCCTCCTCCTCCTTCTCCCGGGTAGGAGAGATGCTTGTGGGGAGAGAGAAATAGAGAGAGATTGGAATGGCAAGAGCCAGCGCTCCCAGTCCGGACTCCAGAACCCTCTCCCTCCCTCCCACCACTTTCCTCTTATAGCCACGGCACGCGGCCCGAGGCGGCAGCACGGCGCAACCCGCTTTGGGCAACCCCCATCCTGGCCGCCCGGAACGCATCCGACGGTCTCTACGTGCTCCCCGGCCGTGGTGGGCCTGGCAAGAGATCAGATGGTACTGCCAAAATGGCAGGGAGGGGAGCGTCCTTCCTTGTTCGCGTGTGGGGTTTTTTGACCGTCCGGCTCCGGTGCTCTCATTGGTTGGCACATGGCTCTGTCAATCCATCCTACGCCACTGAGTGATACTCCGTATGTGTCAAAGATAAACACCCAATGCATGATTGCATCGTGCAGTGTGATACTATATCCCAAAAAACCAAGTTATAGCCATGCAAACAGACTGTGTGATACTATATCCCTAACTCCATTGTTCGAATGGGCAGCTTAATTACCTTAGGTGGGTCCCACCACTACCGCTGGCGGTGGAAAAGCCCGGGTGGGAGCACGCGACGGCCTAGCCATCAGTCAATCCAGCTCTGGCACAAGGACGGCCTAGCCATTGCTAGACGGCAAATATGGCAACCTGCTCCTCCCCGTTTCATCCATCAGTCTCACAGCTACTCTGTCTACACGGCCAGCCGCGCAGGCCCGTCTCGGGAAATTCTAGCCTACCTAGCAGCAGCAACGTGTCGAGCCAGCACTCGATCACCAAAGCCAAAGCCAACACTTTTTTTTCCAGCTAAGGCAAAGCCAACAATGGCTGTTCCTCCCCTTAAAAAACAATGGCTGTTCCTGCTAATAGGATACATTCATTAAAGGAATATAAGGATAGAACTATTGACATGCCAAAAAACATGACATACTTTGGGGCAACCATAGTAATCCACAACAGAGAATGTCCCATAACTGTCTACGGTTTCTATTTGCACATGCAACCGCAGGGGCGCAAAGCAAACAATCAGATCACCCATAACAAACGGAATGGAGAAGCAGAACGTATATTTTATCTTGATGAAACAGCCAGCAAAGAATACGAGCGAACATGCCTCCGTTGCAAATTTGGCACGTGCAGTATATGTTATTTGCTCCACATGTAAATAAAAATTACAGGGCAAAATCAAGCCTCCAGTTGTGCTTCTTGAACTGCAGGCTAGTAACCACGATAATAGTCCTGCTAGAGCTAATGGGAACGGCGGCCCTCACGCTCTAGCAGTAATAATCGGGTAACATCTTTATGCCTCCCGTTCTCTGCTCAGAACCCGTTGGGCTTGCTCCCGGCCTTTGAAGATTTCTGCTGCTGGTCTAGATCGTGGTTGAAGGCGCCTGGAAATCATATATAATTAGCTTGCTGAATTTTTTTGAAGAAAACTAAAACCATGAAAGAAGACGATAGTGATTCCTGCGTTTAGTGGATCAGCGGAAGCGGTAGACGCAGTTGGCTTAGCAGGCGACAAAATGGCAAATAAAAATTAAAAGCACTAAAAACAGGCATTTGCTATGAATCGTGTACTTCTGCTTTATTCATGAAATAAGCAAAGCTTTTGCCTCGGTTTGAGGAAAATAAAAAAATGTGGAAATGTGTCCAGTTAATTCATGATAAAGCTCGGATAGTTCACATAAAGCTTGAGTCGTCACAACGAAGTTCAGATAAAGCTCTTTAGCGGATGATAATGAAATACAGTAAGGAAAGGTATGAACCTGGGTCATGGGCTTTACAAGCTGAGATATTTCATGTCTCACATCAGGTTGTGCTGATTCCTTTATTTCTGCAGGTACAAACAGGATGCATCACTTTCAAGCAGACTCTCATTACCAATCTTTTAGCAACAACATAAACAGTGCCATAGCAATGCACATAAATATGATTCGGAGGCAACTTAAGTAAATAAAGTTGCAATTGCACGTTTCAGGCACATTAAAAATTAAGAATATATTAAATTCCATGTATCAACTGTGCCGTGGGAAGACTTACCTGTAACTTCTGATATATCTGTGTCATTGCATCTTTAACCCTTTGAATCTGCGCAACAAGTATGTAAATATTGAAGCAATTGATACAGAAAAAATGGTCTCCATGTTTTACTTCTTAAGATAGTGTACCATATCTAGCAGTTTCAACAGGTAGCTGGACTGCCAGAATAAGTGACAAAACTTCAGACTAAAGTCGAACAAAACCATCAATCCGGGCATTCTTGACTCACAGTTATGCTGTGTACCGATACTAGGACTGTACAACACAAAATTAACATCTTCTATTTCTAATAATTGATTTTCTTACCAGAATCAACGCAGTACGAGAAACCTAAAAGCAAGCTGAGTTGTTTGATACAACATTTGATAGCCAAAAATATAATAAAAACCTGGTGGTGGTCAATGTTCGGTCACAGGTTAATGACAATACACCATTACATTTAACTCCATAATTAGTGACAGTGAGAAAACAGACAACACTTGTAACCATTTGATGAATCAAAACTTAGCTAGCCACTAAGCTACTTTTACTAACTTACACCCAAATATCACTCACTGCCTACAAAAAGGTGCAAATGAGGTAGTAGTGATATTACACCTTATTATAAAGCACTGTGGTCGTTATGGGGTATGATGACCAAAAATGGCGCAGCAACTCCTGGATAGCCGTCCAATGCTACAAAATACACAGTTCACAAGAAACCCGTCAGTGCAAGAATAAATGTAAATACAGAAGCTTTTTAATACCGTGCGCGAAGATTTTAGAATTGTTAAACAAAATATACATAACAAAAACAAGGTACATTCAGATTAATTCTGGAAAATCAATATTCTAAAACAAACTGATATTGTAGTACATCTGCATAGAAGGTAAATAGGTGCAGTATCTCACATCCATAAGTTCATCTCGTGTGCGTTGAGGAAGATGACCAAGGAGACTGTCTTGGGGATTCTTAAGATTAAGCCTTCGCGAACGTGAAATTCCTTCATTCAATTCATTAAGAACCTAAACCCATACCATGTAGGTAGTTAGGTTTTCCTGCTCATGCAATTTAATAGCTTAAGAATAGAGAAGCCACAGTGGCAGGAATACAGCATCATGCAAAACATGCATTCGTACAGGAAAAATTGAGGTTCTGGAATGTCGTTGACATGATAAGTCCAACATAGTTGTACAAGACGGGACGAATGGATCTACATACTACGAAAATTGAAAAGAAACAATACAACAAATTATTTCACCTTGCAAAATAGATAATGTTTCTTTGGTAATGCAAAGTTGTGGACCAAATAGGGTGCAAGTAATATACAAATATATTTACATAAGCAATCAATACAGTCTTTCTCAGAGTCATACCTAACACACCCCTTAGTTGAAGTGTTTGTACCTATCATTGCACTCGCACAAAAGCTGGGCCTATAATTGCACTCACAGAAATGGTTGGGAACTGATTGGTTGGTTCTATGCAACAATTCTTCAAGAGTTCTGGAAGTGTCAATTCTTTCAGTAAAATATCTACTGACATAGAGAACTACCAGTCTATCCCCGGCTCCCAGCTACGTATAGAAAAGACAAGAGTCATCAATATAAAGGGGTGGAAGACCAGAGAGGCTAGCTCAGGTATCCGCCTGACCTGAAGTCTGGCAGTATCACCTAGTATCGCGAACACTTAGCTAACTGTGAAGGGCGTGTCAGGGGCTGCAGCAACGCTGACAACCATTCGACCATTATGTACTTAAGTGTGTGGAAGAAAGGAGCTTCCAGACTTTGAAGCTCTCTTCGCAGCTCTGCTCTACTAAAATTTTCAAGACCGAAAATTGCACATTCCCCTTGATTTTATACGGATTCCAACAATTGTATCTAGAAATTAATACTGAATCAGCTTTATTCACAGAGCTGGAAATTCCTGCGATTCATAAAGAAGAAGAGAATTGGCCCAGTTTACAGCAAGTCCAGCAGTTCCCCAATATTATCTCCCCTGTGTCTCCTTATAAGGGAGTCCCCCAGTAAGACTTCTCCCCAATATTTTTTGCATCTCCAGCAATTCCCCAATAATCTCACCCCTATATCCCCTCACCCATATTTTAGTAGTATCCAGTAACTAACAGCTGCCTCACCCTATATTTTATTAGTTCCCGTTGGCCTGTCGGTCAGGTCCGGGACACCTCGAGTCCCCTATAGGTAGGGGAGAGAGAGCTCGATATCAGGGACTGCGTTTTTCAGGGAGGTGGATCAGGCTTCTGCTGAGAGGGCTTTTTCCGTTTTATGTTTGTGCATCGGGGAGCCTATAGGGGACTGCTGGACTTGCTCTTATGAGGAAAATTAGGCCGAAAACCATTTGACAACAGAAGATTGGGATAAGGTCTCAAGACTGTTTACCTTGAGAGCCACATCTGACTGAACTACCGGACTGTTCATTTTATTATCTTTCACAAAAGATATTTGATCCATCAAATGACGAAATGCATCATCTGTGCTCAGGGTGCAGCTGCGGGCCTTTCTTCCATCATTGCTGCCACCTAAAGGTCTCAGAGCATTTGCTTGCTGGGAATCAAAATATTCTCGAGGATCCTATGAAGACAGGAAAGGCATAAGAATCCGTAACCTTGCAATATATGACTGTGGTCTGTGGTTGATATGTCAGTTATTAAGCGATAAGAACTAACATTACCTTTATACAAAGTGGTGCATATGGGAGACTTCGTGGAGCTTGCAGATCCTCTATCTCAGTCATACGGGCCACCTTTACCAATCTCTCATGACTAGCATCCTCAGTAACAGAACTTGAAGGTGGTTCTGCAATTTACAAGTCATCAGCTGAATAAGGAACTGTTTTAAGGTGAGAAAGGAAAATGACACAGCGATATGATTTTTAACCCTTCTTTGACCTTGCAAGTGCTTCAGCTACAGTCTTCGTATCAGTTGATTCGATATCTGCAAAAGCACTCATTGTTGGAACAAAACCTTGACATAACTTTGATTATCTCAAGGAGTGGAGCAGCAGGTGTACTTATTTGCTTATGAGAACCATAGAGTCTAAAGTGCTTAGGAAATTGCATAAGGTCTTAATGTGCTGTGTGGCTCAAAGGTGTGAGCTAATGATGGCATGCAGGTGGTTAGTAGGCCACTGCATTGCACTAGAAGTTCTGCCTATATAAACAACTATGTAACCAGTCATTTGTATCAAGTCGAAGTGAATGTGCTAGTGAACAAAGAAAGTTCTGGCTAGCTGGGATTCTGCTGAGCACCAAGAACTTTTATTGCACCTATGTGTGTTTGTGTGTACAAGATTGAGGGTGATACGAAAGGAGCTAGAAAATGCAACCTAAAGTAGTAGGAATTCCTCTAATGTGAAGGGGAAAGTATACCAACATGAAGCAATTACTACAACGTTATAGTTTGCAACCAACCAACAGTTTAGGACGACTTTTATTTTTATTTTTTGGACATTTGTACAATTGTCGGTGCATCATCTTTCAGGACTTGGTTAATGAAAAATTAGAACCAGGATATAACATTCAGATGGATAGGATGCCAGAACAAACAAGTGTAGTTGCAGAATAACTGTTAGCGTACCCAAATAACTGGGGAAAGTATCATCTCATAAATACATAATATTAATAGACAGCATGAAATTTTTTTAGTTGAGTACAATATTTCTACCTGTTGATCTTCCTTCAAGAACAACAGCGGCGTGCCGATTCAGATCCTGAGAAAGTGTTCTCCTAGCTAATTCACTATCAGTATCAACTGTCTCTCTGCTGCCATCACGGAGAATCCCATGATCCTACGTGACAGAAAGAATAATGATATGAACACTTTCAAGATAGGATAAGCACTTCAGGAGATTACGATTGATCAAAGTAGCTGAAAAAACTTGGCTTTGTGAAATTGCGGATATAGCAAAACAGTAGCAAGATACAAACACACCGGGATATGGATGTAGTCATCTCCTGCATCTGCCTCCATGTCTAATGTTGGATCTACTCGTTTTATCTGTAAACAAGAAATGAATCTCAAGGAACATCACAAGGCATTGTATTATAATAATATTAATAAAAATAAAAATAATAACAATAATAATAAGGTTAAAAAAGGCATTGTTCAATAGGCAGTATTAAAACAATATACAGCTAGAATCATACCTTGAGCTTTGCCTCCTTGGCAAGTATATCATCAGTTTTCAAGAACATAGCTAATTCCTCATCTTCAGCAGCCTCAGCTTTTGCCGCTAAAGAATTTTTTGTCCTAAGTAGATACTCAGCTCTACAATATTTTGTCCAAAAATCCTTTTCCGACAACTTTTTTGGACAGTCACATGCGAGATGAAGAGAAAACAAAGCAAAATGAGAACTCAAAATCCACTTTATTGTAAAATTAACAACTTAAGCCCAAACCTGCTACATCCTATGCTAAGGAGCATGGTAATAGTATAATACATATGCACAGTCTTACCTTCTTTGGAACATAATCTAAAAATGCCCGGTGCACAGCTGGCTTTTCTGCAAAAATCTGGAAAACATCGAAGAATATATGATGTTGATATCAAGTAATTTGTTCAAGACTTTTAAGTATTCCAAAACCCAAATAAACAATATTTTATTTTAGCAATTACGGGTTAATAATAACTCCGCCTGTCTTCTAGGCATAGCCGGTCCCAAGCCCGGGTAAAGGAGGAGGGTTGTGATAGGCTTGGCGAGCCAACGGAAAAACTAGCCGGTCCCATGGGTATGAAACCCATTTGGGCGAGAGTAGTACTAGGATGGGTGACCTCCTGGGAAGTCCTCGTGAAAGGGTTTCATATCTAAGGGTTGTGATAGGCTTGGCGAGCCAACGTAAAAACTGGCCAGTTCGATGGGTATGAAACCAATTTGGGCGAGTAGTACTAGGATGGGTGACCTCCTGGGAAGTCTACCCCAACTTGTTTGGGACAAAAGGCTTAGAAGAACAAATTACGGGTTAATAATGTATGGCAGTTTCAGGTACCCTAGTATCACTGAGCAGATGCAGCCCAGTCCAAGGAAGGGAATAGCCCGATTTGGAGCAACGGCCATAGTTATCAGTTTATCACAAATCCCGCTTGAGTGGATGGAGAAATGGGGTCGCAATGGTGTGGCTTCACTAGGAATGTGGCCCCAATGAATCGTCAGTGACCAAAAAGGGCTGATAATACATTGACATGATTTAACTGAATTTGGAAATAAAGAGGAGAATGGGAAGGGAGTGGGCTGTGTGCCAAGCCACATCTCCAGTAAGTCAATAGCAAATCAACAGGAACAGCCGACCAAGCCCACACATTGTCTTCCCCTCCCTTACTCTCCTGGTCTCTTAAGCCCCTTCTTAATCCGTACCGCCTGCCTCCCGTAGTCTCTCTTCCCCACACTCTATTTCTCGCATCTGATGGCAATAGCAACTACAGGGGGAGAACAACAATTGCGACTGTAACAGCTAGAACGAGGAATATCAGTGAGGGGGCCGTAACAAATTGAAGAGACGCTCACTTCCTCTCAAAACTCTCTACCCCTCCGCTCCTCTCTCGTTCCTATCGCACAGAGGCAGCATCCTGGTCGAGAACCATATCACATGCGACCCATGGCCTGGGATGTTAGATCCAGCATGGTCGATCGCAGGGGTGACCGATCCAGGTAACTATGTCCAGGAGCCCAGGACAGGCTGGCAATGCCTTATAGCCATACAAGCCAATCCTGAGCGTAGCTTGGATGGGCTAGAATCCTAGATGCAAGTGCAACAATGTTTTTGAGTAGCCCACTGGCCCGGGTTTTGATCCAGTTTAGCTAGGAATATATAAAACAATGAGATCTACATTTTCATGCAGCAAAAATACCTTATTTACATTTTCTTGACGTAAAATTGCTTAACAAGGAATCATGCCATTCTACATGCCAGGTATTTAAGAAGAAAAGAAAATTATATCAGTATTCAGTATCATGGCAAATAGGCATCAATTGAAATACAACCAAGTGTGAGGATGACAGGTGGCGTCTAGGGCCATGTGTCAGTATACTACCCTAAGAGAACAGGTGCGGTGTTGGTCCTTACACTGAATGCGATACTTAAGACATACTAAGTAGTTGGTCAACTGGAACATAAAACAATACTACAATTATTTAGAAATTCCATTGCCAGCAAAGTATATACAACTTATTCCTTAAAACATAGCAATGCACTAATAACAGTTGAGAGAATAGCAATGCACTAATAACAGTTGAGAGAATTGCAAAAATGATGCTAGCAGGCAGGCCTACATTTACATGATGATTCATGACCAAAGTAAAAACAAACGCACCTGGTGGATAATCTCAGTAGTCAAACTGAAAGTAACCTTGTTTGTCTGTGGAAGGTTACACATAGTAGAAAATGGGTGAGTTAACATGATGAACAACCGCGAAGTCATTATGTGAAAAGATACAATCATTCATAACAGAAACCATCATAAAATACGATACATCATGGGCCCGGAACAGCAAAAGATATATGGCATACCTGTCCATCAGCCGATGGCCTAACATCAGCTAGCATGGCAGTTTTGAAACCTGGCTTTTGTTTTGATGCTTTGTTTGTTTCATCGTCAAGTAAATTCTGTAAAGGGCTCAAGTAAGTACTAGATTCAACTGAGTAAAATTGTATTCATGCAGTGTTTTTACCTTTCTTGTAGCCCAAAATTCAGATTCTTGCAGAATATTGCCAAGAACAAACTTCTTATGTAACTTCTGCAATTCACTGCAAACAGAGAAGGGCTCACAAAGTCAATAATATAACAACAACAACAACAACAACAACAACAACAACAACAACAACAACAACAACAACAACAAAGCCTTTTATTCCCAAACAAGTTGGGGTAGGCTAGAGTTGAAACCCATAAGATCTCAAAACCAGATCATGGTTCTGGCACATGGATAGCTAACTTCCACGCAGCCCTATCCATGGCTAGTTCTTTGGTGATATTCCAATCCTTCAGATCTCTCTTAACAGACTCCTCCCATGTCAAGCTTGGCCTACCACGACCCCTCTTAACATTCTCATCCCGCTTTATCCGTCCGGTATGCAATGGCGCTTCCGGAGGCCTACGTTCTATATGACCAAACCATCTTAGACGGTGTTGGACAACCTTCTCTTCAATCGGTGCTACCCAACTCTCTCACGTATATCATCATTCCTAACCCGGTCCTTTCTTGTGTGGCCACATATCCATCTCAACATGCGCATCTCCGCTACACCTAACTGTTGGATATGTCGTCTCTTGGTCGGCCAACATTCTGCGCCATACAACATCGCAGGTCGAATCGCCGTCCTATAGAACTTGCCTTTTAGCTTTTGTGGCACTCTCCTATCACAGAGGATGCCAGAAGCTTGGCGCCACTTCATCCAACCAGCTTTGATTCGATGACTCACATCTTCATCGATATCACCATCCTTCTGGAGCATAGACCCAAATATCGGAAGGTGTCTTTCTCAGGTACCACCTGTCCATCAATCCTAACCTCTTCCTCCTCGTGCCTAGTAGTACTGAAACTGCACCTCATGTACTCAGTTTTGGTTCTACTAAGCCTAAAACCTTTCGATTCTAGAGTCCGCCTCCACAGCTCTAACTTTCTATTAACCCCCGCCCGACTATCATCAATTAGCACCACATCATCCGCAAAGAGCATACACCATGGGATATCTCCTTGTATATCCCCTGTGACCTCATCCATCACCAAAGTAAAGAGATAAGGGCTCAAAGCTGACCCCTGGTGCAGTCCTATTTTAATTGGAAAGTCATCGGTGTCGCCATCACTTGTTCGAACACTTGTCACAACATTATCATACATATCCTTAATGAGGGTAATGTACTTTGTTGGGACTTTGTGTTTCTCCAAGGCCCACCACATGACATTTCGTGGTATCTTATCATACGCCTTCTCCAAGTCAATGAACACCATATGAAGATCCTTCTTCTTCTCCCTGTATCTCTCCATAAGTTGTCGTACCAAGAAGATGGCTTCCATGGTAGACCTCCCAGGCATGAAACCAAATTGATTTTTGGTCACGCTTGTCAATCTTCTTAAACGGTGCTCAATGACTCTCTCCCATAGCTTCATTGTATGGCTCATCAACTTGATTCCACGGTAATTAGTGCAACTTTGAACATCCCCCTTGTTCTTGAAGATTGGCACTAATGTACTCCGCCTCCATTCTTCGGGCATCTTGTTTGACCGAAAAATGAGGTTGAAAAGTTTAGTTAGCCATACTATCGCTATGTCTCCAAGGCCTCTCCACACCTCGATGGGGATACCATCAGGTCCCATTGCCTTGCCTCCTTTCATCCTCTTCAAAGCCTCCCTAACCTCAGCCTCCTGGATACGCCGCACAAAGCGTCGGCTGGTATCATCGGAGGAATCGTCTAGCTCAATGGTAGAGCTCTCATTCTCTCCATTGAACAGGTCGTCAAAGTACTCTCGCCATCTACGCTTGATCTCTTCGTCCTTCACGAGGAGTTGATCCGCTCCGTCCTTTATGCATTTAACTTGGAAAGTCAATAATATAACATAATTACATTTTTCACTTGTTGCCCATGGTAGTTTGCAAACCTGGCGGTACCATTATCCTTTTAAAACAACGTTTGAACATTAAATATTAACCAGTACACTATGATTCATTAACCTAGCAGCATGAACATGCTCCTGAGGTGAACTATTGAGTATCTGAATGTCAAGCCATATAATGAAATGAAAACATTACGACACGTGCATTTTATTTTGGCTCTTTAAAAGGTGCATTTACAGCGCATGCATATCATTCTCAGTCTAGCAGCTATGCGACCAGCTTCATGATGTGGGACAGATTTGCATCAAAGCTGATGGGACATACCAGTAAAGATCAGAAAGAGAGGAACTCTAAGTTATGCCTGGTTGGTGCCCAAATTTACCCTACCAAAATATTGGCAGCCTGTGATACTTTGGTTACTGGTTGATCGCCAAAAGTTTGGTTGCCTATGTCATTTTTGCCAAAAACAAAGTGCCAACAAAGGGTCAAGGAATCTCTTGCAATTTTTTGGCTAGCTAATGGTAGCCAAAAATTGGTAGGGCATGCTATGGCATGAACCAAACATACCCCAAGAAACATCTTTAACTAAGTGAACCTACGAAATCCAAATGGACTTTGACACCAAAAAATCCTTAGAATCGTTTAATCAAGTAAAAACACAAGCACGTAAGAGCTCAGGAGCAAGACAAGTTAGAACGTTTAGCATTAAACTATCTGACTACCTCATGTTGTTGTCAAACAAAGAAACGGGCTGGGGTGTTTGAAATAATCATATTACCTGTCTTCTCGAAGTAATTTCATCCGTCTTTCCATTTCGGCAGAACTGAGCTGTTCTGGACCAGTTGACGCAACTGATTTTTCAGGAGGCGCATTTGGTCTAGTGGGCACAATACCTTGATGTTTGCCTAAAACCCTAGCTAAAAGGACAATGTCATCAGTTATTTATATGTTTTGTACTTTTGTTGCAAATAAATGTATAGACTAGAGGTGGAACTCAAAATAAAATAATTGAAGTGCACCAGAAGTAACATTAGAAAACTAATAATCCTTAATCTAAAAAAATAATCAGTTCCCATAAGAATCTATGTGGTCTTCATAATTTTAGATATATGATATATATTTTATGTAACAACTTGCTAAAACTAAGTCCAGATAAAGATGTACCGAGCAGATACACTGAATGAGCATTACCTACAAAGTCACGACATGAATCACGGTTACCAACATTATCGAACTCAAACATGTAACCACCACCCTGAGAAGAAGAAAAAACATGCACATCAAAATCTCCTCTTTCAGGAAACAAATGCAGAGCATATAACTATAAACAAATCCTCAACATGATGTTTCAAGTTATCATACCTTGTCAGAATCTTTTGAAAGATTCAATAATGGTGGTGTTGGTTTGCTACCATCTACTTTGTTGAACTTGTGACCTGAGGCACATGGAAAGAGTAAAGTACAAAATTACCATCAAGCATATTGGTACTGTACATGAAATCAATTTAACTGTTTCATCAACCACCATGCATGACCTACTCAGGCACGTTGAACATGTAACCTTGGATGTAATTATTCACTTAGTTTGTGTTCTGTTAATAATTTCAATACTCCACAGTAAATTACAAAACACATCCAGTAAACACCCACCTATCTACATAGTAATAGTTTCGTAGCACGTCAGTCATCAGGACAACAACAGTACTTTGATTTGTAAAACACTCTGGTATGTTTCTGAAACCAGCACTTCGTATGGACAAAGAGTAAGTACCTTTGATGGTTCGGAAGTCGACATTGAGCTTCATTAGTGAGTGGGGATCATTAGGAGTAAATGCTAACTTATCTTCGTTCTGCAATTACAAGAACAAGTGATTGGTCCAATTTAGATCAAGCAAGCTCATTATGGTAAACTTGCAAGCACTAACAGTGGCCAAGAAAGGAATGAATGAATCACAAGCACATTCCAGTTTCCCGTGAAAAATACTGGTATCATACAGGGAAAAAAACACTGAACAACCAAACAACTACTCGAAGCAGAATATTTTTAGCAGGACCTGTTAACTGGATTGATCCAACTTGGAGAATAAACTGGGACAGTCACACACCATGAGCAAATGAAAGATTATGTTTGGCACACAATGTTCTGAGATTAAACCCCAGGGCCCGGGTGACCTAAACATATAACAAATGAAATAATTCGGCACAGGCACACGCACGCATTGCTCCGATCCAAGCAGCAGCGTGCTTCAATTTGTTCTGTTTCGGATGATGATGGAGAGGGGTTTCGGATGGGAGGAGGCGGAGAGGCTGGAAAAGGGCGAGCAAGGACGGAACGCACCATGCGGAGGATGCCGGTGGTGCCGGGATCCTTGACCGTGGTCTTGTACTTGGCGCCGATCGTCATGGTCCCCATCGCCTCCTCCTCCTCCTCGCTCTCGCCCCGGCGGGAGTCCTAGGGTTTCTGTGGCCGGCCTACAGGGAACAATCGCTCGGCTGCGGCTGGTCGCCTCTCCTCACCGGCGCCGGCGCCGGTGCCGATGGGGGCGGTGTGGAGTAGGGCTTGGTGCGACGCGCTGCTGCAGGCCAACAAACACTGGCTGGAAGGCTCGCGCCTCCTGCAGCGCCCACTAAATTTAGTGGGCTCAACGACGCGGCCCATTTAAGCAGGTGAATTTATTTTTACTTTTACTTTTCGTTTGCTGATTTGATTTGAAACAAATTCGAATATGAATAAATATCGAATTTGAACAATTTTCAAACTTGAACAATTTTCTAAAATGAACAAATTTCGAATCTGAATAATTTTCAAAAAAGAACAAAAATCGAAAATGAACAAAATTTCGAATTTGAACAATTTTTGAAAATGAATAATTTTTGAAACTGAACAATTTTCGAAAATGAACAAATTTTGAAAATGAACAATTTTCGAATTTGAACAATTTTCGAAAATGAACAAATTTCATATATGAGCAATTGTCAAAAAATGAACAAAAATCAAAATTGAACATAATTTTGAATTTGAACAAATTCTGAAAATGAACAATTTTTGAATTTGAATAATTTTCGAAAATAAACAAAATTTCGAATTTGAACAAATTTTGAAAATGAACAAATTTCGAATTTGAACAATTTTCAAAAAATAAACAAATTTCGAAAATGAACGAATGTCGAATTTTGAACAATTTAAGAAAATGAACAAATTTCGAATTTGAACAATTTTCAAAAAGGAATCAATTTCAATTTGAGCATTTTTTGAAAATGAATAAATTTCGAATCTGAACAAAATTTGATTCGAATTGGGAACAGAAAACAGAAAAAAAAAACGAAAAAGAAAAAGAAAAAACGAAGAAAGATAAAAACAGAAAAGAGAAATTTCCTGAAAGACGCACGCGCGCCTGCCCTTATTGGGCCAGCCATGTTAGAAGGTCCCCGTTAGCGGCGCGGCCGATTCGCGCCGCTAATGGGCGATATATAGCATTTGGCGTCGTGACAGGTAATGGGCAAAAAGGACGAAGTCAATGTGGGCCGTATTCATGGCCCAAACTGTCCGGCCTAGTACGGGCCTGGCTCTGAGCTGAGGCCCATTGACCTCACTGCTTTTGTTCTGTTATATCTTGTCTTCTTCCTCGGGGAGAAACAAAGGCAGAGAGATGGGGAAGGAGGCGCTCGACTACGTGCTGGTGCCGCTAGGGCTGGCGCTGATGGTGGGTTACCACGCGTGGCTTCTCCTCCGCATCCGGCGACGCCCGGCCACCACCGTCATCGGCGTCAGCTCCATCAACCGCCGGATCTGGGTCCGCCACATCATGGAGGTATGTCCGCCATTTGCCCACCTCGCATTCCTGCCGGCTTCCAGTCGATCACCATGACTCACCTATCCTCGCGGAGCCATTGGTTCTTGATCGGATCGCCTCCAGATATTCGTTTTTGTTTTTTGATTGATCGGTTCGACTGACATGTGCATGCATGCAGGAGCCGTCGGGGAAGCACGCGGTTCTGGCGGTGCAGACGATCCGGAACAACATCATGGCGTCGACTCTCCTGGCGTCCACTGCAATCACACTCAGCTCTCTCATCGTCGTCCTCATGTCAGCAGGGCCGATCCTGAGGGGGCGCTAGAGGGGCGGCCGCCCCGGGCCCAGAAAAATTAGGGGCCCCTCCCAGGTATGTGTTGTGTATTAGGCTCATTATCATCTTAGGCTGTTTCAGCGGCTGGTATTAGCAGAAAAAATAGATGAGCCTTGTGTTTACCGCCTGGAGAGTAGAGACAAGGGCCCTTTGCGTACGTGTTCCTGAAGCGAGTCGTTCCGAAATCACTAGAAAAAGGGTTCCTTTGCAAAGAGAACTCCACAATCGCTCTCGTCGTGACAAGTGTCGCCTTCTGTTTGCTTGATCCCTGCATGTCTGACAAGTGTCGGTACCAGATTGAAAGTGGGGAGGATGGGAGAGAAAGGAATAAGGAGGGTGGGAGGGTAGTTTTTCCCTTTTATTTTTCTAAACCGAATTTTCAAAACGAAATATCTCGAGAACGGTTTATCCAAATTACGAACCGTTTTCAGTTTTGAACTCCTCGCGTCGAGATATTCAAAAGTAGATCCCATGTTGATAGGTTTTGACGAACTTTTTTTTGTACTCCCGGTTATGTATAATTTGTACATCTTGTTCTGTGTAGTTTGTACTCCCACTTCTGTGTACTTTGTACTTCCTGTTCTCTATACTTTTGTATGATGAGAGAGAAGGAATAGTGAGGTGGGAGGGCAGCTTTTTTCCTTTTATTTTTCTAAACCGAAATTTCAAAATGAAATATCTCGAAAACCGTTTATTCAAATTACGAACCATTTTCATTTTTGAGCTCCTCACGTCGAGATTTTCAAAACTAAATCTCATGTTGATAGGTTTTAATAAATTGTTTTTGCACTCCAGGTTATGTATAGATGTACAACATGTGTCTGTATAAATGTATAATCTGTGTCTGTACAAACTGTGTCTGCGTAGTTGTACAACATGTGCCTGTATAGTTGTACAACCTGTGTCTGTACAACCTTTGTCTGTCTAGTTGTACAACTGTGTGTACAATCTGTGTCTTTTTAGTCAACCTGTGTCTATTTAATTGTACAACCTGTTAGTTGTACAACTTGTATCTGTATAGTTGTACAACCTGTTTCAGTAGCAGCGTAGATGTACATTTAGTTGCAGCGCGGTGTAAGCGACTCTCTGTTATATAAAGTTTATATATCATTGTCCGTGTAATTTGTACTATCTTTTTTTTTGTATAATGTCGATTATGTACATCGCTCAAGCCGTAATAAATGCTAGTGCTTCAAATTTGTACATCCTCAAGGGTGGGAGAAGTACGCGGGGGCTTCGGCCCTGCCATGCACATGTACCATCACTGCTCCTGTGCTGCGTACGTGACCTGGCTGTGGCTGTGGCTGCTGTCGCTGTCATGGAGATGTACGCGCGCGCGGCCGATCGGGGCGTACGCGAGTAGGCTAGCCTAAACGTAGCGAAGTTTGTTTTCCCTACCGTACAGCTTGGCCACGTGTCGTCTGCTCGCTGCTCGTGTTCCCTTTTGGAAGGGTGCCCTTCACGTAGCGACACCCGAGTCGTTCCGCACCTATTCGTGAATCCTGAGGCCGTCTTAAATTTCCCGATCGGAAACTCTTTGTCTCGGATAGTCGGATTCCCGTCTCTCTCGTCTTTCCGCCATCGCCGCTTTCGCTGATTCCAATTCATTCCGTCGGCCGTCCGCAGGTGATCCAAGATCTGACAGAACTGCAAAAGGTAGGGATCGATGAAACCTAATTTCTTGATATTCCCTAATTATCACGTACAGCTACTCTATGGCTCTATGACCTAATCTCAGTTACTACTTTTTTTCTTATCTCCAGCGTGGCTATGACGCTAGAAAGCTTCCATCTGGTAGTTAGAAAAAGACTAAATAAATCGAGTTGAGAAGTTGATAGCATAAGTGAGATGATATGTGGATAAATTTTTGAAGAGTAACACGGGTCATATTACCGGAGAAGGTGCCTATTAGAAAAGAAATTTATGAGGTAATGTATACAAATTATTTGATATGAATATTTCTTTATGATGCCCTTTTTAAATTTTTGTTGATAACATACATATTAAATATATTGGTTGTTATATTAATAGTTTCGTCGGTAGCGAGACGTTTGCGATGACTTCGTCAATTTGAATATCCGACCCTCTCGATCAGTCTTTCGGACGTGCTTATACAGGTAGGACGTGCATGCGTTCATATATCTAAAAGTATGTGCGAGCGTTTGTTCTTTGTTTGCAAAAAAAAAGTTGTATCAAGGGCCCTAAATTTTAGTTTCGTCCCGAGCCCCGAAATCTCAGGACCGAGCCTGCATGTCAGGAGGCGGCGGCGGGGGCGGCCTCCTCCCGGACGCGCCGCTGGTTGTGGCGCGACGGGGGAGGCGGCGTTGTCGGCCAAGTTCTTCGCGATCCTCGTCTGCTTCCTCGTCGCCTTCCTCCTCAACGTGCAGTCCATCCGGTACTACAGCCACACCAGCACCCTCGTCAACGTCCCGCTCCGCGCGCACCGCCTCCGCCGCCGGGGCTCGCCGTCGACTACGTCACCGGCACGCTCAACCGCAGAAGCTACTTCTGGTCGCTCGGCGTGCGGGCGTTCTACTTCTCGTGCCTGGTCTTCCTCTGGCTCTTCGGGCCCATCCCCATGTTCACCGCCTGCACCGCCATGGTGTGCGCGCTCTACTTCCTAGACGTGTGCGAGGACTGGGAAGAGGAACACGATGGCGAGCACGGTGTGAGCGGTGATGAGATCTCGGGACAAGAGAAGGATGCAGTAGAGCAACAAGTGTAGATACGCAGTGATAGTGAATTGGGGACTTTATTGTCAGGTTAATTAATTAGAATTGTTGTCAGGTTAATTAGATGTTAATGCTTCCTTTATGCAGAGATAGCCAATGAATATTAGGAACATCTCAAACAGGGGAGGGAGCATTCCGTGATTTATTTAAAAAGAGAGAATTGACCCAGTTTATGAGAAAATTTATGTCGAACAAGTGAACAACTATACAAATCAGGGTTTTTTCAAGGAAAACGCGTAAAACTGTGACTACGAACAAGCCACCTAGGATCCTACGCACGGAGCATTGCCGGAATCAAAAGCCGCACCAGCCAAACAATCCTCCACTGAAGCTGCAAGGCTGAAGAGAGAAGCAATATCCATACACCAAAGAAGGTAGGCATACATGACTCTTCCGAGCACCAAGAGAACAATAACAACCGTGTTGGACAACGTCGCTCAAGGGTGTGTTCGGTTTGCGTCACCGCGTGGAACGTAATGGGTTGGACCTGCACCCAGAGCAGATTCCGGTGTTCGGTAGGAACTAGAACCAGAACCTAGCGATTCGTGGAAAACGAATATTCGGCGTAGATGCGGAATTGGGTGGTACCTCCAAATCGGTGGAATCACTCGTTACCGAGGCTTGCTAACGAAAAAACAAAACCAATCTCACCTCCTCACCCTCGTCCCAAACCCTATCTCACCCACGCTCGTCCCTCTCCCTCGCTTCCTTCTCTGTGGCGGCGCTCGACCCTCTCCGTCTCCCTCGACTGCCTTGTAGTGCCGCCCTCTCCTCCCGGCGACTGGAGCGGCGCGGCGGTAGGCAGGAGCAGGCGGCGGCGCGGCGGGGCAGGAGCAGGCAGCGGCGGGGTGGCTAGCAGGCGGAGCAGCGGGGCGGCTACAAGGTCGAGTCCTCGACAGTGCAGCGGCAGGGCGAAGGTATGAATCCACCACTTCCCTCCTCCCACCCCAACTCCTCTCGTGTACTACAATTTTTGACCCAATCTTGACCTGCAGCAGATTGAGATTGAGAAGATTCGGAGTTTGAGAGGAGAGGCATCGAAATCTGTGGACTACAATTTTGGATGCCTAGTATGTGAACTTGACATGTATGGACAGTAAACATGGTTGAACTTTATCGCTTCTAGATGAACTATGTGGTATTGTTGCTACCTTATGATATTTCGGTTGAAATTTGTCTTCTTTGTGATCTCATATCTGTATATGTTTGTTGTTGTATATGGTGAATTGTTTTTGTTGAAAATACAAAGTAAATGCTTGACGTGGGCCTACATATAGGGTAAACCTGGGCATATCCCGGGTCGGGCCAGGTTTCGGGCCGGGCTTGTAAAAGCCCGACATGCAAAAGTCAGGCCCGGGCCCGGCGGAAAACACCAATTTTGTATTAAAATATATTAAATAAATCATTTTCGGAGTATAATAATACCTATTATTTCTCTAAAATGATAAAAATCATCAATTTATGGGCTTTGTCGGGCTTCCGGGCCGGGCTATTGCACAAAACAGAAACCCGGGCCCGGCCCGACGCCGGGCTTTCGGGCCGGGCTTCTCGGGCTGGGCTGCCCATGCTCAGGTTTACTATCGGGTACCCCACCATGAGGATACCTGGTGCACGTAAGGACTAGGGCCCAACCGCCGGCCTACTAGATGACAACACTCGAGGCCCACGAAGGGGGCCCAAAAGAAGACAAAGTGCGCCCCAAGGAAGGTGAAGCTTATGACGGTAGAGACCTACCTTACCTGTAAACCTAGTCAGTTGCGAACTCCCGAGACCCAGCATCCTATATAAAGGCTGGGAGGGCCGCCGATTAGGGCACGCTATTACTCCACCACCAAAACCCTAGCGAGATCGATATCTCGTCGGGATCGCCATTGTAACACCTTCAATAATCAATCTCAGACAAGCAGGAAGTAGGGTATTATCCTCCGGGAGCCTGAACCTGGGTAAATCGCCTTGCTTGTCAGCCGTGGTAACTACCAGCACTACCATCTTTCTCCCTCTAAATCAACCTGTGGTACTCGACCCTGGGACTTGCCGTGACCACCCCACGTCAACTAGCGCCGTCTGTGGGAAAGACTAGTGCTGGAATCATGGTTTCACCGGCTCCATCTGCAACGACAACCGGCGACATGCCGGCGATCACGAAGCCGATCCACTTCGGCTCCTTTGAATTCGACCCCCACCCATCGGCCCACCGATCGGTGTACGCCGATCTCTACGGAGGTATGTGCCTTACTTTCGGTAGCATGCAAATCCATGTGAACAAGTGGGGGAAGTTTCGACCGTCCGACCTCGCGCCTGCATCGACTACCGGACCCACGTCTTCATCGACCGCGGAGATCGCATCTGCATCGGCTACCGGGCCCGCGTCTTCATCGACCGCGGAGATCGCGCCTACATCGGCTACCGGACCCGCGTCTTCATCGACCGCGGAGATCGCCCCTGCATCGGCTACCGGACCCGCGTCTTCATCGACCGCGGAGATCGCCCCTGCATCGGCTACCGGACCCGCGTCTTCATCGACCGCGGAGATCGCGCCTGCATCGGCTACCGGACCCGCGTCTTCATCGACCGCGGAGATCGCGCCTGCATCGGCTACCGGACCCACGTCTTCATTGACCGCGGAGATCGCATCTGCGTCTACTACCGGACCCACGTCTTCATCGACCGCGGAGATCTTATCTGCGTCGACTACCGGACCCGCGTCTTCATCGACCGCGGAGATCGCATCTGCATCGACTACCAGACCCGCACCTTCGTCGACCACAGAGATGGCACCTACAACAGCTGCAGCATCCTCATCGCCCATGTCTCCATCAGCTGGAACAAACACGCCTCCATTGACCGCGCCGATCACGCCCACACCAGCTACGACACGTGCCGCTACATCGACTACGTCTCCATCGACTCCGGCGTCCGCATCGCCATCGGCTGCCACATCAAGCCAGGCCCAGCCGGACGAGTTCTGCACCGACTGCGGCATCCATCATGTCGCCTCCATCTTCGGCTCCGAGGGCAGCTCCGGCGGCGAGAGCAGCAGCAGCAACGCGTACTCAACCGCGCAGTCTTACCCTGTCCAAGTCTTCATGGTGGATGCAACCCCGAACAGGGATCCCGGGGGTAGCGCCCGCTGCGAGGAACCCGTATATCCGATGACAGTCACAATGCCGGACAAAGTAACAACCTTGGTGATCACTAGGGAGATGGGAATCAAGGCCATGAAGCACGTCCAGGACTGCACCTACCCTCCTCCAGAGATGACACCTGAGGAGGTGATGACGTACCAGTACCTTGTGTGGAAGGAAAACGAGAAGCTGCTGCAAGAAAAGGCTGAGCTGGCCAGGCGTAAAGAGCTCGCCGATGAGTCGAGTGCTCGACGTGCAGCTTATTCCTTCTCGTCCTCAGGACCTACCTCAGTAACGCAAGAAAACAGGCGCCATAGACCGCGCGCCCGCCTAATGACGGATGCCGAGAGGGCGGGGACCACCCGCAACCTCGAGTCATCATTTGTGACAGAAGACGCAGACGGGATACCTATCCCCAAAACAACCGCTGGAGCTCTCCTGTCGGTGGGCACGTACCTGAGAGCAACACAACCTCCGGAGGGCGACCCTCGTGCAGCCTTACACCGGCAGCAAATCAAAGCGCTTCACTTGGTGGAAGAGGCACTGATCCCAGGAAACCTGCCCGTAACGACAATAGACTCGGGTGTGGTGGGGTTTTTGTCCCGCAGAAGGTTTCCACGCCGTGTTCGCGTCTGTTGCATGACTCAAGTTGTAATAACTGTTTCCGATAATAACTGTTTCCGATATACGTTGCTGATTCCATTGTTTGGGTTTCGTACGGTACATGTACATGATTTTTACATGCAATGTTTATGTTTCTGATATACGCATGGAAAAATTATATTATGTAGTTGCACATTACAAGGACTTCAATTTCATATAGTATAAAGAATTTAATTCCGTACTCACCGGTGTTAAAAATACGATAGATTCCATAGCCCTGAAATGGTCTGACTCAGTATGCAATGTCATAGCCCTGCAAAACATATGAAAACTGCAGTCAACAATATAGCTACAAATTTGTTCTTAACTTCATATTACGAGTCAAGAAACAAGCAAGTTATTCAGTTTAGCCAGCAATGACAATAACTCAATTCTCCTGCGTTACCATGCCTCTAAAATCATTTCATAGAAATTGCGATGTTCAAATCTCTTACAATAATAATTCCAGAATTATAAATCCAAAAAGTTCAGTTACCTTAGCAGCTGGTAGAGTTGGTGTGTTCTACTGATGTACTGGATCCACTCTAGGTCGACCACACTTGCTGGAATCAAATGCCAACAACATCAAACGAAACCTGGAGGTCATCGTTGTTCAGCTTGTGGAACATGATGAGAACCAGCAATCCTGCATTCAGATTATGTCCACTGACAAACTGTTGCCAGCCATTCTTGAAAAGGATCCTGCCATCGGCGGTTGGGGCATAGGTAGCTGCAGTACTGTTTTGTTCCTGACCAAAGACAAGATATGCTGAACCGGTTCTTGGGACGTCTGGCACAAGATGCTTTGGGATTCGCTGTCAACATAATCAAACAATAAATAATAAGTACGGACAATAAAATTTGAGAACATAGAGCTCTAAAAGAGAAAGAAAAGGTTAATACCAATCCATTGTGTTTGATGTCAGCCTCGGTCAGCCTGTGAATAAAAACTGCACCCTTCCCTAGTCCACGCATTAGAACAGCATGGTTGATGTTTGCGACCTCTGATGGCTTGGCCTTGACTCCTTGAGAGATAACAACAGCTTTCGCGGACTCCTCGAAAGCGAACACTTCTGCTTTACGGTAAAAATAAAAAGAAGATAACTCACATGAATATTTCAGGAGCTGTGAAGTATTAAGATGAAAACCTTATATATGAATGCGCAGAAAAGATGACATCCTATACAACAAAGTTGTCATATCTTGCACGACTTTATGCTTTGGGTTACCCTCCTGGTCTTGAGGATACAGAACAAGATAATCCTTTCCAGGCTGAAACGCTAGCATGACAATATCGGAACGCTCCATGTTATAGTCCTCCAGGAATTTGTTGTACTCGTCACCGTGAATCCTAGTCTTGTGTTCCAGTTTGTCCTGGTCAAACCGGTAGAATTCATTCTCTGCAGTTTTGACTGGCCTGTAGTTGCCCATTGAAGTGTTGATCACCATCCTCACGTAACAGGGCACGTTCCGTGTCAGGTGGTTGACAACAAAAAGAGGGATGCAAAAATTAGAAGTAGTAAAAACACAACATATTTTAAAAATGAATTACAACCTGAAGGCATAGAAATAAATATTGAAAGGAATCATTAATTCAATTAAAATAAAAAGAGAAAAGGACAATCAGATATAAGAACGAACCGTGTATATAACATATTTAGATCGAAGTTGCATGAAGAAGTTCCAGACAAGATGGTTCGTGAAGTTTTTGCAAGGCCCGGCAGGGTTCCCACAGATGTTGCACTTCATCTACATGCATTAAAAAGAAAAAAAAGTAAACCAGACCATCACAGATCTCACCAACAGAAAATGAAGATTAAAAGAAAGGTGACAGTAACATCAATCAAATGTCATACCCCCTGAGCAGCTTCCTCTTGCAACGCGGCCAGAGATCAGACAGCGGTCGAATTGGTGGGTCGTTGCACTAACGACATCACAGATGTCCAACTTTATGAGATTGTGCAAATGGAATGTAAAATTCTTCATTCAGACTCAGGGTGACAGTAACTTGTACTGTCATGCTAATTCCTTTTTCAGATTGGGACAATACTTGGCTTGGACTTCTGTAGCAAAAAGGAAGGGAAAACTAGTATTAGAAGTATGTAATCATGTTGAATAGCTGAGATATGAATAAGTCCTAGATACATCTAGAATGGAAATGGTTTTGCGACTGATTTCATGATTCACACAATCTCATACACACAACAATCAGTAACAGAACGACACACTGTAAAATCAATCTGATGCCAAAAAGCTCCTAACACAATTTGTGATGTCTTAGTATATATTTTTTTTGAATGAAGAGGCCACACGGCCTCAATTATAATTAAGAAACTGGATTCTGTAACAACTCTGTAAGGAAATTTCCTTTTTCACTATACTTTTAGGCTCCGTAAACATGAATCAAGTTCCGTTTAAAACCAATATCTTTATCCATTACCATAATTCTAGTATGAAAAATTGGCACTGCATTAAGTACTGTGGGAATTGTATTCTCACCTGGGAAGTCTCCAAGTTACTATTTTTCGCCATATCTTCGGTCTTGTCGTTGCATGTGCGTCCTCCTTGTTCTTGTTCCTGATACTTGTCCTCACCGCGTCAGCCACATATCCTGCTGTTTTTTGTTTCGCCTTATGAATTCTTTTCGGAGCATCACTCTTATTCTGATTCTGTCGTTACACAGCTGTCCCTAACAAAATTGTCTGCAGCTGGATGAAGAACTCCGACATTTCCATTTGTCTCCACATCTCTAGGCGTAACATTCTCCTTCTTCTGTCCTTCATATTCCTCTATATATTTGATTGTTTGAGTTCCTCTAAACAAACTTACTTGCAATATCTTCTGAATCCTGAGAGCAACTATAGGGCCCCTCATCCCTGTCCTCATTTTCCAGGTCTTCCAGCATGGATGTATCTATAGAAAAAATCGCATTCACCTTGTCTATCACAAAAAATGTACATTTTCCTTACTGCTGCTGGGACATCAACTTCAATCTGTTTTTTCCTCTTCCAACAGATTCTCTCCACTTCTGTAACATTCCTTGTTAGACACTGCTCCACTGGGTGTGAAAAACTACAATGCAAATATCAAATCAAAACACAAATAGTTGCAAAATGTAATTTCTTCGACCACTTATTAGCAAAAACAGACAGAAAGAAGTAAAGACGAACCAAGAAAGAATCAAGAAAAAGCAAACAAGAAAGAAAATCATTTTGTTGTTTATGTTTTGTTAAAAAGGCAAAGAAGAAACAAACCTGAACCAAATAGAGAAACATAAAATATTTTTGGTATTCTTTATATAGAAGATGCAAAAAAAAACCGAACAAAACAAAAGGCAAATGAAAACATGGTCTCCACAAACAAAAGGAAATATGAACTTCAACTCAAACTTTTATCTTAACAGAGAATAAAATTTCAGAAAAAAAAGGCAAAAAGAAGTAAAGATGAAGCAAGAAAGAATCAAGAAAAAGCAAACTAGAAAGAAAATATTTTTGTTATTTATGTTTTGTTAAATAGGCAAAGAAGAAAGAAACATGAACCAAATAAAGGAACATAAAATATTTTTGGTAGTCTTTATGTGGAAGATGCAAAAGAGACACCAAACAAAACAAAGGCAAATGAAAACATGGTCTCCACAAACAAAAGGAAATATGAACTTAAACTCAAAATTTGATGTTAACAGAGAATAAAATTTCAAAAACAATAAGGCAAAAAGATGTAAAGACGAACCAACAAAGAAGCAACACCAAAAGCAAACAAGAAAGAAAATCGTTTTGTTCTTTATGTTTTGTAAAAAAGCAAAGAAGAAAGAAACATGAACCAAATAAAGAAAACATAAAATATTTTTGGTATTCTTTATAAAGAAGATGCAAAAGTAAAACCGAACAAAACAAATGTCAAATGGAAACATGGTCTCCACAAACAAAAGAAAATATGAACTTAAAATAAAAAAGAAGAACCAATAAAGACTCAAGAAAGAAAATCTTTTTGTTGCTTATGTTTTGTTAAAAAGGCAAAGAAGAAACAAACAACAACCAAATAACATTAAAAAATGGTACTTTTTATAAAGAAGATGTAAAAGAAAAAACGAACAAAACAAAAGTCAAATGAAAACATGGTCTCCACAAACATGGTCTCTGGATCCTGAGAGCAGCTACACTCCCCCTCATCCCTGTCCTCCTTTCCAGTTCATCGAGCATGGATGTATCACAGAAACTGTACCCTTTCCTTACTGCTGCTGGGGCATCAACTTCAATCTGGTTATTTTTTTATTCCAACTTCAATCTTGTTTCCAACTCATGCACTCTCAGTCTAGCCAGCAGCGTGACCTCCTCCCTGCTGATTCTGACCTCCTACCTGCTGATTGTTCATTCCAGGTTTGCTTTGCACTGAATTTACGCTGGCACTACCTCTAGACGAATTAGCACCCGAATCAGGTGATCAAAATTCCCAGCATCTGACATCCCTGATTCAGGAATTAGTTCCATGTTGCATTTCCTTCCTTCCCCCTAAATACTAGAATATTGCCTGAGAAATCACCTCGAAAAGATAATCCTGTTGTCCTCCAAAAGTTGGATTGCAGATCGGAGCTGGCACTCTCTGTTCGTGGGCGAATTGCTGACCGCCATAGCCCATGCTGGATTCATATGTCCCATCTGCCGGCCGCTGTATACCCTCGGTACGATCTGCGACACGAATCAAATGCAAAACAACTCGAATCAAATGCAAAAAAACTCGTAAGTTAAACCGTGGGCAGAAATCGCTCGACCAAAGCAGTCAGGTAGAGGGCTGCCCCCGTACATACCGAGATCTTGAGTTTGTGGTGGGTGAAGTCGAAGATCTCGTGCACACCGTCGCTCTCGACTCATTCCTCGTCGTGCCTGCCATGCGGGCTCTGGAATCCTACGCGTCTCCTCGTCGCCGCGGCACGAAGCAACGAACCACCTCCTCCGCCGTTGGCCGCCAGTAGCGCCTACGCCGTCTCCCGCCGCATCTCTCCAGCAGTGTGCGAGGGGGGGGGGGGGTGTGGTGGTTGTTGGAGGTGGCCGGGAGGAACCAGAACGCGCCGCCTACAGGGGGAGGCGGCGGCGTTTCTCCAAACCCTAGCGCCGCCGCCGTCGAATGACGGGAGAAGAGGAAAAAGTATCTCGAAATGTAAACTAGTGAAACCCCGATATTGTCCCTCATCGGCCTGAAGTGAACTATCTTTTATGCCCTCGAAACGATGGCGGGAAATTTAAAATCATCTGAAATTACCAAACTACTCCTCGGAGACGCGATGCACTACAGGCGAGAGCCCTGTAGTGAAACGCATCCGAGCCACCCGGTTTCGGCCAATGGACGGCCCACATTGAACTGATGTACCATACAATGACCCTACAAGTTAGTTAGGTGTGAGAGTTTACCATATATACACCCATCTAGCAATATATTGTGAAATTTGATGCACTCTCCTTAAATAGAGCCTCCTTCATACTTAGTTTCCCCAATGCGTCATCCTTTTTTGCTTTGCCATTAATAAGACACACAAACATTTTTAATTGAACCTACTTTGTTAGGCGACGAGCTTGATCGCCCAACACATCCTTCATATCATAGCAAGCATAAGTGCTTCCGGTTGAGACATGCACATCATCTCGACTTCGTCACTACAACATGCTCAAGGAAACTTCCAGCGGTGTAGCCTTTGGGCATTTGGACACAACACTATTCGCCTTTGCAATGAGTTGCTTCAAACGAGAAATCCTTCCGGTGCTAATATGGCCACAAAAGTCACACTTGACCTTACTCTTGTTGGTTGGATCACAGTACTTGCCAACTTCCATCCAATTCTTCGATATGATTGTCCACACAATACAAAATAATTGTTCACGATGTTAAAAAATATCATTCATGTATTACACAAAATAAAAGTTCATATGATTTTAAAAACAGAAAAATACAATGAAAAATAAAACAGATGAAAAATAAAAATAAGCTGGAAAATGAAAAGAAGGAAACGAGAAAAAGGAAATACACACAGCCAAAATGAAAGAAGAAATCGAACTGGGCTGTGTCCGTCACCAAAACGTCTCTCTATTCGATTCGGGCTCATGTCCCGGGGAACTCACCCACCGCCTCACGGCCTCCCCGTCAAGTTCCGGGCCGCGCCACCACGAGATAATACCGGCGAGTTCGACGGCGATGCCCGGCATGGCCGGCCTTGGGAAGGCCCACGGGAAGGCCGCCGCTTCATACCCCCACGAGTCGGCCCACGGTGCCGCCGACGCCCTCCAGCGCCTCGACCTCGCCGCCGCTCAGGATGCTCCCGTCGAGACGCCGCCGCCTCCCCAGCCCGAGGCCCCCGCGCCGCCGATGGAAGCTTCGTCGTCCGGCCGGAGCCCCGCGGTGGGCGGGGGACGGAAGGAGGAGGGCTCGTGGAGGAGGCTGCAGGAGCTGGCGGGGATTGGCCGGGAGAAGGTGGAGCTGACCGAGGAGGAGGTGCGCGGCAACGATCAGAGGCAGGAGGACGAGGTGATGCGTTGACCTGGCCCCTCTCTTTTCCTCCCTCAGTTGCGATTCCTGGATTGTTCAGTAGATTGCCAAGCATCACCCAGTTCATTTGTGCCTGTAGTTCTTCTGACATTGAGCAGATTCATCGCTTTTGCTCTCAATAGTACTTGAGCTGCTTGTCCTGAAACCGAAGCCTTTAAATTTACTAAATGATTATTTTGGTATTATCTTGTTTTTACTTGGACTTGTGTTATCACTTATCTGAGTCTGATAGTATCCAAATCGATGCCTAGATATGTGCGCTTGAAGCAATTTTTGGTGACAATATGGTCATGTTCAATAGAATGGAGGGCCAGCGGTGCTTCCAGGTATATATCCCTCAAGGTCAACTTTAAGGCCAGATTCTTATCATTAAGGGCAAGGGTTTCATCTGCTCTCGTTACAGGTTCATGTGCATGTTGAGATCCCAGATGGTATAGATCTATCGGCGAGACTCAGTTTTGGTGCTGGAACACTAAATTATAAGGAAGGACATGATGCCAGTGACGATGATCTTTTTTACAAGTTTAGGGTCGACCATTTACCTCCAATCCTGCTAACTTGTCTCCTGCCTTCGTCGTACCCTAGCCATCAACCACCCTTTTTCACCATGTCCACCGAATGGCTGGACAAAGGGATGATTTCTTCATTATGTCACATGTTGGATATGACTTGGGAAGAGCAACACGGTGTGGAAGTAATATATCAGTGGGTGCAATGGCTACAAAGCTCTACCATCTCTTACTTAGGGTTTGACAAGGAGATAGCTTTAAGCAATTGTGATCAAACATGTACTGAAAATGGTGGCGATAAGCGTGCTTGTCCAGACAATGCTCCACCTGATGTCACAATTCCAAGGATTATGAGACACAATGATGATAAGCGTCATGAAGCCTTTTTGAATGCTATCTATTGCTGCATGATTTGCTTCTGCGAGCTTCCTGGTAACTCTTCAATTTTCACAGAACTGTTTGCACAAGTGTTATAGTAGAAGTCTTTTTCTATGCTATACTTACCCATTTCATTTGTATCGTACTGTGGTTGTCCTTGCTCTCTGTGTAACTATCTTTGTAAAGAGCAGTTTAGTTCCGAAAGCACTCTTTTTTTAAGCAGAAAATGAAAGAGGCTAGATATGGTAACTGCAACATAGTTATATAGATGCCATGTTAGAGGTTCTCATCATAAGATAGAAATTCATCAGTCATATGAGTCCTTGTTCTGAGTGAATCTTTCTTGTTTGTAGACTACTTAAACATAGAACCATGGTAATGTGTTCTTCATCATGCATGTCCAACATAGTCTTATTTGTTTTCCATTTACATTTGTTCATCCTTGTTATTTGAATTTCACCTCTATTTCCGAGTCTAAATTATTGTCGATTTCATCAGGTGTCGATTTCGTCAAACTTCCATGCCATCATTTCTTTTGCCAGAAATGCATGCAAACATATTGCAAAATAAATGTCAAGGAAGGAACTGTAGTGAAGTTGCTGTGTCCTGATACAAAATGTGAAGCCTCTGTTCCTCCCACTATATTGAAAAGGCTGCTGGGGGAGGACGAGTTTAAATGTTGGGAAGCATTGCTTCTTCAGAGAACTCTTGATGCAATGGTTGATGTAGTTTATTGTCCGAGATGTCAAACTGCTTGCTTGGAAGATGCAGGTGATGAGGCTGTGTGTCCAAGTTGTTTATTCAGCTTCTGCACACTTTGTAGAGAGCGCCGTCATGTTGGGGTGGAATGTATATCTCCAGAAGAAAGACTTCATATTTTGGAGGTAAGAGGACTGCATCTCACACCATACTTGACATATAATTTACTGTAACCTTTAGAATCAATACCTCTTGGACGAAGTGGATGGTTTACCTTGTCCCAAAGCCCTAAGCTGAAGCTTTAATTCTCCCTTTTTGGTCATTAGATCATTGGTGTCCATTCTAGGGCAGTAAGAAATACCTTAAGATAGATTGGTGTAACCATTCCATCAAATGGTGACATACAATTTCATGCAAGAAATTGTTTATTGGAGTCTTGTGGTAAGGCATGGATGGTGGCTATAGGAAGAGATATGCGTCAGATGCAGTGAGAGGATATGAGGATGGCGTATCCTCTGGTGGCTCTCATGTAGAGTTTCTAGAGTGATTTGCCTTCTGATATGGATCTGAATACCAGTCTCCTGAATCTAAGATTCTTCTTGTAGGCTTTTAATTTGATAGATAAGTAAGTCTATCTAAGTTGCCATACTTTACTGTGATAACACTGAATGCCTTTCGACCATATTTTTCTTCCTTAATTCATTGTTTTCATAGTTGGTTGTTGGGAATGCTATCTTTCTTTTATTTTATACAGAAGCGTCAAAAATCCGTGAAAAAGAAAAAGGGAGATGTTCGTAAAAAAAATGCGAAGGGAGATATTCAGAAACGTATGGATGAAGTATGGAGCATCATGGAAATTTTGAAGGATGCGAAGCAGTGCCCGCAATGCAAGATGGCTATATCTAAGATAGAAGGATGCAATAAGATGACCTGTTGTTACTGTGGCCAGTCCTTCTGCTACCAATGCAACGCTGCAATTAGTGGATATGATCATTTCAGGTAAGCTGTATTTCAGTAGCATCTACTTTTGTTCATTGACATAGCTGTGACTTGACAAATAATCATGTTGTTGTCTCCAGGGGTGATTGTGTGGTATTTGATCAGGCTGAACTCGATAGATGGGGGATGCAAGTGGTGCAAAGGGTACAACGCCAAGTCATTGCACGAGCGCAGGCTGCCTTGTTCAAAGGAGAATTTCACCCGTGTCCCACTTGCCGCCAACCAATTCCAAAGGTAAATTTCAAAATACCTTATTTGTAAACCTATCTGAAGACCAGCGTATCTAATAATAACGAGGATGATGCAATTGCTTATCTTTCGCGTCAAGAAACCAAAACCTTGCTTTTTCATGCACAACTTCCTTAAAACATTACTCTCACGGTTGTCATTTCACCTCTAGCCACAGTTACTTAGTTCAAACCGTTTATTACATCTTCATTAACTTCCATGAGTTATGTATATCAGCAATTTATCTCTAGGTCGGTTAACTTTTTTTGCTTCAGCCGATGTCTGGCTAACCACTCCGTGTGTGCTCCTAGTGAACTCAAGCTTCATTTTTATTTCCATGTTGCACCCTTCCCGATCCTCATGATTCTGTATTTGCTTTCTTAATAACTTGGGCAGATTGCAAACAACAACCATCTCTACTGTTGGCAATGCACCCAATACAGCTGTGCGCTGTGCCGGAAAACTGTCCAGAAGATGGTACAGCATTTTGGTCCCACTGGATGCAAGCAACACACTGCAGATCCTTGACGCAGTGCGAAGGTTCTCTTGCATTTTCCTTGCGTATACAGCGTTTCGCAGCAAGCTTTGGTTTCAGCTCCTGAGTGTCTTTCCTTGTACCCGTGACAGCAGCTCGGCCAATCTTGCACCTGTGAGATGGTGGATGTGACCACTGTGTACCAACCATATATTCATGGTAGTTTTGGCTGTGGCCACTGTGTACCAAACATGTTGGCTGTGGCCACTGTGTACCAAACATGTTGGCTATGTGAGTGTTAACACAACCTGATACTAGTGTATAGTAGATGCTTGGCTTGTGTTGATCTTGTGAAACACTGGTAAGTTTTTGGTTATGACCTAACTTCAGTAAAACACTGGAATCGAGATCAACCACATGATTTTTTCTGAGCTCCTCCTGGTGGAGCCTGGACTTTGGACAACACTGAACAAAATTGCACGTAACAAAATCATGGACTTACCTTGAAGAATTGCATGGCTAATTATAAGAACACAAACTGGAGGCTTGCATAGGAGAACCCCCAACCAATCCAGAAATGGCGACAGGCTGGTTCGTCAATTCATTCCCCCAATTAATGACAAATTAACCCATATATATTATTAGCCCCCAATGAATGACAGATTTATGACAAATTATCCTATATATATCCATCTAAATTCCTTCCAAATGAGTCCCTACCAATTAATTTCCCTATATATCCGTTTACCAATCCCCCTCTATATATATGCTAGCATTGCGTGGTCTCGACCCAAACCAGGAACCAACCTGCCAGCAAGTAGTGCAATCCTTACCATTCACATGGAGAACTGCATGAAGCCCATCCAAGCATTATTGCTCCTTCTGCTATGCTTTGCTATCCATTCACAAGGTAAGTTGGCTAGAAAACATCATCTTTTCCGTATGTTTTATTTTTGATTCACCTCTTTATCATAAGTATATAATGGCCTTCAACTTGGGACGACGACTTTAATGTTATTTTTGTGTCAATAACAATTTTGTAGGTAGAGTCATAGGCGTAGATCACATCCAAACCGGTAAATGTATCGGTGGCGGTGGCAGCTCGTGCTTCACTTGCTTCCCCATGGAGAAGTGCTACAGGACGCTGGACGACTGCACAGCCCATTGCCGGGGACCTGCAGCCGCAGTTCCCTCTTCTGCACATATATGAAAGTGGATTGTTATTTATTTACTACTTACTCTATCCTAAAACACATGACATTTCGGTAGCTGAATTAGCCTACCAAAATGTATTATATTTCAGGACTGAGGTAGTATTAGATAACGGAACCTGTGGGATGAGTTATATATTATGTGCCGGTGAAGAAATAACTACAAAAATAATAAGAGATGACCAGGGTTACAATATATGGTTTTAATTTGATAATTACGTCGACAATTTTCAGTGTTGTATGGTCGCTCAAATTTTCATTCTGGTTCTCCTACTGTGAGATTTAAATCCGTCAGGGAGACATGGCCGGTCTCGTTGCACACATGAAAGGTGTAGATTGCAGAAGCCTGACAAAGTCCAGAACGTGTAGAAATCTGGACACCGCTGAAGATTCACACATGCGGAGCGACCACTACGAATTGTTGTGGATCCCGGCCTCCTCTTTTTTTTCCCCGCGAAATCCTGGCCTACCTTAACCATTCTACGCAACTGGGTCATCGGAATTGGAGAAATATAGATTGGCTGAAATTTTGTAAAATACTGTACTTGGAAGCCGGACATCATATAAACCGCCCCATACGTGAATAACGTACCCATCATTGTTATTCCACTAGTGGGAAAAGGTCTATCAGTGGCGCACTAATTTGGAATTCTGTGGCGCACCTCCAGATTTGCTGGGTGCGCCACAGAATTCTCGCCACTAATTGTTTTTTTCTGTGACGCACCCCAAGCGTGCGCCACAGAAATAGCCAGAATTCTGTGGCGCACTAGTCAACCGTGCGCCACAGAATAGCGTTTTGAGTTTAAAAAAAACGGAGCCGCCCCTGTGACGGAGCGACCCACGCCATCGGGACGCCGCCGCATCCTCCGCACTGGCCGCCGTGGCAGCCGTCTGGCCGTCGCCGGTGTCCGCCTCCGACTCCTCCCCGGTGGCCCTCGAGGCCGCGCGGCAGCTGGCGGCCCAACTCTGCCCTCCGGCTGTCCGCCATCGCCGCCCTCCCTGCAAAGAAGCAGCGCCTGCAGCTTGGCTGTGCAGAGGAGCCCCACGGCGCCAAGACGCGCGGGTCCAGGACGTCCTTGCCCTCACCGAAGCGCGCGTCGATGGGGCTCCGGCCGGTGACCAGCTCCAGCCTGCAGGAGTCCTTCGACCGCCTCGTCGCCAGCGCCCCCATCCCCATCTGCAGTTGAGGAAGAGCGGGTGGGCCGCGGCGGAGGGGAGGGTTGCGGCCAGCGGCGGACGGGAGGGTTGCGGCCGGCGGCGGAGGATGCGGCCAGCGTGGGCACCTCGTCGACGCGGTCGAAGAAGAGGTCGGCACTGATAGGAAGCGGCGGACGCGCAGAGCTTGCGCCAGCGCGGGCGGACTTGGCGGCGGACGCGTGCACGCCGCGCACCAAGCTGGCCTGCACGCTCGGCCCGGCCTCCCGCTCCTGCGAAACGAGGGACGCGGCGTGGATGGCGTCCTCCAGCCCGACCTGCCCATGCGCGGATTCGTTGGTGGGGAGGCGCCGGGGCAGCGCAGCGCGAGCGCCATGGGAGACGGGACGGCGAGCCATGGACGATGGGGAGGGGGCCGGCGGCGGGCGGGAGGACGAGCGCGAGGGGCCGGCGGCAGGCGAGCGCGAGACGCCGGTGGCTGTGCGTGTGCGTGCGTGGTGTGGATGGGAAAGAAAACGATAAGGCAGAGAGAGAAAGGAGAGAAGAAAGGGACGTGCGTGGTGTGGTGCGCAGCGTGTGCGTGTGTGTGGACGTGTTTGACCAGGCCGGTGAGAGAGAGACGTGTGCGTGTGTGTGGCTGTGAGAGGATAAGATATTGATGGAGAAATAAAGTGGATCTGAGACCGTGATTTCTGTGGCGCACCGGGCTGGATGCGCCACAGAAACCAACAATTCTGTGACGCATGTACTGGGTGCGCCACAGAATTGTTGATTTCTGTGGCGCACCCAGCCGGGATGCGCCACAGAAAGTCACATTTCTGTGGCGCACGCAGTACGTGCGCCACAGAATTGTTTATTTCTGTGGCGCATCCAGCCCGGTGCGCCACAGAAAGTCATATTTCAGTGGCGCATTTGGTATTGGTGCGCCACAGAATTGTGACTTTCTGTGGCGCACCGGGCTTGGTGCGTCACAAAAAATAATTCTGTGGCGCACTAATTAAGGGTGCGCCACAGAATGCCAACCCACCTATATAGGGTTTCCCTACTAGTGTTCACGGAGAAACAGATGCATGGACATGAACGAGAGGAAACGCAAAACCCTAACCTGCACATCATTGTCTCGGCGCGGCCGCCACGGCCGCCGCCGCGAGGACCATGCTGACGAGTGGAGGGACTGGGCATCGCTGTGCCGGGACGTCCTACGCATCGTCCTCGGCAAGCTCACGCAGGCCGACATCCTTCGCGGCGCGGGGCTCGTGTGCTCGCCCTGGCGCCGACTCGCCAAGAAGGAGCCCCTGCTATGGCGCAGCATATATCTACGTGACGGCGGCCGGTGGGTACCGGCACAAAGAACAGCCACCTGATGGATGGAAAGCCATGGCGCGCGCCACGGTGGATCGCAACGCAGGACGGTGCGAGTCGTTTTCTGGCTACGTCGACGAAGATGTCCTAGTTCACCTCGCCAACAGGCATGTGTACTCCTCCTAACTCGATCCAACTCCCATCGCGTTGCACAGTTCATCTGATCTACCGGCAACCGACTAACTCTACTCCTCATCGGTGGTCTGCTTGCAGAGCGCCTCTGCTTAGAAAACTCGATGCCGCAAACTGGCCCTTCATCCATGACAGGAAACTCATCACGTGGATTATCAAGAATCTCCCTCTGCTGGAGCGCATCGTGGTCCGGAGCGGCTTATTCTAGGAAGATATGCTTGTCGCCCTCCTCGACCATTGCCCGCGCCTCAAGCTGCTCAATGCCACCCACTGTCGGCCCACGTTTAGGGACTGGGAAGAGCCTATTGCAACCAGGATCCGCAAAAGCACCATCAAACGCCTCAAGATGCCCCTGATTGAATTGTTTTAGTTTACATGTACGAGTTCGTGACACTGAACCCTTAGTATCTACCGCAGGCTTCCAAGTTAATTAAGGTCTAGTCCATGAAGGATTTTTCTTCTTGGCCAACATTTTTCCGGTTATCAATTGCTTCTGTATCAGCTGAAATCAATGCATGCGCCACCAAGGACAAGACAATGGAAGATCCATAGGTTCGCTCTGAATATGTTGAGCTGTTCGTCGGACACAGCTTTGCCGAGATAATTGTTTTTGTTTGGGTTGTGATCATTCATTTATATTTTCTTGTGACTTGATGAATAACTTATGTGTGATGCTATGAGATCAGATCGAGCATGCCAATCGCCTTGTCAATGCCACTTGTCTTTTGCCCCTTTGTATCATTGTTCTGCGTAATGGGACTTCTGTACAAAGTTGTGGTCATTTGCTGTGAGAATGCAAGCAGGAACTTGTTCAAGATTCAGGGAAAAATGCTATAAAGATTAGACTCCTGCCGGAATTAACCATCATTTAACCATCATTTAACACTCTGGCGAGTGTGACGCTGTCGGACGCCATCGTGCTCACGGCGACCAGCTCCAAGCATGGCGCTTTGCAAACTCCACGCAGCCAGCTGTATCCAAGGCTGGATATCTATGCAAACACCTGTCTGACACCTTAATTTTGCAGGCCTCCAAGGAAGAGATCGGTGAATTCCTCCCAGGAATAAATGGTTCTGCTGCAGCTCTGCAGATGACTCAGCTCGCCTCGGTGGTACGTTTTATGTCGATTGCGCCTATGCCATTCTTGTTCTTGGCTCGGGCACTCCATCTCATCTCCAATGAGTCTGGCCGGATTGTCATTACAGAGATCCTGTCAAATGTGTTCTCTACCATTATTGCCACAACACCAGAGGATCTCCTTGCCACAGTATGAGTATACCTCTCGGCTAACCGTATTGCGCCGCCTCATGAAGGGATTGAGCTTGGAATTGGGGATACATCAATCAGCCGTGCACTTTCCGAGGCATATGGCCGCAAAGGGAAGCATGTCAATAAGAACCTTAAGGTCGTCAACTTGTGAAATATAGGTCCTGCTGTTAGCAACAGCAACAGGGTATTTGATTGCTTTATTTGTTTGTCATTGTAGGAATTAGTGAGGAGGAGGGTGTGTACATGAGTGGGAATATTTTTCTGACGGTATAAATTGAAATAAAAGGTTGTTAAGGATTTCCAAATTCATATTAATATTTGCCTTCAAATATTAATTTATGATAAAAATTTATTTTCGAAATGTTTTCAGAACGTGGCAGAAAGGGTCATGGCAACTTGGGAGGATGATCAGGGCGGCTATAAACCGACTGAGGTGATTTGAACAGGGCGGGACGGTGGTAGCAGGATGTGTGGCCGGTGTTGGTGAGAAGAAGAAAAAAGGGAAAACAAAAAAAAGCTCACCAAAAGTAAATGGAAATTCCAAAATGAACAATAGTTTAGAGACGTACTACGTATATACACATAATTATCTTGTATACGTGCGTTGACGTGCCCTTTTACTAGTTGCAACAAAAGTCACAAACCCATGCAAAAAAAAAAGTCACAAACGATTACAATAAAAAAAAATGTTCGCAACATTTTAAAAAGCACATAACACGCATCCAAGAAAAACACAAAATTTGTAGCCAATGCCAACGAACATTGCAACATCTGGAAGAATAAAATCATCAAATTTGTTACAATTTGAAACCACATATGTAACACTAAACAAACTAGGGAACAAAAAACGTGTAACAAATGTTTAGAAAACTTTCAAAAAACATTTCTTGTGTGTTCGCAACAATATCTTATGCGTTTGTTTTACAAAATGAATACATGTACACGATATCGAAAAATCAAAAAAATAGTTAAGAAACCAGGTTCGTTAGCTAAACTGGGCTGCTGCCTCATTTTAGGGATCAAACAATGGGCCAAAAACAACTGGGCCGAAAAAAAGGTAATCGAGCAGTAAGCGTTCTCCATACGTTATTCACGGGAATAACCTACCCATCATCGTTATTCACGGAGAAATAGATGTATGGACATGAACAAGAGGAAACGCAAAACCCTAACCTGCACACCATCGTCTCGGCGCCGCTGCCGCCGCGGGGACCATGCTGACGAGTGGAGGGACTAGGCATTGCTTCACCGGGACGTCCTATGCATCGTCCTCGGCAAGCTCACGTAGATCGACATCCTCCACGGCGTGGGGCTCGTGTGCTCGCCCTGGCGCCGGCTCACCAAGAAGGAGCCCCTGCTATGGCGCAGCATCGATCTATTTGATGGCGACCGGCACGGAGAACAACCACCTGATGGATGGAAAGCCATGGCGCGCGCTGCGGTGGATCGCAGCGCCAGACGGTGCGAGTCGTTCGCTGATCATGTCGACGAAGATGTCCTAGTTTTCCTCGCCAACAGGCATGTCTACTCCTCCTAACTCCTACTCCCATTGCCCAGGCATATTGCCTAGCTAATCTGATATATTAGCAACCCACTAAATCTACTCCTCATCATCGGTGGTCTGTTGATGACGTGGAAACACACGCTCGTTGGGAGACCCCATGAGGAAGGTATGATGTAGTCAGCAGCAAGTTTTCCCTTGAATCTACCAAGGTTTATCGTACCAGTAGGAATTGAGAGAGCTTCAGAAAGGTGTCGCGGCGCCGTTACCCGATCACTGACGTGGACCTGCACACACACAATCAAATTACTTTGCCCTAACGAAACAGGAAGGTTGTCAATCTCCCCGGCTTGCTGAACACAAAGGATTAAACGTATGGTGTGGAATATGATGATGAACATAAAAGTAACAGCAGGAAGTAATGTAGAGCGTGGTGGAAACGGTGTTTGTATCAGCGTGGAATAAAGGACCGGGGTCAACAGTTCACTAGTGGTGTCTCTCCATAAGACAGGTAAATAAGCATACATGCTGGATAAATAAATTACAGCTAGACAATTGACAAAATGCAAACGCATGACAATGCAATATATGACAAGAACATGTTCATTGATAGATCTATCTAGGCATTACAACAATATACATAGACCGCTTACTAGCTGCATCTATGACTCATAATCCACTCACAAGATAGCTTCCGAGTCTCCCATGAATATTAAGTTGCAAGTAACAGATTATAGCATTAAGCAAAGTGTGTAATGTAAACAAACGCATTAGACTTAACAGCAGTAACCTTAAGTTAAGCATCGGTTATTTTATCCCTAATAGCAACAGCACATCTACAGTCTTGGTTGTTTCTGTCAATCAAGCCCAGACTTCTAGAGGCATGAACCCACTATCTAGCATAAATACCCTCTCTTGCAGTCATTAGCGTCTACTTGGCCAAAGCATCTACTAACAACGGAGAGCATGCAGGAATCATAGATAAAACATAATATAGATAGACGGACAAACTCGATCATAACTTCACAATTCATCGGATCCCAGCAAACATAACATGTAGCATTACATAAAGATGATCTTGATCATTTTAGGCAGCTCATAAGATCTAAACATGATAGCACAAGGTGGAGAGACTACCAACTAGCTACTGCTATGGACCTGTAGTCCCGTGAAGAAATACTCACGCATCACTCCGGAGGCAGGCATGGCGATGTAGAGCCCTCCGGTGATGATTTCCCCTCCGGCAAGGTACCGGGAAGAACTGCAGAAACCCTCCCGAACTAGGGTTGAATATGACGGCGGCGTCTGAACTTTTCATGTATTTTCGCTCGGGTGTCTAGGGTTTCCCGAATAGATGCAATTTATAGGCGAAAGGGCGGCGTCGGAGGGCACCCAAGGAGGGGCGGCGGCCTCGGGGCGCGGGCCCACCCTAGGCCACGCCGTGGGCCCGCCGGCCTCCCTGGTGTGGTCCCTGGCCTTCTCCTTCTGGCTGCTGCTCCGTTTCGGTCCAGAAATAAATCAGTTAAATTGGCGTCCGATTCCGAGAATATTTCCTGAAGAGTTTTTCTGGAACAAAAAGACAACAGAAAACAGGAACTGGCACTGTGGCATTTTGTTAATAGGTTAGTCCCAGAACATGCATAAAAATGATATAAAGTGTAAGATAAACATGTGGTAATCAATATATAACAGTCATAGAATATCAAAAATTATAGATACGTTTTGGACGTATCAAGCATCCCCAAGCTTAGTTCCTACTCGTCCTCGAGTAGGTAGACGATAACAAAAGATAATTTTCGAGGTGACATGCTACCAACATAATCTTGATCATATAATAATGTAAAAGTATCACAAACGTAATGAATCAACTGTTTTAAAAGTTTTACTCAACCGGTGAGCGTAAGCATTTGGTATTGGCACCAGGATGTTATGGCAAAGAGAATAATGATGGGGGTTTGGAAGGCCAAAGGAAGAAACGCTCACAAAGCTATAAGTGATCATTAGACAAGATGAAATCTTATAATCGAAGCTATGCAAGGAGTAGTGATTGCCATGCAACGGATGCACATAGAACTATAAGTGTATGAAAGCTCTCCAATGGAACTAGTGGGGTGCATCCAACTTGGTTGCTCATGAAGACCTAGAGCACTTTTGAGGAGGCTCATCATTGGAATATACAACCCAACTTCTATAACGTAAATTCCCCACATAGTTATACTAGTAAAACATGAAAACTCTCTCTCATGGAGTATAGGTGCTGAACATGAGCACAAATGATGACTATAAAACAGGTGCTAAACATGAGCACAAGTGTGGATAAAGGATAGTAATGTTGCCCCCTCTCTCTTTATTTCTTTTTTCTTTTCTTTTTTCTTTTTCTTTTTTTTTCTTTTTCTATTTCACTTTTCGATGGCCTCCATGGCTCTTTTCACTTTTCTCTCCCTCATTGTAGGGGCAACATTCTAATATGATGACACACTTTTTGGTACAAATAACTCATAATGAACAAAACATGATGTATGAAACTGAGTGCCTCTGCCAGTGTAGCAGGATGTGCAATGATCTAGCGTAACATGGGTAAAACCACACATCAGCTGTATAAATCATGCAAAGCAATATAAACAATGATGAATGACAACAAGTCATGTAATGTAAGATGGAAGTTGCATGGCAATATATCTCGGAACAGCTATGGAAATGCTGTGATAGGTAGTTATGGTGGCTGTTTTGAGGAAGATGTTTGGCTTATGTGTAGGAGAACAAGAGAAGTTCTCCCACGGGTTGGATGTACTGGCGAAGTATGCACAACTCTCAATATGAGCAGAAGGCAATGCACAACACCGAAGAGGCTAGCAAAATATGGATGGTGGAAGTGCCAAAAACCGTAGCTCAACATTAGTCAAAAAGAACTCACAAGTTTATTGCACAATTAGCAGGTTCAACATTAAGAGCATGATTAAATTTACTCCAAGAGGGCCGTTCACGTGGTACAAGTACCCCGTTAGATCCCTCGACCTTAGCACGCAACTATGTTGTTTCCAACTACTTCAAACATGAGAAGCTATCAAGTCCAACTACACCTTCAGCAATTTTAAGAGTTTGTAGTACGGAACAAGCTTTAATAACACAACCACTAATCAGATTTTAGCTTAATTAACCAGCAAGCATTTAACATCTAATTTCTTAATATCTCAAAACATTTGCAAGGAATCAAGTTATCAAAGTTCAATGATCTACAAGACTATGCAAATTTTCCATTATACAACTACCACACACTTTAGCATTTTCTGTTCCAACCAGACGCCAATTATACAACTCTCCAAACAAATATAAGTGAAGCAAGAGAGTACTTTATAAAAAAACTAATAGCTCTGAATAAGAGATACATGAAAAACAGAGATAGAAGCTAACAAAACATGAACAGAATACTCAACAGTATAAGTGAAGAACAGAGTATTCTAAGCAAAAGCGGAGCGTGTCTCTCTCCCAAAGAGTGCTAGGATCCAACTAAGTTATGATCAGAAAATAAAAACAAAACAAACAACAACAAAACAGAAAATAAAACACAAGACGCTCCAAGAACATCACACAATATGTGAAGCAATAAAAATATAGTCTCACTAGAGATGACCTGATAATTTGTTGATGAAGAAGGGGATGCCTTGGGCATCCCCAAGCTTAGACGCTTGAGTCTTCTTGATATATGCTGGGGAGATCCAAGGGAGCCTCCCCAAGCTTAAGCTTTTCTCTCTTCTTGATCTTCTTATATCATCCTCTCTCATAATACTTGAAAACTTCCTTCACACAAAAACAACTAGCAAACTTCATTAGAGGGGTTAGTGCATCAAAACATAATCTCACTTGGTTCTGTAAAACATATTGCATAACTTTAGTTTAAACATTAGTTACTGTTACTAAGCAAGATCTTGATCTCCCCCGAAGAACGTGAATCTAACTTGCAAAAGAGACAATGCAAAACAAAAACAGAATCTGTCAAAACTAGAACAGTCCGTAAAGACGAATTTTTTCGAGACACTTCCAATGCTCAAATCAGAAACGGTTAACTAACGAAAGATAGGTAATAAGTTCAGGTTCTGCTAAAAAATTTACAGATCAAAATATAATCCGTGATTTTTCACGAATTTTTCCGTGAGGTACAGAAATCTGTTTCTGGACAGCAAATAAAACTTTAGCACTTTCTTGCATTAGAGGCTTTTCTTGGCACAACAAACAAAAACAAAAGATACAAAGGAGTTGTTACAGAGTAAGCAATCTCCTTGACTCAAGAAAACAAAAATAACAGAAAATAAAATTGGGTTGTCTCCAAAAGCGCTTTTCTTTAACGCCTTTCAGCTAGGCGCAGTAGCAAAAAGATCAAGTGATTTCAAGAGTGGAAATATTCTCAGGCCAAGCCTTTCAGTTGGGTCATTCTTCTTTATAGGAAAGAAAAATTTCCATTATGTAGTTTCATAAACCCAAACTTAACATTAAGCAAACACCCAGACTCTTTTAGAAAGGATCTTCCAAGAACAATGTTACTAGGCGATTTAGCCAAAATCACAAATTCAATGGGATAGTTTATTCCGTATGGTAATTTCAACACGTGTCCTTCCTAAACTTTTTGAGATGGTACCGTCAGCATGGAAGTGAAAAACAGGATACTCAAGCATATCATCTAGTTTAAGATCATAAACCATTTGAGGCATTATAGACATGGTGGAACCTATATCACAATAAGCCAGAAATTTTTCACTCCGATTTTAATTTCAATAAAAGGTTCCCAATCATTTTTAGTGCAACATGTGGTTGATCAGAGTTCGAATCATGCTTCTTTTCCAAATCCAGATTACTAAGTGATTCCTCAATTTTATCCAATCTCTCCAAAACTTTATCAGTTTTGTCTAATAGGAAAAATAGCTAGACCATTAAGAATTTTATAAGCTTTTGTTGCATCGTACTCAGAGAAGTGTTCACCAACCATAGCATCTAAGGCATTCTGATACAAGAGAACAATCGAAATAAAAGAATTTTATGAGTGCATTCAATTCCATCTTAGGCTTCATATTTCTATTCAGTTCTAACATTCTCCCCAAGCACTTTTAAAGCTTTCTCCTCTTTTGTTTAAACATAATGATTTCGCTTAAAGGAGGTGTGATCATAACAGGAGCAGGACTAGTCATACTAACAAAACAGGAAATAAACTAGAACTAATTTTTTTGTTTGTGTTTTTCGAATTTAAAAGCAAACAAGCTAAAAAAAAATAAACTAAGCAAGACAAAAACAAAGTAAAGAGAATGGTGATGTGAAACTCCCCTTGCTGTAGCTTCCAATTCCCCGGCAACGGTGCCAGAAAAGTTGCTTGATGACGTGGAAACACACGCTCGTTGGGAGACCCCAAGAGGAAGGTATGATGTAGTCAGCAGCAAGTTTTCCCTTGAATTACCAAGGTTTATCGTACCAGTAGGAATTGGGAGAGCTTCAGAAAGGTGTCAGCGGCGCCGTTACCCGATCACTGACGTGGACCTGCACACACACAATCAAAGTACTTTGCCCAACGAAACAGGAAGGTTGTCAATCTCCCCGGCTTGCTGAATACAAAGGATTAAACGTATGGTGTGGAATATGTTGATGAACACAAAAGTAACAGCAGGAAGTAACGTAGAGCGTGGTGAAACGGTGTTTGTATCAGTGTGGAATAAAGGACCGGGGTCCACAGTTCACTAGTGGTGTCTCTCCATAAGACATAAACATACATGTTGGGTAAACAAATTACAGCTACGCAATTGACAAATGCAAACGCATGACAATGCAATATATGACAAGAACATGTTCATTGATAGATCTATTGGGCATTACAACAATATACACAGACCGCTTACTAGTTGCATCTATGACTCATAATCCACTCACAAGATAGCTTCCGGGTCTCCCATGAAATTTAAGTTGCAAGCAACAGATTATAGCATTAAGCAAAGTGTGTAATGTAAACAAACGCATTAGACTTAACAGCAGTACCCTTAATCTAAGCATCGGTTATTTTATCCCTAGTAGTAACAACACATCTACAGCTTAGTTGTTTCTGTCAATCAAGTCCAGGCTTCTAGAGGCATGAACCCACTATCTAGCATAAATACCCTCTCTTGAAGTCATTAGCATCTACTTGGCCAAAACATCTACTAACAACGGAGAGCATGTAGGAATATAGATAAAACATAATATAGATAGATGAACAAACTTGATCATAACTTCACAATTCATCGGATCCAGCAAACACAACATGTAGCATTACATAAAGATGATCTTGATCATGTTAGGCAGCTCACAAGATCTAAACATGATTGCACAAGGTGGAGAGACTACCAACTAGCTACTGCTATGGACCCGTAGTCCCGTGAAGAACAACTGACGCATCACTCCGGAGACAGGCATGGCGATGTAGAGCCCTCCGGTGATGATTTCCCCTCCGGCAAGGTGCCGGGAAGAACTGTAGAAACCCTCCCGAACTAGGGTTGAAGACGACGGCGGCGTCGGAACTTTTCGTGGATTTTCGCTTGGGTGTCTAGGGTTTACCGAATAGATGCAATTTATAGGCGAAATGGCGGCGTCGGAGGGCACCCGAGGAGGGGCGGCGGCCTCGGGGCGTGGGCCCACCCTAGGCCACGCCGTGGGCCCGCCGGCCTCCCTGGTTTGGCCCCTGGCCTTCTCCTTCTGGCTGCTGCTCCGTCTCGGTACAGAAATAAATCAGTTAAATTAACGTCCGATTCCGAGAATATTTCCTGAAGAGTTTTTCTGGAACAAAAAGACAACAGAAAACAGAAACTGGCACTGTGTCATCTTGTTAATAGGTTAGTCCCAGAAAATGCATGAAAATGATATAAAGTGTAAGATAAACATGTGGTAATCAATATATAACAGTCATAGAACATTAAAAATTATAGATACGTTTTGGACGTATCATCTGCATGCAGAGCGCCTCTGCTGAGAAGTCTCGATGTCGCAAACTGTCCCTACATCGATGACCCGAAACTCATCAAGTGGATTATCAAGAATCTCCCTCTGCTGGAGCGCCTTGATATCTGGAGCGGCTCCTTCCAGGAAGAGATGCTTGTCGCCCTATTCGACCACTGCCCGCGCCTCCAGCTGCTCAATGCCACCAACTGTTACCCACGTTTAGGGTCTGGCAAAATCCTATTGCAACCAGGATCCGCAAAAGCACCATCAAACAACCACTACTAGAAACAGGAGCATTAGTCCCGGGTGATAGGGGCCTCTGGTACCGGATTCCCACCCGGGACGCCCGATTCGGGACTAGAGACCCTTTTTCCGAAATATTTTTTTTTGAATTTTTTGATTTTTTTTCAATTTTTTTGAATTATTTGTCAGTTTAATCTCTAATCGCCCCTCCCAGCACGCTTTGCCCCCATCCTCGCACTAGTGATCAAACTTCCCGATTGGTCACCCATCCTCACACTGCTCCACCCCAGCACGCTTAACTTTTGAGTTCCCTTCGAATTAGCTTCCAAGATTGCACTGTTAACATCCTGATAATACTATGGTATCAATCTTATTATCCTCTAGACTTTGATGTCACACGATATTATTATTTGAATTCCAAACCTATATTAACATAAATATTAATGATTAAGTACTAATAGTTTTGAATTCAAATAACAAAAAAAATTAATTTTACATTATTATTGTCATTTTCAATTTAATATGGAAATATTAATATCTTTAAACCGGTAAATCAAAAATCGACAAATAATATGTATAAATCGATCAGAAAAATGATAGGAATCTAAATATTGTGTCCATATCATCTTTTGCATAAATATTAATGATTAAGTAATAATAATTATTAATTCATTTTTTTGTTATTTGTAGAGAAAAATCATATTATTTTTTTGAATTCCAAACCTATGTTAACATAAACATTAATGATTAAGTACTAATAGTTTTGAATTCAAATAACAAAAAAATTAATTTTACATTATTATTGTCATTTTCAATTTAATATGGAAATATTCATATCTTTAAACCGGTAAATCGAAATTCGACAAATAATATGTATAAATCGATCAGAAAAATGATAGGAATCTAAATATTGTGTCCATATCATCTTTTGCATAAATATTAATGATTAAGTAATAATAATTATTAATTCATTTTTAGTTATTTGTAGAGAAATATCATATTATTTTTTTGAATTCCAAATCTATGTTCACATAAACATTAATGATTAAGTACTAATAGTTTTGAATTCAAATAACAAAAAAATTAATTTTACATTATTATTGTCATTTTCAATTTAATATGGAAATATTCATATCTTTAAACCGGTAAATCGAAATTCGACAAATAATATGTATGAATCGATCAGAAAAATGATAGGAATCTAAATATTGTGTCCATATCATCTTTTGCATAAATATTAATAATTAAGTAATAATAATTATTAATTCATTTTTTGTTATTTGTAGAGAAAAATCATATTATTTTTTTGAATTCCAAACCTATGTTAACATAAACATTAATGATTAAGTACTAATAGTTTTGAATTCAAATAACAAAAAAATTAATTTTACATTATTATTGTCATTTTCAATTTAATATGGAAATATTCATATCTTTAAACCGGTAAATTGAAATTCGACAAATAATATGTATGAATCGATCAGAAAAATGATAGGAATCCAAATATTTCGGTCATTAGTTTTAGGTAACCGAATGGACCGAATTGACCGAATACATGAGAACACACAACGGGAGCACACACACATCACTATATAGCTAGTCTACTCATCAACGACATTAAGACGATCGTCATTGGTATTATAGCCACGTAGACTATCCCACTTCCGTGCAATCTCGAAGCCGAGGCGAGCGTCCAGAGCGGCATACAAGACTTGATCATAGCTCAATGGAACGTTGCCCCATCCGAAAATTCGGAGGTCTTCTAAGTCGTCGTCGTCCTTGCCCTTCTTCTCGTCCTTCTTCTTGTTGTTCTTCTTCTTCTCAAGTTTTGTCCCAATGATAGCATTGGAGAGAGCATAGAGACTCGGAGTAGGATTGTCGTTTGGGTTCCGGCTATCCCTCTGGAGGTCGACCGCGGACGGAATAACAATTCCGTAGTAGCACAGCATCCGCACGTCATTGTGGATAGCCACGCCGTAGAATTTGATGTCACCTAAGAAATCCACGAGGAGCTGCGGTACCCTATTAGCCTTGCAGATCTGGAAGACAAGAGTCTCGGACGCCACCGAGAGTTGAAGGACGGCGGCGCGCTGCCTTTTCTCGGGTGGAAGATCCCTCTGTCGACCCGGGAGAGGGTCGGTGAACTCGCAGTCGAGTCCAACGCACTTGATCGGTGCGGCGTCGAGGAAGAACTTCTTCACGTCGCGGATCCACCTCTCCACGCGTGATGCACGGAGGGTGACCCATACCTTGAAGTGCATATCTTCTTTGATGAAATAGTACAACCGAGACGGAGGTACGCGTGCGAGTGGCTCCATTGGAATAGAAGAGAAGGATCGAGAGTGAGAGTTTTTGCAAGGATTAGAGAGAGACGATTAGGTGTGCTTAAGGCCATGGATTAGTGTAGCTTATATAGGGCGGAGAGGGAGGCCGGCGGACAGAGGGAGGCCGGCGGGCGGCGGAAGTGATTAATTTCTGGGCTGATCATCTTCCAAAGCGCAATCAAAACGCCGGTCTGATCATCTTCCAAAGCGCAATCAAAACGCCGGGCTGATCATCTTCCAAAGCGCACCGTCGGCGGGAGATTTACAGGTTTAAAGACAGACCTCTAGTACCGGCTCGTAATACGGGCCGGTACTAGAGGGGTCTCGCACGTGGTCCTGCCGAGCCAGACCCCTCTAGTACCGGTTCGTATTACAAACCGGGACTAGAGGTCCCTTACGACCCGGAACTACTCTGTTGCGGCCTCGTAGCCTTTGAACCGGGACTAGTCCCCCCTCTAGTTCCGGTTCGTAACCCAGCCGGGACTAGAGCCCGATGTGGCTCTGGACGAAAGCCCTTGTTTCTACTAGTGACCTCAAGATGCCCCGCACTATCTTGTATTGGTTTACATTACGAGTTCGTGACACTGAACCCTTAGTATCTGCTGTCACGCATATCTTTACGTGTTTACCAATACCTGCAACCACATACTTCCAAATTAACATTAAGGGCTAGTCCATGAAGGATTTTGCTTCTTGGCCAACATTTTTCCGGTTATCAATTGCTTCTGTATCAGCTGAAATTAATTCATGCGCCACCAGGGACAAGAAAATGGACGGTCCTTAGGTTCTCTCTGAATATGCTGAGTTGTCTCTGGGACACAGCTTTGCCGAGATGATTTTTTTTCTTTGGGTTGTGTTCATTCATTTATAATTTATTGTCACTTGATGAAGAACTTATGTGTGATGCTATCAGATCAGATCGAGCATGTCAATTGCCTTGTCAATGCCACATATTAATGGGACTTCTGGAGAAGTTGTGGTCATTTGCTGCGAGAATGCAAGCAAGAACTTGTTCAAGATTCACGTAAAAATTGCTATAAGATTAGACTGCTGCCGGAATTAACCATCATTTGACACTACTTTCACAACCTGTTTACAAGCATCTCTTACGTTCAAGGGAGATGGTGATGATTATGATGATGGAGAAGTGCTACAAGACGCTGGACGACTGCACATCCCATTGTCCGGGACCTGTAGCCGCAGTTCCCTCTTCTGCACATATATGAAAGTGGATTGTTATTTATATACTACTTACTCTATCCTAAATTACATGACATTTTGGTAGGCTACATTAGGCTACCAAAATGTATTATATTTCATGATGGAGGTAGTATTAGATAACAGAACCTTTGGGATGAGTGATATATTATGTGCCGATGACGAAATAGCTACAAAAAGAATAAGAGATAACCAAGGTTTTACAATATATGGTTTAAATTTGAAATTTCGTCGACAATTTTCAATGCCGTATGGTCGCATTTTCATCCTTGTTCTCCCACTGTATGGGGAGATTTAAATCCGTCAGAGAGACATGGCCGGTCTCGTTGCATTACTTCTATAAAGCTCCGAAGACTACCCGCCCGTTCCCCCTACTTGCCCAAGCAGTCATTTTCGTGCGTTGGATGCGTTTTCGATCAGGAAAATCGAATGGGTGTTTCACCTCTGTCCGTTGGATGCGGTCAAAACCTACTTTCACCCGTTTGAGTGAATAGTAACATGTCATGAAGTCAATGACCGATGGGTCCAAGGTCCACAAATCAGAGGGCAAGACCACATCCTGCGCGTCGCTCTCGTTTTGCCCCGCGCCCGCAGCGAGACAAAACCCGTGCCCCGCGGTGAAACCCTAGCCCAATCCCCGCTCGTCTCTTCTCCCCAATCCCCTTTCTCCTCCTCCATCTCTCCCCAGCCGCCTCTCGCCGCCACCCCTCCTCCTCCAGCTCGTCCGCCGACCGTGCGTCGCCGAGAGCGTCGAGCTCGACAGGGAAGGGCGGCTCCGGTCCGGCTGTTTCCCGAGCACGGAAGGGCGGCGGCGGCGGTCGGACTGGAACGTGGTGACGGAGGGTGCTCGTGGCTGGATGCCTGGGAGGAAGGACGGCGGGAGCAGGAGGTTGATTCCCACACGGCCTCAACGGGAGGAGGAGAGGGGGCGGCGCTGGTTGGAGGATGGACTGGAGGCGGCGCTGGGTGGAGGAGGGTCTTGGGGCGGCGCTGGCTAGAGGAGGAGCTGCAGCCATAGGAGAAGTTCGGTCCCTGCTCCCAGCAGGAGGAGGACGACCAAGAGGTGGCCGCCGGCTTCCGTTAAATCCATCGGGAAGCTGGAGTTCTCCATCCATCTTTGCTCATCTTCCGGCCGGCTCCATCTCTACTCAAGGTACTGGCCCTCTCTTCATTCTGATTCCTGCCCCCCTTGATTAATTTCATTCTAATTCCTTTATAGGGTTTGGTCCTAGAACAGCTTCGTATCTCCCTAAAATTATGTTTCAGTGCTAGATCTATTTTCCTTTTGTTTTCCTCTCTCCTTAATTGTTTTCCTCTCCCTAACCGCTTCAGATGGTTCAGGATTTTGTGCTACTTGATGGATGGAGGTGCACTGCACACCATTGAGGATCTGCAGCTGCAGGTAAGACACGCATTGGTCCTAGAACAGCTTCGTATCTCCCTAAAATTTTGCTTCAGCACTCGATCTATTTTCCTTTTGGTTTCCTCTCTCCTTAATTGTTTTCCTCTCTCCCTAATCGCTTCAGGTGGTTCAGGATTTTGTGCTACTTGATGGATGGAGGTGCACACCATTCAGGAGATCTGCAGCTGCAGGTAAGACACGCATCAATTTTCATGAGGCATTATAATTAATTTATGAGGCATGCATTCCATTTTGCAAGTAGGTTGTTTAAAAGTATCTAGCTGTTTTCTTCCCTGTTTTGGAAAATAGGAGAGGTGGTAAACTTGCTATTAAATGTTTACGTTGGTGGTTAAATATTCAGAGTTGTGATGTTCCTTCTTGCAGGTTAGTAGATTATAGGTACTTATTTTATCTAATTTATAAGATTCTTGCAGGTTCATGGAGAGCATCACATGGATATACTCACAGCTTTGGAACCTCATCTATCTCATCGGTGAAGTAAATTGGTATAAAGGTCAAATGGCTCAAGCTTCGTTATTTTTTCAGTATGTGCATTCCTTGCATACTCTGGAGTTTCAGTTCTAAAAGAGATTGAAGTTATGGTTTTTATTTTATTCAGTTAAGATGTTTAAAGAATGACGTTTCGAGTAAATTTGACGCTGACGTGGTATTATATAGCTGAATTTTCGTTCTTTCATGCGTGTTCTGGTATCTCTACTGAATGTTACTGTTCGGGCACCTCCATTGATATCATGCCTGCAGCTGAATCAGCTGGTTAGAATTTCATATATTTCCCTTAGACCCTTATGTATTTATTACTATGTAGTTTATTCAATTGAGCATCAGGATGTAGGTTATCTTTTTGCATGGTGTGCCTCTATATATCACCATATTATTGTGTTGATGATATTATGAGTGTTTTTTGCAGTTTGCACTGAAGCTTAGATATTGAGTCGATCATTGCAGTAGGTTTCATGCTTTTCAGCTTGTGTGATAAGGTTAATTTGTATGATGATAACTGTTATGCTGATAGATACAGCTTTTCAGCTTTCGCACGCAGGGACTATTATGCCTTTTTTCAGATTGTTTTGTTTCTTAAGTGCATGCACTGAAACCTATATTTTTCCTTGAAGGGACTAGATGAGAGGATGAAACAACGGAGTTGGTTGGTGCTGATCCCAAGAGTCCGAATATGTTTATAATTTCCTGCAAGCTTACTCCCTATGTCATAAATCAGGTATATAGCTACTGTATTTTTTCTTTTGCATCATTGAATAATCGTTACATGCGATTCTTATGCTAAATGTGATAGACACATCTTCTCTCATCAATTTTTTATCGTTTCAGAATGTTAGCGTGGCGTACAAAGCGGGCAGGATTACTTTTTGGGCATCATCATCGAGTGTTCAGAAAGAGCAGTTCAGTGGGAGGTTAATTTTTTCTTCTTTCAGAGGGGGGCCAGGTTATTGAGAGAGAGAAGTCATTGGTTCTTTTTCCTTGATCTGCTCCGAGAGAGTAAAGGTTTCAGGCTCTTGATCTGGTCGGTGGTGTGGTGCATCTACCAGCAACGTGTGTGGTGAGAGAACCATATACCCAAGCTCCTCCTCCGAGCAGCAAGGTGAGCCCTCTACTCTGCAGTTTTTTCTTCATCATGCAGCAGATGTGCCTATTTTTTGCCATGTACAATTTGGGCACTCTAGGACATCTATGATAGACCTCTGTTAACCACCTGTAAAGATAGATTGTAATGACCATGGAAAAGGAAAGGTAGACTAAGTAACTACCCTGTTAGATATTAATTGGAACAAGTGCAATATTATGAACCCCTCTCTAGCATCATTTCTAAAAATTATTTAAGTTTGGTCGTGTAAATTTGCTCAGGATTCGGTTATGGTTCGGCAGTATTCGGTTCAGACAACCCGTTGCTATGGTTGTGTAGTATTCAGTTCAATTAATGGGTTGCTACATAGCTCTTTTAAGGAATGTGCACTTGCATTTTTAGATCAGAACAACCAGGAGAGAGCGACTCTACAGGAACGTGGCCATCCCACACCAATAGTAACAAACACAGTCTAGCGTTTGTAGAATTATGATGGTGACTTTGCGCATTTTCCATGATGAAATGTAGCACTTGAAATCATTTTGTCATTCATCTCCTTATTCTCTTGATTACTTTCATATTTATACTCTCCCCTTCTATTCAGTCAAGGAAAGCATATATATTTATTTTGCTTCGTTTATGTATCTGGGTGTCTGTACTGTCAACTCCATCTGAAATATATTTGCGTGCAGGTTAATCAACACGGCTGGAGAATCCACAAAAAAAAATCTATATGAGCTCGATTTTGTCGTTCTTGATCGCGAGGTATCTCACTAAACACACACCCTACTATCCTGTATTTTGTTTGCTTGCTCCTACATGGAAACAGATATGAAGCTACCCCAATTATCATTTCCAAGAAAATTCCCTGCTGCCTAAAACCTTCAGATGTCCTCATGTGTTGGGACTAATATTAGATTTTTTATCAGGCTGGCATTGTTGTGAGAGGTGCGTGTCCGTGTCTGCGCACCTGCGTTGACCTTTTCTATGCTTTAGAATTGGTAACTTGATATGTTGCCAAATCTGGATTCATTTACTACTTGAACATCCATGGTCAATAATTTCCTTGTTCTTTTTTCCTTCCATAGAAACAGAGGATAAAATAATTCCATGCTGCAAATAGTTTACTTTGTATCAGATCGAGTATTTATGCAGGTATTTTGATTGGGAAGGGAGGGAGGAACTAGGATTTTACAAGGTTTAATTAATTGATGGCACCTTATGTGCTGTAAAGATTCCACGCACAACAAAGAGTTTTGTCAGTCAATTAATTCTTTACTGTATGTCTGCCGAGATACGCTTTTCTACAAAATTATGTGTGATACACAATTGCTGAATCAAACAGAGTCAATCTCATCTTGCCATCGGCCTTATCAGCTGTTGCTCTGTCTTCTTCTGGTTACTGATTTGCTGTTTGCATTGCAGGTGCGAAATCCTTGCCTTGTGTTGAGTCTTTGCTTCTGAGATGATTGGCCCATCCGCGCACACAGAGAAATTTGTGCAAGCTCAATTTTATTGTCGTCGGCCGTAAGGTACTTCCTGCGTCACGGATTTTCCTACTACATGTTTATTTTGTTCTATTGTTTCTATACAAATATGAGATGGTTCCCCAGCCAGGGATTCTACTACTGTATGTTTATTTAGTCCAGGTAGTAGTACACAACATTGTATATAAATTAAGATAAATTCAGACGTAGTATATTCTATTTTGTTCCATTTGTATTCTTAGAGGTACAACCGGAAGGGAGGGAGAGATGATGCGCTTCGATGGTCGAGGCTGGCGCTAGCTCGGGACGACCGACCATGGTCTTCCATTCTGCCGGAGCGTCGACGTTCACGGGCGTGCAGGTGAACCTTGACCAGCAGCAACGGGAAAGCAGCCTGCAGTTAATTTCTCATGGTTTTTTATTTTATTCAGTTAAGATTTTTAAAGAATGACGTTTCGAGTAAATTTGACGCTGATGTGGTATTATATAGCTGAATTTTCGTTCTTTCATGCGTGTTCTGGTATCTCTACTGAATGTTACTGTTCGGGCACGTCCATTGATATCATGCCTGCAGCTGAATCAGCTGGTTAGGATTTCATATATTTCCCTTAGACCCTTATGTATTTATTACTATGTAGTTTATTCAATTGAGCATCAGGATGTAGGTTATCTTTTTGCATGGTGTGCCTCTATATATCACCATATTATTGTGTTGATGATATTATGAGTGTTTTTTTGCAGTTTGCACTGAAGCTTAGATATTGAGTCGATCATTGCAGTAGGTTTCATGCTTTTCAGCTTGTGTGATAAGGTTAATTTGTATGATGATAACTGTTATGCTGATAGATACAGCTTTTCAGCTTTCGCACGTAGGGACTATTATGCCTTTTTTCAGATTGTTTTGTTTCTTAAGTGCATGCACTGAAACCTATATTTTTCCTTGAAGGGACTAGATGAGAGGATGAAACAACGGAGTTGGTTGGTGCTGATCCCAAGAGTCTGAATATGTTTATAATTTCCTGCAAGCTTACTCCCTATGTCATAAATCAGGTATATAGCTACTGTATTTTTTTCTTTTGCATCATTGAATAATCGTTACATGCGATTCTTATGCTAAATGTGATAGACACATCTTCTCTCATCAATTTTTTATCGTTTCAGAATGTTAGCGTGGCGTACAAAGCGGGCAGGATTACTTTTTGGGCATCATCGTCGAGTGTTCAGAAAGAGCAGTTCAGTGGGAGGTTAATTTTTTCTTCTTTCAGAGGGGGGCCAGGTTATTGATAGAGAGAAGTCATTGGTTTTTTTTTCCTTGATCTGCTTCGAGAGAGTAAAGGTTTCAGGCTCTTGATCTGGTCGGTGGTGTGGTGCATCTACCAGCAACGTGTGTGGTGAGAGAACCATATACCCAACCTTACTCCCTATGTCATAAATCAGGTATATAGCTAATGTATTTTTTCTTTTGCATCATTGAATAATCGTTACATGTGATTCTTATGCTAAATGTGATCGACACATCTTCTGTCACCAATTTTTTAGCGTTTCAGAATGTTAGCGTGGCATACAAAGCGGGCAAGATTACTTTTTGGGCATCATCGTCGAGTGTTCAGAAAGAGCAGTTCAGTGGGAGGTTAATTTTTTCTTCTTTCAGAGGGGGCCAGGTTATTGAGAGAGAGAAGTCGTTGGTTCTTTATCCTTGATCTGCTCCGAGAGAGTAAAGGTTTCAGGCTCTTGATCTGGTCGGTGATGTGGTGCATCTACCAGCAACGTGTGTGGTGAGAGAACCATATACCCAAGCTCCTCCTCCGAGCAGCAAGGTGAGCCCTCTACTCTGCAGTTTTTTCTTCATCATGCAGCAGATGTGCCTATTTTTTGCCATGTACAATTTGGGCACTCTTGGACATCTATGATAGACCTCTGTTAACCACCTGTAAAGATAGATTGTAATGACCATGGAAAAGGAAAGGTAGACTAAGTAACTACCCTGTTAGATATTAATTGGAACAAGTGCAATATTATGAACCCCTCTCTAGCATCATTTCTAAAAATTATTTAAGTTTGGTCGTGTAAATTTACTCAGAATTCGGTTATGGTTCGGCAGTATTCGGTTCAGACAACCCGTTGCTATGGTTGTGTAGTATTCAGTTCAATTAATGGGTTGCTACATAGCTCTTTTAAGGAATGTGCACTTGCATTTTTAGATCAGAACAACCAGGAGAGAGCGACTCTACAGGAACGTGGCCATCCCACACCAATAGTAACAAACACAGTCTAGCTTTTGTAGAATTATGATGGTGACTTTGCGCATTTTCCATGATGAAATGTAGCACTTGAAATCATTTTGTCATTCATCTCCTTATTCTCTTGATTACTTTCATATTTATACTCTCCCCTTCTATTCAGTCAAGGAAAGCATATATATTTATTTTGCTTCGTTTATGTATCTGGGTGTCTGTACTGTCAACTCCATCTGAAATATATTTGCGTGCAGGTTAATCAACACGGCCGGAGAATCCACAAAAAAAAATCTATATGAGCTCGATTTTGTCGTTCTTGATCGCGAGGTATCTCACTAAACACACACCCTACTATCCTGTATTTTGTTTGCTTGCTCCTACATGGAAACAGATATGAAGCTACCCCAATTATCGTTTCCAAGAAAATTCCCTGCTGCCTAAAACCTTCAGATGTCCTCATGTGTTGGGACTAATATTAGATTTTTTATCAGGCTGGCATTGTTGTGAGAGGTGTGTGTCCGTGTCCGCGCACCTGCGTTGACCTTTTCTATGCTTTAGAATTGGTAACTTGATATGTTGCCAAATCTGGATTCATTTACTACTTGAACAGCCATGGTCAATAATTTCCTTGTTCTTTTTTCCCTCCATAGAAACAGAGGATAAAATAATTCCGTGCTGCAAATAGTTTACTTTGTATCAGATTGAGTATTTATGCAGGTATTTTGATTGGGAAGGGAGGGAGGAACTAGGATTTTACAAGGTTTAATTAATTGATGGCACCTTATGTGCTGTAAAGATTCCATGCACAACAAAGAGTTTTGTCAGTCAATTAATTCTTTACTGTATGTCTGCCGAGATACGCTTTTCTACAAAATTATGTGTGATACACAATTGCTGAATCAAACAGAGTCAATCTCATCTTGCCATCGGCCTTATCAGCTGTTGCTCTGTCTTCTTCTGGTTACTGATTTGCTGTTTGCATTGCAGGTGCGAAATCCTTGCCTTGTGTTGAGTCTTTGCTTCTGAGATGATTGGCCCATCCGCGCACACAGAGAAATTTGTGCAAGCTCAATTTTATTGTCGTCGGCCGTAAGGTACTTCCTGCGTCACGATTTTTCCTACTACATGTTTATTTTGTTTTGTTGTTTCTATACAAATATGAGATGGTTCCCCAGCCAGGGATTCTACTACTGTATGTTTATTTAGTCCAGGTAGTAGTACACAACATTGTATATAAATTAAGATAAATTCAGACCTAGTATATTCTATTTTGTTCCATTTGTATTCTTAGAGGTACAACCGGAAGGGAGGGAGAGATGATGCGCTTCGATGGTCGAGGCTGGCGCTAGCTCGGGACGACCGACCATGGTCTTCCATTCTGCCGGAGCGTCGACGTTCACGGGCGTGCAGGTGAACCTTGACCAGCAGCAACGGGAAAGCAGCCTGCAGGTAATTTCTCATGGTTTTTTATTTTATTCAGTTAAGATGTTTAAAGAATGTTGTTTCGAGTAAATTTGACGCTGACGTGGTATTATATAGCTGAATTTTCGTTCTTTAATGCGTGTTCTGGTATCTCTACTGAATGTTACTGTTCGGGCACCTCCATTGATATCATGCCTGCAGCTGAATCAGCTGGTTAGGATTTCATATATTTCCCTTAGACCCTTATGTATTTATTACTATGTAGTTTATTCAATTGAGCATCAGGATGTAGGTTATCTTTTTGCATGGTGTGCCTCTATATATCACCATATTATTGTGTTGATGATATTATGAGTGTTTTTTTGCAGTTTGCACTGAAGCTTAGATATTGAGTCGATCATTGCAGTAGGTTTCATGCTTTTCAGCTTGTGTGATAAGGTTAATTTGTATGATGATAACTGTTATGCTGATAGATACAGCTTTTCAGCTTTCGCACGTAGGGACTATTATGCCTTTTTTCAGATTGTTTTGTTTCTTAAGTGCATGCACTGAAACCTATATTTTTCCTTGAAGGGACTAGATGAGAGGATGAAACAACGGAGTTGGTTGGTGCTGATCCCAAGAGTCTGAATATGTTTATAATTTCCTGCAAGCTTACTCCCTATGTCATAAATCAGGTATATAGCTACTGTATTTTTTCTTTTGCATCATTGAATAATCGTTACATGCGATTCTTATGCTAAATGTGATAGACACATCTTCTCTCATCAATTTTTTATCGTTTCAGAATGTTAGTGTGGCGTACAAAGAGGGCAGGATTACTTTTTGGGCATCATCGTCGAGTGTTCAGAAAGAGCAGTTCAGTGGGAGGTTAATTTTTTCTTCTTTCAGAAGGGGGCCAGGTTATTGAGAGAGAGAAGTCATTGGTTCTTTTTCCTTGATCTGCTCCGAGGGAGTAAAGGTTTCAGGCTCTTGATCTGGTCGGTGGTGTGGTGCATCTACCAGCAACGTGTGTGGTGAGAGAACCATATACCCAACCTTACTCCCTATGTCATAAATCAGGTATATAGCTACTGTATTTTTTCTTTTGGATCATTGAATAATCGTTACATGCGATTCTTATGCTAAATGTGATAGACACATCTTCTCTCATCAATTTTTTATCGTTTCAGAATGTTAGCGTCGCGTACAAAGCGGGCAGGATTACTTTTTGGGCATCATCGTCGAGTGTTCAGAAAGAGCAGTTCAGTGGGAGGTTAATTTTTTCTTCTTTCAGAGGGGGGCCAGGTTATTGAGAGAGAGAAGTCATTGGTTTTTTTCCTTGATCTGCTTCGAGAGAGTAAAGGTTTCAGGCTCTTGATCTGGTCGGTGGTGTGGTGCATCTACCAGCAACGTGTGTGGTGAGAGAACCATATACCCAACCTTACTCCCTATGTCATAAATCAGGTATATAGCTAATGTATTTTTTCTTTTGCATCATTGAATAATCGTTACATGTGATTCTTATGCTAAATGTGATCGACACATCTTTTGTCACCAATTTTTTAGCGTTTCAGAATGTTAGCGTGGCATACAAAGCGGGCAAGATTACTTTTTGGGCATCATCGTCGAGTGTTCAGAAAGAGCAGTTGAGTGGGAGGTTAATTTTTTCTTCTTTCAGAGGGGGGCAGGTTATTGAGAGAGAGAAGTCATTGGTTCTTTATCCTTGATCTGCTCCGAGAGAGTAAAGGTTTCAGGCTCTTGATCTGGTCGGTGGTGTGGTGCATCTACCAGCAACGTGTGTGGTGAGAGAACCATATACCCAAGCTCCTCCTCCGAGCAGCAAGGTGAGCCCTCTACTCTGCAGTTTTTTCTTCATCATGCAGCAGATGTGCCTATTTTTTGCCATGTACAATTTGGGCACTCTAGGACATCTATGATAGACCTCTGTTAACCACATGTAAAGATAGATTGTAATGACCATGGAAAAGGAAAGGTAGACTAAGTAACTACCCTGTTAGATATTAATTGGAACAAGTGCAATATTATGAACCCCTCTCTAGCATCATTTCTAAAAATTATTTAAGTTTGGTCGTGTAAATTTGCTCAGAATTCGGTTATGGTTCGGCAGTATTCGGTTCAGACAACCCGTTGCTATGGTTGTGTAGTATTCAGTTCAATTAATGGGTTGCTACATAGCTCTTTTAAGGAATGTGCACTTGCATTTTTAGATCAGAACAACCAGGAGAGAGCGACTCTACAGGAACGTGGCCATCCCACACCAATAGTAACAAACACAGTCTAGCTTTTGTAGAATTATGATGGTGACTTTGCGCATTTTCCATGATGAAATGTAGCACTTGAAATCATTTTGTCATTCATCTCCTTATTCTCTTGATTACTTTCATATTTATACTCTCCCCTTCTATTCAGTCAAGGAAAGCATATATATTTATTTTGCTTCGTTTATGTATCTGGGTGTCTGTACTGTCAACTCCATCTGAAATATATTTGCGTGCAGGTTAATCAACACGGCTGGAGAATCCACAAAAAAAAATCTATATGAGCTCGATTTTGTCGTTCTTGATCGCGAGGTATCTCACTAAACACACACCCTACTATCCTGTATTTTGTTTGCTTGCTCCTACATGGAAACAGATATGAAGCTACCCCAATTATCGTTTCCAAGAAAATTCCCTGCTGCCTAAAACCTTCAGATGTCCTCATGTGTTGGGACTAATATTAGATTTTTTATCAGGCTGGCATTGTTGTGAGAGGTGTGTGTCCGTGTCTGCGCACCTGCGTTGACCTTTTCTATGCTTTAGAATTGGTAACTTGATATGTTGCCAAATCTGGATTCATTTACTACTTGAACAGCCATGGTCAATAATTTCCTTGTTCTTTTTTCCCTCCATAGAAACAGAGGATAAAATAATTCCGTGCTGCAAATAGTTTACTTTGTATCAGATTGAGTATTTATGCAGGTATTTTGATTGGGAAGGGAGGGAGGAACTAGGATTTTACAAGGTTTAATTAATTGATGGCACCTTATGTGCTGTAAAGATTCCATGCACAACAAAGAGTTTTGTCAGTCAATTAATTCTTTACTGTATGTCTGCCGAGATACGCTTTTCTACAAAATTATGTGTGATACACAATTGCTGAATCAAACAGAGTCAATCTCATCTTGCCATCGGCCTTATCAGCTGTTGCTCTGTCTTCTTCTGGTTACTGATTTGCTGTTTGCATTGCAGGTGCGAAATCCTTGCCTTGTGTTGAGTCTTTGCTTCTGAGATGATTGGCCCATCCGCGCACACAGAGAAATTTGTGCAAGCTCAATTTTATTGTCGTCGGCCGTAAGGTACTTCCTGCGTCACGGATTTTCCTACTACATGTTTATTTTGTTCTGTTGTTTCTATACAAATATGAGATGGTTCCCCAGCCAGGGATTCTACTACTGTATGTTTATTTAGTCCAGGTAGTAGTACACAACATTGTATATAAATTAAGATAAATTCAGACGTAGTATATTCTATTTTGTTCCATTTGTATTCTTAGAGGTACAACCGGAAGGGAGGGAGAGATGATGCGCTTCGATGGTCGAGGCTGGCGCTAGCTCGGGACGACCGACCATGGTCTTCCATTCTGCCGGAGCGTCGACGTTCACGGGCGCGCAGGTGAACCTTGACCAGCAGCAACGGGAAAGCAGCCTGCAGGTAATTTCTCATGGTTTTTTATTTTATTCAGTTAAGATGTTTAAAGAATGATGTTTCGAGTAAATTTGACGCTGACGTGGTATTATATAGCTGAATTTTCGTTCTTTCATGCGTGTTCTGGTATCTCTACTGAATGTTACTGTTCGGGCACCTCCATTGATATCATGCCTGCAGCTGAATCAGCTGGTTAGGATTTCATATATTTCCCTTAGACCCTTATGTATTTATTACTATGTAGTTTATTCAATTGAGCATCAGGATGTAGGTTATCTTTTTGCATGGTGTGCCTCTATATATCACCATATTATTGTGTTGATGATATTATGAGTGTTTTTTTGCAGTTTGCACTGAAGCTTAGATATTGAGTCGATCATTGCAGTAGGTTTCATGCTTTTCAGCTTGTGTGATAAGGTTAATTTGTATGATGATAACTGTTATGCTGATAGATACAGCTTTTCAGCTTTCGCACGTAGGGACTATTATGCCTTTTTTCAGATTGTTTTGTTTCTTAAGTGCATGCACTGAAACCTATATTTTTCCTTGAAGGGACTAGATGAGAGGATGAAACAACGGAGTTGGTTGGTGCTGATCCCAAGAGTCTGAATATGTTTATAATTTCCTGCAAGCTTACTCCCTATGTCATAAATCAGGTATACAGCTACTGTATTTTTTCTTTTGCATCATTGAATAATCGTTACATGCGATTCTTATGCTAAATGTGATAGACACATCTTCTCTCATCAATTTTTTATCGTTTCAGAATGTTAGCGTGGCGTACAAAGAGGGCAGGATTACGTTTTGGGCATCATCGTCGAGTGTTCAGAAAGAGCAGTTCAGTGGGAGGTTAATTTTTTCTTCTTTCAGAAGGGGGCCAGGTTATTGAGAGAGAGAAGTCATTGGTTCTTTTTCCTTGATCTGCTCCGAGGGAGTAAAGGTTTCAGGCTCTTGATCTGGTCGGTGGTGTGGTGCATCTACCAGCAACGTGTGTGGTGAGAGAACCATATACCCAACCTTACTCCCTATGTCATAAATCAGGTATATAGCTACTGTATTTTTTCTTTTGCATCATTGAATAATCGTTACATGCGATTCTTATGCTAAATGTGATAGACACATCTTCTCTCATCAATTTTTTATCGTTTCAGAATGTTAGCGTGGCGTACAAAGCGGGCAGGATTACTTTTTGGGCATCATCGTCGAGTGTTCAGAAAGAGCAGTTCAGTGGGAGGTTAATTTTTTCTTCTTTCAGAGGGGGGCCAGGTTATTGAGAGAGAGAAGTCATTGGTTTTTTTTCCTTGATCTGCTTCGAGAGAGTAAAGGTTTCAGGCTCTTGATCTGGTCGGTGGTGTGGTGCATCTACCAGCAACGTGTGTGGTGAGAGAACCATATACCCAACCTTACTCCCTATGTCATAAATCAGGTATATAGCTAATGTATTTTTTCTTTTGCATCATTGAATAATCGTTACATGTGATTCTTATGCTAAATGTGATCGACACATCTTCTCTCACCAATTTTTTAGCGTTTCAGAATGTTAGCGTGGCATACAAAGCGGGCAAGATTACTTTTTGGGCATCATCGTCGAGTGTTCAGAAAGAGCAGTTGAGTGGGAGGTTAATTTTTTCTTCTTTCAGAGGGGGCCAGGTTATTGAGAGAGAGAAGTCATTGGTTCTTTATCCTTGATCTGCTCCGAGAGAGTAAAGGTTTCAGGCTCTTGATCTGGTCGGTGGTGTGGTGCATCTACCAGCAACGTGTGTGGTGAGAGAACCATATACCCAAGCTCCTCCTCCGAGCAGCAAGGTGAGCCCTCTACTCTGCAGTTTTTTCTTCATCATGCAGCAGATGTGCCTATTTTTTGCCATGTACAATTTGGGCACTCTAGGACATCTATGATAGACCTCTGTTAACCACCTGTAAAGATAGATTGTAATGACCATGGAAAAGGAAAGGTAGACTAAGTAACTACCCTGTTAGATATTAATTGGAACAAGTGCAATATTATGAACCCCTCTCTAGCATCATTTCTAAAAATTATTTAAGTTTGGTCGTGTAAATTTGCTCAGAATTCGGTTATGGTTCGGCAGTATTCGGTTCAGACAACCCGTTGCTATGGTTGTGTAGTATTCAGTTCAATTAATGGGTTGCTACATAGCTCTTTTAAGGAATGTGCACTTGCATTTTTAGATCAGAACAACCAGGAGAGAGCGACTCTACATGAACGTGGCCATCCCACACCAATAGTAACAAACACAGTCTAGCTTTTGTAGAATTATGATGGTGACTTTGCGCATTTTCCATGATGAAATGTAGCACTTGAAATCATTTTGTCATTCATCTCCTTATTCTCTTGATTACTTTCATATTTATACTCTCCCCTTCTATTCAGTCAAGGAAAGCATATATATTTATTTTGCTTCGTTTATGTATCTGGGTGTCTGTACTGTCAACTCCATCTGAAATATATTTGCGTGCAGGTTAATCAACACGGCTGGAGAATCCACAAAAAAAAATCTATATGAGCTCGATTTTGTCGTTCTTGATCGCGAGGTATCTCACTAAACACACACCCTACTATCCTGTATTTTGTTTGCTTGCTCCTACATGGAAACAGATATGAAGCTACCCCAATTATCGTTTCCAAGAAAATTCCCTGCTGCCTAAAACCTTCAGATGTCCTCATGTGTTGGGACTAATATTAGATTTTTTATCAGGCTGGCATTGTTGTGAGAGGTGCGTGTCCGTGTCTGCGCACCTGCGTTGACCTTTTCTATGCTTTAGAATTGGTAACTTGATATGTTGCCAAATCTGGATTCATTTACTACTTGAACAGCCATGGTCAATAATTTCCTTGTTTTTTTTTTCCTCCATAGAAACAGAGGATAAAATAATTCCGTGCTGCAAATAGTTTACTTTGTATCAGATCGAGTATTGATGCAGGTATTTTGATTGGGAAGGGAGGGAGGAACTAGGATTTTACAAGGTTTAATTAATTGATGGCACCTTATGTGCTGTAAAGATTCCATGCACAACAAAGAGTTTTGTCAGTCAATTAATTCTTTACTGTATGTCTGCCGAGGTACGCTTTTCTACAAAATTATGTGTGATACACAATTGCTGAATCAAACAGAGTCAATCTCATCTTGCCATCGGCCTTATCAGCTGTTGCTCTGTCTTCTTCTGGTTACTGATTTGCTGTTTGCATTGCAGGTGCGAAATCCTTGCCTTGTGTTGAGTCTTTGCTTCTGAGATGATTGGCCCATCCGCGCACACAGACAAATTTGTGCAAGCTCAATTTTATTGTCGTCGGCCGTAAGGTACTTCCTGCGTCACGGATTTTCCTACTACATGTTTATTTTGTTCTGTTGTTTCTATACAAATATGAGATGGTTCCCCAGCCAGGGATTCTACTACTGTATGTTTATTTAGTCCAGGTAGTAGTACACAACATTGTATATAAATTAAGATAAATTCAGACGTAGTATATTCTATTTTGTTCCATTTGTATTCTTAGAGGTACAACCGGAAGGGAGGGAGAGATGATGCGCTTCGATGGTCAAGGCTGGCGCTAGCTCGGGACGACCGACCATGGTCTTCCATTCTGCCGGAGCGTCGACGTTCACGAGCGTGCAGGTGAACCTTGACCAGCAGCAACGGGAAAGCAGCCTGCAGGTAATTTCTCATGGTTTTTTATTTTATTCTGTTAAGATGTTTAAAGAATGATGTTTCGAGTAAATTTGACGCTGACGTGGTATTATATAGCTGAATTTTCGTTCTTTCATGCGTGTTCTGGTATCTCTACTGAATGTTACTGTTCGGGCACCTCCATTGATATCATGCCTGCAGCTGAATCAGCTGGTTAGGATTTCATATATTTCCCTTAGACCCTTATGTATTTATTACTATGTAGTTTATTCAATTGAGCATCAGGATGTAGGTTATCTTTTTGCATGGTGTGCCTCTATATATCACCATATTATTGTGTTGATGATATTATGAGTGTTTTTTTGCAGTTTGCACTGAAGCTTAGATATTGAGTCGATCATTGCAGTAGGTTTCATGCTTTTCAGCTTGTGTGATAAGGTTAATTTGTATGATGATAACTGTTATGCTGATAGATACAGCTTTTCAGCTTTCGCACGTAGGGACTATTATGCCTTTTTTCAGATTGTTTTGTTTCTTAAGTGCATGCACTGAAACCTATATTTTTCCTTGAAGGGACTAGATGAGAGGATGAAACAACGGAGTTGGTTGGTGCTGATCCCAAGAGTCTGAATATGTTTATAATTTCCTGCAAGCTTACTCCCTATGTCATAAATCAGGTATATAGCTACTGTATTTTTTCTTTTGCATCATTGAATAATCGTTACATGCGATTCTTATGCTAAATGTGATAGACACATCTTCTCTCATCAATTTTTTATCGTTTCAGAATGTTAGCGTGGCGTACAAAGAGGGCAGGATTACTTTTTGGGCATCATCGTCGAGTGTTCAGAAAGAGCAGTTCAGTGGGAGGTTAACTTTTTCTTCTTTCAGAAGGGGGCCAGGTTATTGAGAGAGAGAAGTCATTGGTTCTTTTTCCTTGATCTGCTCCGAGGGAGTAAAGGTTTCAGGCTCTTGATCTGGTCGGTGGTGTGGTGCATCTACCAGCAACGTGTGTGGTGAGAGAACCATATACCCAACCTTACTCCCTATGTCATAAATCAGGTATATAGCTACTGTATTTTTTCTTTTGCATCATTGAATAATCGTTACATGCGATTCTTATGCTAAATGTGATAGACACATCTTCTCTCATCAATTTTTTATCGTTTCAGAATGTTAGCGTGGCGTACAAAGCGTGCAGGATTACTTTTTGGGCATCATCGTCGAGTGTTCAGAAAGAGCAGTTCAGTGGGAGGTTAATTTTTTCTTCTTTCAGAGGGGGGCCAGGTTATTGAGAGAGAGAAGTCATTGGTTTTTTTTCCTTGATCTGCTTCGAGAGAGTAAAGGTTTCAGGCTCTTGATCTGGTCGGTGGTGTGGTGCATCTACCAGCAACGTGTGTGGTGAGAGAACCATATACCCAACCTTACTCCCTATGTCATAAATCAGGTATATAGCTAATGTATTTTTTTCTTTTGCATCATTGAATAATCGTTACATGCGATTCTTATGCTAAATGTGATCGACACATCTTCTGTCACCAATTTTTTAGCGTTTCAGAATGTTAGCGTGGCATACAAAGCGGGCAAGATTACTTTTTGGGCATCATCGTCGAGTGTTCTGAAAGAGCAGTTGAGTGGGAGGTTAATTTTTTCTTCTTTCAGAGGGGGCCAGGTTATTGAGAGAGAGAGAAGTCATTGGTTCTTTATCCTTGATCTGCTCCGAGAGAGTAAAGGTTTCAGGCTCTTGATCTGGTCGGTGGTGTGGTGCATCTACCAGCAACGTGTGTGGTGAGAGAACCATATACCCAAGCTCCTCCTCCGAGCAGCAAGGTGAGCCCTCTACTCTGCAGTTTTTTCTTCATCATGCAGCAGATGTGCCTATTTTTTGCCATGTACAATTTGGGCACTCTAGGACATCTATGATAGACCTCTGTTAACCACCTGTAAAGATATATTGTAATGACCATGGAAAAGGAAAGGTAGACTAAGTAACTACCCTGTTAGATATTAATTGGAACAAGTGCAATATTATGAACCCCTCTCTAGCATCATTTCTAAAAATTATTTAAGTTTGGTCGTGTAAATTTGCTCAGAATTCGGTTATGGTTCGGCAGTATTCGGTTCAGACAACCCGTTGCTATGGTTGTGTAGTATTCAGTTCAATTAATGGGTTGCTACATAGCTCTTTTAAGGAATGTGCACTTGCATTTTTAGATCAGAACAACCAGGAGAGAGCGACTCTACAGGAACGTGGCCATCCCACACCAATAGTAACAAACACAGTCTAGCTTTTGTAGAATTATGATGGTGACTTTGCGCATTTTCCATGATGAAATGTAGCACTTGAAATCATTTTGTCATTCATCTCCTTATTCTCTTGATTACTTTCATATTTATACTCTCCCCTTCTATTCAGTCAAGGAAAGCATATATTTTATTTTGCTTGGTTTATGTATCTGGGTGTCTGTACTGTCAACTCCATCTGAAATATATTTGCGTGCAGGTTAATCAACACGGCTGGAGAATCCACAAAAAAAATCTATATGAGCTCGATTTTGTCGTTCTTGATCGCGAGGTATCTCACTAAACACACACCCTACTATCCTGTATTTTGTTTGCTTGCTCCTACATGGAAACAGATATGAAGCTACCCCAATTATCGTTTCCAAGAAAATTCCCTGCTGCCTAAAACCTTCAGATGTCCTCATGTGTTGGGACTAATATTAGATTTTTTATCAGGCTGGCATTGTTGTGAGAGGTGCGTGTCCGTGTCTGCGCACCTGCGTTGACCTTTTCTATGCTTTAGAATTGGTAACTTGATATGTTGCCAAATCTGGATTCATTTACTACTTGAACAGCCATGGTCAATAATTTCCTTGTTCTTTTTTCCCTCCATAGAAACAGAGGATAAAATAATTCCATGCTGCAAATAGTTTACTTTGTATCAGATCGAGTATTTATGCAGGTATTTTGATTGGGAAGGGAGGGAGGAACTAGGATTTTACAAGGTTTAATTAATTGATGGCACCTTATGTGCTGTAAAGATTCCATGCACAACAAAGAGTTTTGTCAGTCAATTAATTCTTTACTGTATGTCTGCCGAGATACGCTTTTCTACAAAATTATGTGTGATACACAATTGCTGAATCAAACAGAGTCAATCTCATCTTGCCATCGGCCTTATCAGCTGTTGCTCTGTCTTCTGGCTACTGATTTGCTGTTTGCATTGCAGGTGCGAAATCCTTGCCTTGTGTTGAGTCTTTGCTTTTGAGATGATTGGCCCATCCGCGCACACAGAGAAATTTGTGCAAGCTCAATTTTATTGTCGTCGGCCGTAAGGTACTTCCTGCGTCACGGATTTTCCTACTACATGTTTATTTTGTTCTGTTGTTTCTATACAAATATGAGATGGTTCCCCAGCCAGGGATTCTACTACTGTATGTTTATTTAGTCCAGGTAGTAGTACACAACATTGTATATAAACTAAGATAAATTCAGACGTAGTATATTCTATTTTGTTCCATTTGTATTCTTAGAGGTACAACCGGAAGGGAGGGAGAGATGATGTGCTTCGATGGTCGAGGCTGGCGCTAGCTCGGGACGACCGACCATGGTCTTCCATTCTGCCGGAGCGTCGACGTTCACGGGCGTGCAGGTGAACCTTGACCAGCAGCAACGGGAAAGCAGCCTGCAGGTAATTTCTCATGTTCTTTGCCCATTTTGTGTCATATTTCTTTTCCTTTCTGTTTTCCATATCATTCACGTCCCTATTAATTAGGGTTCTCTCAGTTTTGTGATTACTAAAATATAGTATATGGGACCAGGATACTTTGTGGGACCAGGTTGTACTGAATAGTCATGATGTTCCATGTCGTGTGAGGCATTCCTATTTTTACCAGCTAATAAGTTACGGCTCAGATTGACTAACTGCATGCTCAATAGTTACCATCGTGAAGCTACATTTTGTGCATGACCAGTTGATCACTTAAGCATATTCCTATTTTAGCAGTTCTTTTTTTTCCGACATGTAATTAACAACATGTAAAAGTCTGTTTGAGCTTGCATTCCATGTCCTTCTATAAATCAGAAGGCGAGATAGATTTTTTGACGTACCATTTTGGAAATGTCTGAGCACTGAAGAATGTAGCCATGCTGACCATTTGTTAGTGGTTTTAATATCTCTAGGTAATTAATAGATCCCTTTTATTTTCAGTCTTCACTTGTGAGCGCATTATCTGTAACTTATTTGGGAAGGAAGTGAATTACATGTAAAACTATAAGAAGCCAATGGAAAGCTATAATTTGACAGGTTATTTAGGATGATATATTGTCAAAACATTGCTTTCTACTTATTATTTATTCTTGGTGCTTGTGTACCGATGATGTGCAGCTTCAGTTTCTGATCCTCCCATTTTCTCCCTACATATATCCAAACATTGCTTTCTACTTATTATTTATTCTTGGTGCTTGTGTACTAATGTTTGAAGTTTATTTATACAAATATGGGCAAGAGAAATACAATATGTGGTGGCTGGTTAAAAAGCCCGTGAGTGGTGCTTGTGTACTGATGATGTTTGTAATCTCTGCAGGTTAAAAAGCCAGTGACTCTAGCTAATTGTCCTTTAAATCTAGAAGCAATTCTTATATGGTGGCTAGAAATTTTATTGCACTCGTTGTTGCTAATTACGAAAGGACACTGATGCTTAGCTTGATTTATTAAATTTAAATTGCACGGATGCACTCGTTGTTGCTAATCATGCTAACAAATCATATTTAAGAACAGATGCTTAGCTTGATTTATTACCCTTTGACCTACTTAGATTTGGCGCAGTTCATGGTTCAAAAAATTGAAACATCTTGACGAGGCATTCTTGTTCCTTGCTTATTTGATACCTAAGCCAAGTAGAGAAATTAATAACTTGAGTTTTCCTAAGTTAACCTGATTGTACTAAATGAGCTTGTACTAAATGGACACAAATTACAGCTTTGGACTTGATGTGCTGCTGGGTATTGGACTTTTTTTTTAGGCGGTGGGTGGAGGGACATTGCGGTAAAACAATTGAAAGAAAGAAAAGATTTGATTGGATCTGTAAAAACATATTTTGAGAAATGACCTATTGCTCTTGTTTTAGTTACTATGGTTGCATATGCAGGACCATTTCTCTTGGCGTAGAAACATATTTGTCTTTCGTATGTGCATCCATCATGTTTAATTAAATGATATTCTTCTTTGTTCCCATTCCATGTTAGTTCTTTCGAGAGACCATTAATTCAGTTTGACTATGAATAATCGCACCTGTTCCGTGTGTCTGGCGGATTTAAACAATTGGGTCTCACCTTTAGTTTGACTTTTTGTAAGAGTATCAGTCCAGAATTTCATGGTTGGATCTGAGTTTGACTGATCTGCAATTAATATTTTACAAATATCGGTTTCTTTTTTTTGTCAAAAGAAACACATCGACAATCCCTGTTTATTTATGCTGCTGCTTTTAATCGTTATTGCTGAAAATGTTTCTCCAGGAGAGGAAATTCAGTTATATTGTTCCATTTCATACTTGCAGGCTTTTATTTTCATGTAGAGATGTATTTTAGCTAACATTAGGTTTGGAAAAGTATATTGTTCTATTATGCATTAGGTTTTAAACGAGTATAACGCCCGACTTGTACGTTATTGTGTGATAGTTTAAAAAATGACTGTACGTTTGTGAGAAAAAAAATGATACTGAGTTGATTGAGCAGATTCAGATATAATAAATAATGTAGTTTGTTTATTGAAAACTGTACAAAGTTGGCATATAAAGGGGACCATGTTTGAATGCTTGTACGTCCATGAAATAATTCTTATTTTTTGATGTGAAGTTAGCAATGATTGTTGAGTACCATGACAGTGAACAAGTACAGAAAGTACCTGAGTTTGTTTTGGAAAAGACCTTGTACGCTACATGGTTTAATGCAGATTTTTCTGCTATCGCTTCTTAATTGTAAAATGCTCCTATTTTTCATATGGATGAAAATGTTGCATTGCATGTTTATTCAATAGTCACTCTTCTTTATTTTCGAATACAGAAGAAATTTCCTGGACTTAGTATGTGTTTTGTTCAGGTTGCTGCTTCTATGCAAAAGGATGTGGAAGCACGTGTCGAACTACCCCAATGTTCCCTCAAAATTGATTTGTATTCTACACGGTGTGACTTTGCAGGTAATCTACAGCTCGTTTGCCGTTTCCCATATTGTTCGCCATGGCGCAATTGTGATCGCAAGTTCTGAAAGAATTTTTGGATGTTAGCTGAGTAAACAATTTGGATGTTAGCTTGCTACTAGCAATTGGATGCTAGCTGCTGGCATTTGGAGGTTAGCTCAGCTGATTAAAATAGTTGTTGATGGTGACCTGATAGCTGATTAGATTATATTTATAAATTTAGTGCTTCATTAATGTGAAACTTAAATTTTATATTGACATTGTAAGAAATATTGGATGCCTGCATGAGCAAAACACTTCCTTCAACAATACACCAATTCTGAATATTCTCGTTTTCTTTCTTGGGCATTTCGCTGTTATTTTCTTAGATTTGATATTAGCAGCCTGAGAAAGATTAGATTTTTGTTTTTTGCTTCCTGGAGTTGTTTTTGACACTATTATTTCTACATGTTTGGTGAAATTATTTCTGCTCTTAGTTACTCAAAAACACGGTGAATGATCTGCTGCTTTTACTTCTCTGGGATTTCAGTGGTAGTGGTATTCACTTGGATGATCTGAAGGTACACGCCCTGGAGATCTCAAGGCTATGCATGAATGCAGAAATAGTGTGAAAATAGCTGCTGTCATTACCAACCTCCATGCTTATGAAGACCTATGTTTCAGATTTGCCTTGTTGAATTGGCAATTGTACTCTCTAAGACTATTTTCCATGCTTTAAAAAACCTCTGTTTCAAGTTAATTACCTTATAGTACAAACCTATGTAACTCCACACTGCTGTTACTACACTGCTAATTGCACCTATGTGCATCCATGTTCCTAATTTTGCGGTACTGATTGAAAGCGTGCTGACTACATTCGCATTTTTTGGATGAATTTCTCTGATTCTGTCACAAAATAGCCTCAGTACCAAGCTATAAAGTGTACCTTGTTGACAAAATTTTAGAAATATTTGTTGATTCTCCCACCAGCAAACAAGTGTGAAAGTGAACACATTTTTTATTAATTAAGGAATTGCTTCTGAAGCAAACTAACTAATGGCATTTGTAGTTGCCTGCCCGAAACCAACTTAATTCAGTCAAATGATAGGTAGCGAAGCAAAGATATGAAGTGAAAATGAGTGTTTAGTCAAATGATGGGTAGAAGACGTCAAACAATACGGTATTTGCATCTGGTAGTTGCGTAGTTGCGCAACGGGTCATCTAGTACATCAAAGGGGTAGATTGCAGAAGCCTGACATAGCCCAAAACGTGTAGAAATCTGGACACCGCTGAAGATTCACACATGCGCAGCAGCCGCGGAGCGACCATTATGAATTGTTGTGGATCCTGGCCTCTTTTTTTTCGCGAAATCCTAGCAGGCAACTGGGTCATCGGAATTGGAGAAATAGAATAATAGATTGGCGGCCGGACATCATATAAACCGCCTCGTACGTTATTCACCGGAACAACGTACCCATCATCGTTAGTCACGGAGAAATAGATCCATGGACGTGAACAAGGGGAAACGCAAAACCCTAACCTGCAAATCATCGTCTCGGCGCCACCGCCACCGCCAGGACCATGTTGACGAGTGGAGGGACTGGGCGTCTCTGCCCGGGACGTCGTATGCATCGTCCTAGGCAAGCTCACACAGATTGACATCCTCCGTGGCGCGGAGCTCGTGTGCTCGCCCTGGCGCCGGCTCACCAAGAAGGAGCCCCTGCTGTGGCGCAGCATCGCTCTACGTGACGGCGGCCGGTGGCATTGGAAAGAAGAACAACCACCTGTTGGATGGAAAGCCATGGCGCTCGCCGCGGTGGATCGCAGCACCGGACGGTGCGAGTCGTTCGCTGGCCGTGTTGACGAAGATGTCCTAGTTCACCTCGCCAACAGGCATGTGTACTCCTCCTAACTCCATCCTACTCCCATGGCCCATGCATGTCATTGCACAAGTCATCTGATCTACCGGCAACCCACTAACTCTACTCCTCACGGGCTGTTTACATGCAGAGCGCCTCTACTGAGAAGTCTCGACGTCTCATACTGGCCTTGCATCCATGACAAGAAACTCATCACCATGATTATCATGAATCTCCCTCTGCTGGAGCGCATCGAGATCTGGAGTGGCTTCTTCCAGGAAGAGATGCTTGTCGCCCTCATGGACCACTGCCCGCGCCTCCAGCTGCTCAATGCCACGCACTGTCGGCCGACGTTTAGGGTCTGGCAAGAGCCTATTGCAACGAGGATCCGCAACAGTACCATCAAACACCTCATGATGCCCTACGAGGTCTTCTGTTAGCTTACAAGTATTCACGAGTTCGTGATACAAACCCAGAGAACTTAACTGTGGCAATATGATTAGGAGGGTGGTTGTACCCCCAGCCCACCAGAGTTCATATCCTATATTTGACATTGGTGTTTCCCATTTAGGCGGAATATTATTCAGTGGGAGGCGACGTTCCCGTCGATCGCGAGGTGCCTGTGGTGACTTCGTCAATCTCAAGACCCGACCGCCGGCACTAGTAGAAAAACCATCTTTGGTCCAGGGCCGCTCCAGCCATTGGTCCCGGTTCAGTGAAAAACCGGGACCAGTGCCTGGCACTGGTCCCGGTTCGAGCTGCCAGGGGCCCGTGGACCATTGGTCCCGGTTCGGTTGGGGCATTGGTCCCGGTTCTTGGCACGAACCGGGACCAAAGCTCCAGAGCCGGACACGTGGCTGCCGCGGAGCTTTGGTCCCGGTTCGTGCCAAGAACCGGGACCAATACCCCTCCCCTGCCTATAAATAACCCCCACCCCCTCTCTTCTCCTCTGTTTTTTTTCTGGTTGGATTGGTGGGAAGTGGGTGCTAGTTTTTTTTTCCTTTGCCACGCACAAGATGTGTTCGATGAAATGCCCGAGCCACACTTAAGTTCACACAAGATGATATCCTCGGCCGAGGTTAGCAACTTTATCCTTTTCATCTGTAATTGATACAGAAATATTGCACGTGTCGATGTACGGTGGTCATTTCACTATTCAAGATGTTATTGTAATGGTATTTGATAAACTTAATTATATATATGATGCAGATGGATGCACGGATGCGATGGATGTACGGCGAACGACGCAGTTCCGAGTTTATTGCAGGCCTGCATAAATTTCTCGATGTGGCTGAGGCAAACAAAGTGAATAATTTTATGCCTTGTCCATGTGAGAAGTGTCGGAACGTCAGGGAGTACTCTGACCCGAGAACCATTCAAGACCACGTGATTCGGAAAGGTTTCATGCCCAGCTATAATTGTTGGACCAAGCACGGAGAAAGAGGGGTTACGATGGAAGACAATGAAGAAGAGGAGGATGATGACAACTATCCTATGTTCCCTGAGGAATGCGGTGATACTGTTATGGAAGACGTTGAAGAAGAAAGAGGTGAACATCGGGCATCAGATGAGCCCGCTGATGGTCTTGGTGGGGTCATTTCTGATGCAAAGCGAGAATGCGATACAGAAAAGGAGAAGCTAAAGTTGGAGGCCATGCTTGAGGATCACAAAAAGTTGCTGTACCCAAACTGCGAAGATGGCAGCACAAAGCTCGGTACCACACTGGAACTGCTGAAATGGAAGGCAGAGACTGGTTGTTCTGACAAGGGATTTGAGAAGTTACTGAAAATAATGAAGCCGAAGCTTCCAAAGGATAACGAATTGCCCGAGACTACATACGAAGCAAAGAAGGCTATCTGCCCTCTAGGATTAGATGTGCAGAAGATACATGCATGCATTAATGACTGCATCCTGTACCGCGGTGAGTACGAGAACATGGATAAATGCCCGGTATGCAATGCACTGCGGTACAAGATAAGACAAGATGACCCTGGTGATGTTGAGGGCGATGACGAGCCCCCCCGGAAGAGGGTTCCTGCTAAGGTGATGTGGTATGCTCCTATAATACCACGGTTGAAACGTCTGTTCAGAAACAAAGAGCATGCCAGGTTGTTGCGATGGCACAAAGAAGAGCGTAAGAAAGACGGGAAGTTGAGACACCCCGCCGATGGGTCCCAGTGGAGAAAAATCGACAGAGAGTTCCCGACATTTTCAGATGACGCAAGGAACTTAAGATTTGGTCTAAGTACAGATGGCTTTAATCCTTTTGGGGAGCAGAGCTCCAGTCATAGCACTTGGCCCGTGACTCTATGTATCTACAACCTTCCTCCTTGGTTGTGCATGAAGCGGAAGTTCATTATGATGCCAGTGCTCATCCAAGGCCCGAAGCAACCCGGCAACGACATTGATGTGTACCTACGGCCATTAGTTGATGAACTTTTGCAGTTGTGGTCCGAACCAGGTGTACGTGTGTGGGATGAGCACAAACAACAGGAATTTGACCTACGAGCGTTGCTGTTCGTAACCATCAATGATTGGCCTGCTCTTAGTAACATTTCAGGACAGTCAAACAAGGGATACAATGCATGCACGCACTGTTTAGATAAGACTGAAAGTATACATTTGGGAAACAAGAATGTGTACCTGGGGCATCGTCGATTTCTTCCGAACAGTCATGCCGTAAGAAAGCCCGGCAAGCATTTCAACGGTGAGGCAGATCGCCGGAAGAAGCCTAACCTCCCTGATGGTGATGTTATATATGACATGGTCAAGGATTTAGAAGTAATCTTTGGAAAGGGTCCTGGCAGTCTATCTGTTCCGAATGACGCTGACAACCACGTACCCATATGGAAGAAGTGCTCTATATTCTGGGAGCTACCCTATTGGAAAGTCCTAGAGGTCCGGTCTTCAATCGACGTGATGCACGTGACGAAGAATCTTTGCGTGAACCTGCTAGGCTTCCTGGGCGTGTATGGGAAGACAAAAGATACACCGGAAGCACGGGCAGACCAGCAACGTATGAAAGACCCATACAACAAGCAGACGGATAAAGGGCGTCAATACTTAAGCAGCTACGCTCTTACCAAAGCAGAGAAGGAAATCTTTTTTGAATGCCTGAGCAGTATCAAGGTCCCGGCTGGCTTCTCGTCAAATATAAAGGGAATAATAAATATGGCAGAGAAAAAATTCCAGAACCTGAAGTCTCATGATTGCCACGTGATTATGACGCAGTTGCTTCCGGTTGCATTGAGGGGGCTTCTACCGGAAAATGTTCGAGTACCCATTGTGAAGCTATGTGCATTCCTCAATGCAATATCTCAGAAGGTCATCGATCCAGTAACTCTACCAAGTTTACAGAAGGCTGTGGTCCAATGTCTTGTCAGCTTCGAGTTGGTGTTCCCCCCATCATTCTTCAATATTATGACGCATCTCCTGGTTCACCTAGTCGACGAGATTGCCATTCTCGGTCCTGTATTTCTACACAATATGTTCCCCTTCGAGAGGTTCATGGGAGTCTTGAAGAAATATGTTCATAACCGTGCTAGGCCAGAAGGAAGCATCTCAAGGGCTATGGAACAGAAGAGGTCATTGAGTTCTGTGTTGACTTTATTCCTGACCTTAAGCCGATTGGTGTTCCTGAATCGCGGCATGAGGGGAGACTGAGTGGAAAAGGCACGCTAGGAAAGAAAGCACTGATATGTAGGGACGGGCATTCTTTAACTCAAGCACACTACACAGTTCTACAAAGTTCCACCTTCGTGGCTCCGTATATCGAGGAACACAAGAATTATGTACGCTCCAAGAACCCGGGGAAGGATGACTCCTGGATTAAAGAAAAACACATGGAGACCTTCGGCAGTTGGTTGCGATTACAGCTCATGAATGACACCACTGTCGGAGATCAGCTCTACTTGTTGGCCGCGTCACCATCTTCGACTGTATTGAATTTCCAAGGGTACGAGATAAATGGGAATACATTTTACACGATCGCCCAAGATAAAAAGAGCACCAACCAGAACAGTGGTGTCCGCTTTGATGCAACAAACGACGATGGGCAAAAGGACACATACTATGGTCGCATAGAGGAGATATGGGAACTTGACTATGGACCTACTTTTAAGGTCCCTTTGTTTCGGTGCAGTTGGGTCAACATGAATGGAGAAGGGATAAAGGTAGACCAGCTGTACGGGATGACAACAGTGGATCTCAAGAATCTTGGTTGTTACAAGAACGAACCATTCGTCCTAGCCAATGATGTGGCTCAGGTTTTCTATGTGAAGGACATGTCCTCCAGACCGAAAAAAAGAAAAAACAAGCAAACGAATACATCAGACGATGAGCCAAAGCGTCACGTAGTTCTTTCAGGGAAAAGAAACATCGTGGGAGTCGAGGACAAGACAGACATGTCAGCAGATTATGATAAGTTTGATGAAATTCCGCCCTTCACAGTGAGAACTGACCCAAGCATCCCGTTAAATAATGAAGATGCTCCATGGTTACGGCTGAAGCGATCATAGGCCAGGGACATACGCGAAGAAGGGTTCATGGCTTTTATGTAAATCAATGTAATGTATTAAATTTATATGAGTTGTTGTTAATTAATTAAACGACCGGTGAAACACGCGTGGTAGGTGGTTGTCGGCTCCCACACCTCCCGTGGGAACCTCTCAAACCTCAGCTTCGACCGTCCAAACACAGTTCCCCCTACATACAGCCCGACGGTGGCTCGTGAGTTTGAGCGCCACTTCGATCCAAGCAGCGGTAAGACGTCTCTGATGATCTACAACCGTCCGGCAAGACGTCTCTGATGATCTGCAACCGTTTGGAACGGTCGCAGGTCATCAGAGACGTCTTGCCGCTGGTTGCCCAAAGATGCCTCTCCGAGTGACGCTGGAATGTTTTGTGTGAGTGAGTATTGTCGCCGACGGGGTAAACCCTAATCCACCATTCCTAGCCACGAACGCATCGTCTCCACGAGATGGATCCGCCACGCCGCCGCAGCGCCTTCTGGACGAGGTCGAGCGTGCTCGGCAGAGCGCGCTTGGGCGCAACCGCGGGAGTCTATCCCGCCGTATGCCCACGAGCCCGGCGTGGAGAGGAATGCCCAGCTACCGGCCTCCTGCTCCACCAGGTGCCGCCGCACCTCCACCTGGCGCCGCTGCACCTCCACCAGGCGCCGCCGCTCCTCCCGCGGAGGAGGAGGAGGACGACGACTTCGACTGGAGCGACGACGGGGAAGAAGGTTGTGGGTTGCAGATACAGGAGGCCATGGAAGCCTCCTTCCAGTCTGTCTGCGACTACCCTGTCCAGCGAGCCAAGACTTCCTACCAGCTCAAGGCGAAGGAGGCTTCCGATCTGGATTGGGCGCTGAAAGACTCATCCTCCATGGATCTTGCCCTCCGCCGCAAACGTGCGCGCGAGAACCGGGCGGCCGCCCACGGGGCTGGCTCCTCCCGCCGTTCCCCCTAATCCTACGGCATTCGAGCCAGCAAGTCCGTTTATGTAGAATAATGTTGGTGATGTTGGATCAGGGGTGTGTTTCTTTCAAGCGCTTGTGAGACGTTGTATCATGTGTAATAATGTATTAAACCTTTTATGTAATGCATTAAGATAAATGAATTAATAATTTTTATCTGCTTTCTTCTGCATTTTACAACACCAAACATTCATCTTACAAATATAGGTTTACTGAAATTGTTCTGCATTTACTTCTGCTTACGGATTATTTGTCGAATTTCGACTTACGGATTTAAAGATATGAATTTATCCATATTAAATTGAAAATGACAATAATAATGTAAAATTGATTTTGGATTATTTATACAAATTCAAACACTTTTCACGTTGAAAGTTTTGTCAATTCAAAATATGCAATAAAGTTAATATATTTTTAATTGAAAATGGCAAAATGGTTAATAGTTTGTATAGTTAGAATAATTATTTCAGAAAACAGAAAATGGTTTTGGATTATTTATTCAAATTTAAACACTTTTCATGTTGAAAGTTTTTTCAGATTCAAAACCATTTGAAATTCATATTCAAACACCTAAATAAGAAAAAAAAAGGCGGGAACAACATTTCAGAACTGAAAAGTTCGAAATAATTTTGAAAAATGACTCTTTGGTCCCGGTTGCTGGCAAGAACCGGGACCAAAGAGTCCATGGGCGCGCCACTGGATCTGGCATTAAATGACCCACTCTTTGGTCCCGGTTGCTGGGAAGAACCGGGACCAAAGAGGCATTGGTCCCGGTTCGTTCCAGCAACCGGGACCAAAGACCCCTGCTACTTAACTGTTGCCCTTCTCCTTCCCCGATTCATTCGCAGAAACGCTAAGGACCGGAGAAGAGAAGGAGGAGCCCGTGCCGCCGCGCCCGCACGCCGTCAGGCTGCCCAACTTCGCCCTCGATGCCGGTGCCCTCGACGCCCGTGCCGCCGCGCCCGCACGCCGGCCGCCCGTGCTGAGAAGAAGGAGAGGAGCCCGTCGCACGGCCCTCTGCTCCGGCGCCTCCATCACGCGCCCCTGCTCCGGCCTCCCCCTCCTCCGATCATCTCTCTCCTCCGCCGTACGTCGCGCCCGAGGCCGTCGCGCTCCCTCCGTTCGCCGGCCTCCTCCTCTGTCCTCCTCTCCGCCGTCGCGCTCCCCTGCCTCGAGCTCCTCTGCCTCACGCTCCTCTGCCTCGCGCTCCCACTTAGAAAATGTGAGCAAAATTAGAAAATTTAGAGTTATTAGCTATGTTAGCAAAATGTGAGAAATTTTAGAGTTGTTAGCAAAGTTAGCAAAGTTAGAAAAGTTATAAAATTTTGAAAATTTAACAAAGTTAGAAAGAAAAGTTAGAAAACAATGTTAAAAAATTGTGTTAGTTTAATTTTGTATAGTGGTAGTTTAATTTAGTGTAGTTTAATTTTGTACAGTGGTAGTTTAAAATGTGAATCCAATTTTGTTAGCTTAGTATTGTGGTAAAGTTTAAATTTTGTTTAGCTTATTATTGTTTAGGTTATTATAGGTTATCAATTTTTAGTGTAGCAATTTTGAAAGTTTAGCAATTTTGAAACTTAGCAATTTTGTTTAGATTATTTTAGGTTATTATTAATGTAGCAATTTTGTTAGAAATATTGCTAAGTCATTTAGATAAAGTTGTTTTTAGTTGCAATGAAATTTTGAAACTTAGCAATTTTGAAACTTAGCAATTTTGTTTAAAAATTTGCAGTGACATTGCAGTGCGGCAGTACATGAAGAGCCCGAAGCCGGCCGGCCTCCACGCCCCCGCTCGCGCCGCCCCCTCTCGGTGAGGGTTTAGAAGAAATTGCTATTTTTTAAATGTATGAATATATGAATGTATGAATTAAAGGATTTTTTGCTTAGGTTTAGAAATTCAAACACTTAGGATTTTTTGTGTTAGGGAAACAATTTTGTTCCGACCTTACGAGTTTACGATACGAGTTTACGGGTTTACGATACGAGTTTACGGGTTTACGATACGAGTTTACGGGTTTACGATACGAGTTTACGAGTTTACGGGTTTACGATACGAGTTTAAGGCAGCATATGAAGTTTCTAATTTGTTCTTGCAAATGAGATGATATTGTAGATGTATCTTGACATATGGAACAAGTTACCCAACTAAAGTTTTGTGCATTGTTCTTAATTTGCAGAAACTATGGAACGAGACGAAGATCAGGAAAATATCCTCCAGGATATAATCCGCGGGCCGGAAGATATTGTCGATGTCACCACGGAGTTTTTGAACAACTCCGGTGAGGGAGATGAGTCTCTCAACCGAAGAGACGGCTCCGGTGAGGTAGAACCCGACGGCCGGGGTGAGGGAGAAGTCAGCGAGGGAGAAGCCGACGAGGGAGAAGCCGAAGGCTCCGGTGGAACATTAAATGTTGCAAACTCCGGCGAGGTGCATATACATATATTAATGAAGCCGAAGATTGTATTAATTAAGCCTCTGCTGTCTATATACATATATTAACGCTCTTTCTTCTTTTAGCCCTCCGGATCGAGCAAATCTTCTGTAAGGACAAAACGAGGCCCAGCCAAAAAGTTGGGCGACCAAGAAAGGTACACGATCGAAAGAGTCGCTGAAGACGGCACACCGACTGCTCCCCCTGGTGTTAAAAATAAAATGGTAAAGCAATGCGGAGTTCTTGTTAGGGACTTCATCCCGATCACCGTTCGAGAATGGCATCGGCCAAAGGAGAAAGGACAGCTATATGTCAGCGATGAGGGCAAAGAAAGACTTTGGAGAAAGCTCATGGTTAATTTCACCCTGCCGGCGCCAGAGGTGGATTCAGATGAGGAGGATCCAGATGAGGCAGAAAAGATTGCCCGGAAAATCATGGAGCAAAAAGTCAAGGACTGGGCACTTAAGAAGATGGCCGAGCTATTCAAGAACTGGAAGAAAAGATTGAACAAACTGTTTGTCAAGAAAAATAAGACTCCAGACTTCGATAAAGGGTATGAGAAGATAAAGGACTACTGGGAAGAATTTGTGGCGTACAAGAAATCAGAGGAAGCTCTGGAAAAGTCTGCAAAAAATGCGGCAAATGCTGCTCTAAAGATGTACCACCATACTATGGGGCCTGGTGGCTACGCTGGTAGCATGCCTAAGTGGGAGAAACTTGAGGCGGACCTGCTGGCTAATGGGATCACTCCAGAGCCACTCAAGTGGATCGAACGGGCAAGAAATTGGTTTTACGGGCATGGGGGCACGTTGGACGCAGAAGGGAAGTGCATATATAACAGAAGACACAAAGATAATCCCCTACTACCCATCCAAGAAATTAGAAATGCAGTAAAGGATGTTGAAGAGGGACGGTTCATTCCCGATAGAGAGGATGACGAGCTCACACGCGCCCTTGGGAATAAGGAACACGACGGACGGTTACGAGGCGTACCTGGCTCCAAGCCCAAGACAATTGCGATTCCCGAGCACAGGAAGAAATTTCCTGATAGAAGCCATCAGAGGAGAAAGGAAAGGGAGGCAATGGAAGCACGCGCTGCTGCAGACCGGCTGCGTAATATAGAAGAAGAATTAAAGCTGCAGAAGGAACAAATTGCCGTGCTTAGCCAGCAAGGTACTAGCGGCCAATCTCAACGGCACATGGTAGAAGCTGCATGCGATGGTACCGGTGGCCCATCGAATCGGAAAAGCAGCGTGGCTTCCACGGAGCTCCAGGATGGTAATGATGATGCAGTGGCTCCACTTCGTCGCTACCCAGTGGATGATATCACGGAGAGCACACCTTGTGAGATGCATGTGAAAGTTTTTAACTTAACCGTGAAGGTGGCGGTCGGCTATGTCGTACCAATTGGACCTAATCCAACTTACCATTTCTCTCCGGTTCCAAATGGCTACGCTGTTGTCGCGGTGGATGAAGTGATGAAAGATTATGAGGAGCTGAAGCTGCAACACCCTGCAGGTGAAGATGGGGAGGTGCTTGAACTTGGAGAAGCCAAGAAAGCGACCATTCTATGGCCAAAGGAATTCATCGTGCTTCCGAACTGGCAGCCAAGGCCATCGACTCCTCACCAGTCTCCAGCGCAACAGTCCTCTTCACCGCCTCAGCATTCTCCAGCGCAACAGTCCTCTTCACCGCCTCACCAGTCTCCAGCGCAGCCGTCTCCGCCGCCGCGTCAGCCGTTTCCGCCCACCGCTCGTACTATGAGGGGTAAGCGATCACCGAAACGTAAAAGGTCGCCCCTCCCAACAGTACCTCATAAGAATCTTCCCATTAGACCTTATGACAGGACTGTAGCGGAAAACGCCGCGGAGGTGGCTGCCTACAATAAGGCTTTTTTTGCACCAAAAAAGCCCGAGCAGAAGCCGGTATACGATGAAAAATCCAAAAAGTGGAGAAAGTCCTTCCTTGAGCAGCCATCCCAGATATCGATGAATCTGCCATCTGACTATGGTCGTGAACTTACTAAGCTAGCACGTGCCCAGTCTGAGCAGAACAAGGGAAGAAGTGCAAAAAGCGGGAAACAAATTGCCCAGCTCGGACAGCAGAAAAATCAATCGGTCCCCCCGCTCATAGTGTGTTCCGATGTCGACAAGGACTTCAGAGTCGCTATGGATAAGGACCTGGAATTATTGGACCCCAGAGCCATAGCTGCTGCTAAAGAACTTGGTGTCACTGTATCTCAGGCCAAGGAACAGGCTACCGCCTTGGGTATGAGCCTTGGTCAACTTTTAGGCTATGAATATGCGCCAATGTTAGAGATGGCACGGAAATATGTCCAAGGGGAGCCTATGGTCAGTAATGAGGAGCTGACGGGTCTATCAACACATATGCGAAATCTGCATACCTGGTACCTGGTGCACACATCAAAGAAGGACGCGAAAGAGTGGTTTCCGCTGGACGTTAGAGTGGAGCATTTCTTCAAACGTTACATTATACAGGTTCAACTGACTGAACTGTTCCAGTTATTCCAAAAGCGCGCCCTCGACAAATCTATCCTCTCTTGCTATTGTCTGTAAGTGATTTATTTTCGTAATTAAGTCTCTAGCTCAGCTCGTTCATTATATTATCCTGACTATATATATATCCTTTTGTACGCTATTATGCAGAATGAAGATGCTGGAATGCAAAAGATCTAAAGTTTTTGAGGTTGGGTTCGTTGACCCATATATCGTGAATTCACATACGTTAGTCAATCACCCCAAAGACGTGGAGCATGACCTGACCACCTTTTTAACCATGCAACATTTCTGTACGGAAATACTATTTCCTTACAACTTCAGGTGAGTGTTTCTGTCTTGTACATATTTTTATTTGGCTTTCTCGATGTTAAGTGTAATTGATGAGCTATGCATGTCTGCTTTATGTAAACGTCCGCAGGTTCCACTGGATTCTGCTAAGCATTCAACCTGACAAGTCCACAGTTGAAGTCCACGACTCATTAAGTTGGGACCAAGCGTTGTGGTCCGACATGAAAGAAATGCTCAACAAGTAATTTCAATCATTATCGCATTATATCGCCCTCTTTCGTTCGTTCCCTGATGTCAAGTAATTAATAACTCCTTTGTTCATTTTCTTTGCCAAAGCAGGTGTTGGACAATTTTCAAACAGAAGGTAGAAGGTCCATTCAAAGATGAGCTAACTTATAAAACGGTGGAAAGTCCGCAGCAGCCACCGGGGAGTAATTTATGTGGATTCTACGTTTGCGAGTTCATTCGCGAGTTGACCACTGAGCGGAGAACAACTGCTTTCAGCAAAATGCGGGAGAAGATCGACCCAGAACTGCGCGTAGGAGCAATTCAAGAGGAATTGGCGGGATTTCTGCTTAGGGAGGTCATCGATGAAAGGGGAGAACATTATGCTTCGGACGATGAACTACATATGCCTTGATGGCTTGATCTATCTCCATGTAATTAAATAGTTGTATTCTCGCAAGAGATCGAATATTAATTATATATGCATCAACATGTACTGTGTATATAGTAGAGCGTATAATATGCGTACGGAAACGATGGAGAGCACGTCGGCGATGCGAAGAAGGGGGAGACGACGGAGGCACCGGCGAGAGGGAGAGGGGGCACCGGCGAGAGGGAGAGGAGGCACCGGCGAGAAGGAGAGGGGGCACCGGCGAGAGGGAGAGGGGGCACCGGCGAGAGGGAGACCCTAAACCCTAAATACCAAAAAAAAAAGCACTCATTGGTCCCGGTTCGTAACAAGAACCGGGACCAATGAGTCTCCCCCCACGCCCAGCCAGAACTGGCCACGTGGCCACCCATTGGTCCCGGTTCGTGGCCCAACCGGGACTAGCATTAGTCCCGATTGGCCAGTCCCGGTTGGGCAACCGGGACTGATGGCCCAACCGAACCGGGACCATAGGCCCATTTTCTACCAGTGCGGCTCAGTCTTTCGGAGATGCTCATAGGGGTAGGGTGTGCGTGCGTGCGTGCGTTCATAGGGGTGAGTGTGTGCACGTGTATGTGAGCGTCTGCGTTGTACTGTGTTTTGAAAAGAAAAAAAAAGACACTTAACCCAATAAGTATCTGCTGTCACGCATATCTTTTTACGTGTTCGCCAATACTGCTACCACAGGCTTCCAAATTAAGGTCTAGTGATCTAGTCCATGAAGGATTTTTCTTCTTGGCAACATTTTTCCGGTTATCAATGGCTTCTGTATCAACTGAAATCAATGCATGCGTCACCAAGGACAAGATAATGGAAGATCCATATATATATATATATATGTTCTCTCTGAATATGTTGAGCTGTTCGTCAGACACAGCTTTGCCGAGAAGATTATTTTTTGTTTCGGCATGTGATCATTCATTTATATTTTCTTGTGACCTGATGAGGAAATTACGTGTGATGCTATCAGAGCAGATCGAGCATGTGCCAATCTACTTGTCAATGCCACTTTTGTTTGCCCCTTTGTAGCATTGTTCCGCGTAATGGGACTTCTGGAGAAGTTGTGGTCATTTGCTGTGAGAATGCAAGCAGGACCTTGTTTAAGTTTCAGGAAAAAAATGCTATAAAGATTAGACTCCTGCCGGAATTAACCATCATTTAACACTACTCTATGCAGGATTTTTCTTCCCAGCCGAGATTTCCGATGATCGATCAGTAAAACGGTAACCGGAGATCACCCCTCTTAGTATGCTGTGGGATTACATTTTCCGTGGGACTACTCTTAGTAATTTAGTATGCTGAGGTGGTTCGTGGGAGTTGGGACACAACTTTGCGGAGATAAAAATGTGCTGTATGGGGCTATGGGCTGAGCTCATTCATTTATACTTTCTTGTGACTTTATGAAAAACTTGAAATGTCATGCGATTTGTCAATGCCATTTGTCTTTAGCTCCTGGGTATTATTGTACTGTGTGATGGGGCTTCTGAAGTTCTCATGTTCATTTGCTATGAGAATGTAAGCAGGAACTTGTTCAATATTCAGGAAACAAATGTAAGGCTGTGGCACCAGCAGCAGACCGTGGACGCAGGCTACAGGGATCGATCAGATCAACAGATTAACCGAAGCCGGAATTAACCATCATTTAACACTAGTTCCACTGCCTGTTTACAAGCATCTCTTGCGCGAAGGGAGACGATGACATGATGATGGGACATATCAGTAACTATGGCTCCTTATTTAATTCCCGTCACTTTTGTTGTTCCTCCATCAACGGTCACACGAATTATCAAGCAAGGATGCCCTGGGCGGCTGGGGAGGCGGCAGAGGTGGAGTGAATTAGTCTATGAATCACGGATCAATCGATGAATCTGCTCGTTCTGCAGACGCTCTACAAGCAAGTACTGTATGTCAGAGAGGGCGACGACGGCTAAACCGTTCTATCTATACAACGCCGTCCCTGGATTGGCTGAAAATCGGAAAAATGTTAATACGTCTTTCGGGTCCATACCTAAACCCTGGCAAACTTTCCTGGCGTACATAAAACGCTCCGTATGCATGGAAACCGACCTCCGCCACACGAATAACGGTATGGATACGAACAAGAGGAAAAGCAAAACCCTAACATGCCCATCGTCGTCTCGTCGCCGCCGCTGCGAGGACGAGATGAGGGACTGGGCGTCCCTGCCGTGGGACGTCCTGTGCATAGTCCTCGGCAAGCTCCCGCAGACCAACATCCTCCGCGGCGCAGGGCTCACGTGCTCGCCCTGGCGCCGGATCGCCCTGCACGAGCCAATGCTGTGGCGCAGCATCGATCTATCTGACGGCGACCCGTGGTATTGGAAGAAACCTCCCCCCACAGGATGGAAGGCCATGGCGCACGCCGCGGTGGATCGCAGCGCCGGACGGTGCGAGTCCTTCACTGGCCATGCCGACGCCGACGTGCTAGTCGACCTCGCCAGCAGGTATGTACTCGCATCGCCCATGTCCCACAAATAAATACATCTACCAGCTGACTAGCTATACTCTCTTCATCGCCTCCTCCAGAGCGCCTTTGTTGAGGAGTTTCAATGTTGCAAGCTGGCCATACATCCGTGACAGGAAACTCATCGCCGACATCATCAAGAAGCTCCCTCTGCTGGAGCGCCTCGTGATGTGGAGCGGCTTCTTCCAGGAAGAGCTACTTGTTGCCCTCCTCGACCACTGCCCACGCCTCGAGCTGCTCAATGCCACTAACTGTTACCCCAAGTTTAGGGTCTGGGAAGAGCCTATTGCAACCAGGATCCGCAAAAGCACCATCAAACACCTCATGAAGCCCGACATTGAATTGCTTTAGTTTACAAGTACGAGTTCGTGACGCTGAAGTACTGAACCCTTAGTATCTGCTGTCACGCATGCATATCTTTACGTGTTTACCAAAAAAACATGCTACCACATACTTCCAAGTTAATTAAGGTTCAGCCCGTGAAGGATTTTTCTTCTTGGCCAACATTTTTCTGGTTATCAATTGCTTTTATATCAGCTGAAATCAATGCATACGCCATCAAAGGACAAGACAAGACAATGGAAGATCCATAGGTTCTCTCTCTGAATATGTTGAGCTGTTCGTCGGACACAACTTTGCCGAGATAGTTATTTTTTGTTTGGGCTGTGATCATTCATTTAAATTTTCTTGTGACTTGATCATGCTATTAGATCAGATCCAGCATGCCAATCGCCTTGTCAATGCCACTTGTCTTTTGCCCCTTTGTATCATCGTTCTACGTAATGGGAGTATCAAGTATGGGACTTCTGGAGAAGTTGTGGTCATGTGCTGTGAGAATGCAAGCAGAACTTGTTCAAGATTCAGGGGAAAAAATGCTATACAGATTAACCATCATTTAACACTACTTTGACAACCTTTTTACAAGCATCTCTTACGTTCAAGGGAGATGATAATGGCCGGCAATATCAGTAAGCAACCAACCGAAACCACTGCTCCTGCCTGTCCCGTCACTCCTATCTGTGTCGACGATAATGATGCTTACATGGCCGGTTTGGATTTCCCTTGCTGCCACTTGCCAGATCGTCTATTGGTTGCTTCTCGTCTTTTATTGTGGTGGCCATCTCCAAGCGACATCTTCCACCGGCGCCGCTGCTGGCCACTCGCTGCTACCCCCAGCGTGCCGCCCCAAAGCTAGCTAGCTGGCGCCGCAGGCGTTGCCACTTCGGTGAGGGTTGCAGCCGCCGCTGCCCTCTCTAGCTCCGTCCGCCGAGGGGTTGCGGCCACCGCCGTCTGGTTGCTCTGCCTAGGAGCTCTATTCCGTACCAAGTGACGCGATGCTCACGAACTGAGAACATATCAACTGATAACCAAGTCAACGAGGAAGATGGATATTTTGGTCATTACTTGTGGGTCCCATATGTCAAAGATCAAATAAGGAAGCAGGTATGTTTTTGTTCGATTCACCTCTTAATTATAAGTATAATGTTCTTCAAGTTGGAATGAGCTTATATGTATGCATAGGTTATGAGTCGGCACTTTAATGTTATTTTTGTGTTAGTAACGTAGGTAGAGTCATAGACGTAGATCGCATCGAAGTAAGTAAATGCATCGGTGGCGGTTCGTGCTTTACGTGTTTCCCCATGGAGAGGTGCTACATGACATTGGGAGACTGCATATCCCATTGTCATAGACCTGCGGACGCAGTTCCTTCTTCTGCACATGTTTGAAAGTGGATTATTATTTATTTACTACTTACTTTGCCCGAAAATAGATGACATTTTGGTATTTCAAGGCGGATGTAGTATTAGATAAGATAACTGTGGGTTGAGTGATATGTGCCGATGAAGGGATACCTACAAAAGAATAAAGAGATACCCATGGTTACATTATATGGTTTTGATTTGAAATTCCGTAGACAATTTTCAATGCACGAGCCAATGCTATGGCGCAGCATCGATCTATCTGACGGCGACCCGTGGTACTGGAAGAAACCTCCCCCCGCAGGATGGAAGGCCATGGCGAACGCCGCGGTGGATCGTAGAGCCGGACGGTGCGAGTCCTTCACTGGCCACGCCGACGCCGACATGCTAGTCCACCTCGCCAGCAGGCATGTACCCCTAACTCCTACTGATGCATGTCCCACAAATAAATAGATCTACCAGCTGAATATACTCTCCTCATTTGCCTCCAGAACGCCTTTGCTGAGGAGTCTCTATGTCGCAAACTGGCCTTACATCACTGACAGGAAACTCATCACCGAGATCATCAAGAAGCTCCCTCTGCTAGAGCGCATCGTCGTGATGTGGAGCGGCTTCTTCCAGGAAGCGCTGCTTGTCGCGCTCTTCGACCACTGCCCATGCCTCGAGCTGCTCAATGTGCCACTAACTGTTACCCCAAGTTCAGGGTCTGGGAAGAGCCTATTGCAACGAGGATCCGCAAAAGCACTATCAAACACCTCATGAAGCCCCGGATTGAGTTGTACTAGTTAATTTACTACTAGGACTTCACGACTTATGACACTGAACGCTTAGTATCTACTATCACACATCTTTACCGGTCTACCAATTAATACGTGCTACAAACATACTGCTTTTAAATACAAGATCCTAATTATGGTCTAGTCCATGAAGGATTTTTCTTCTCAGCCGAGATTTCGAGTAATCGAATTGGTAATCGGGGATTCCGTCCCTCCAAAAGACTCTTGCTACCAATCGGACACCTGACCTATGCGCCATATAATCGAGGCTTGCTGCTCCCCGTCTTGAGCAAACAGTTATTTTCCATCCCTCCCTTGTCCGTTTTCCTTCCGCTGTCAACCCGTATTGTCCGATTCCATGTCAGTGCATGCAATCAGACGATCACGACAGACGGCTCCTACAATGCCATTCCTACACCTGGGTGACACGGCCGAAGCCATCCACGCGTTTGTCCCAACCGCACGCGTCGTCTAGTAAATGTTAGAAATATATGGGCTGGTACATATGTGAGTTTTCATATTTTCTGTAAGTTCCAAAGGCCCATGTATGAAAGAGAAGAACATACAACTTAAGTCCGAGGTTCTTGCTGAGGAATAGTGAAACCGCCAGGGTCTGACGGGTGTAAGGCGGCGCGTGCTATATGTGTGCGCACTCAGCGGACACAACAGATGGAGGCTGCCACACCATGTTTTCCACGATGCAACCTATCGTCCTAAAGCAGACAACTTCACTGGAGACATAACAAACCTTTGTTGACGGAAGTGATCCATATTATTAATTGGTAGAAACCAACTTGGCAAGAGCAGATAGATGGATATACAGGCTATATATCCATCTATCAATTCATGCCAAATTAGTCTCTACTATTAATTGCATATATATCCATAAAAATAGTCTTTACCTATCAATTAATTGCCCTATATATCCGTCTATCAATTCCCCTCTATACATATGCCAGCATCGCCTGGTCTCGACCGAAATTAGAAACAACCTGTCAGCAAGTGTTGCGATCGTTACCATTCACATGGAGAAGTGCATGAAGCCCGTCCAAGCATTAGTGCTCCTTCTCCTATGCTTTGCTATCCATGCACAATGTAAGTTTGGCGAGAAAACATCATCTTATTTGTATGCTTTTGTTCGATTCACCTCTTAATTATAAGTATAATGGTCTTCAAGTTTGAACAAGCTTATACATTCGCATGGTTATGAGTCGGCACTTCAATGTTATTTTTATGTTAATAACTATTTTTTAGGTAGAGTCATATACGTGGATCGCATCGAAGTAAGTAAATGCATCGGTGGCGGGTCATGCTTTACATGTTTCCCCATGGAGACTTGCTACAGGTCGCTGGGAGACTGCATACACCATTGTCCAAGACCTGCAGCTGCAGTTCCCTCTTCTGCACATGGTTGAAATGGATTGTTATTTATTTACTACTTACTTTGTCTCAAAATACATGACATTTTGGTATTTCAAGGCGGAGGTAGTATTAGATAAGAGAACGTGTGGGTTGAGTGATATGTCCCGATGAAGGAATACCTACAAAAGAATAAAGAGATATCCATGGTAACGTTATATGGTTTTGATTTGAAACTTCGTAGACAATTTTCAATGCAATATGGTCACTAAAATTTTCATTCTAGTTGTCGGACTATATTTCTAACTTAGCAGCAGAGGGCAGTTCTTTCTCTTACGCGCACGTGAGAAACAATCTGCATGACGAGTTGACTCCATATGCCCCCGACGCGGCCGATCCAATGTGACCAGCTACATCTGGATAAAAGAGCCAGAGGGCGAGATCACATCTGGATGAGGAGGACGCAAGGTGGAGAAAGAAATGGAAAAAACCAGACATAGACGCCCACCGGTCAGCTGACCTCCTCCGACGGTGGTAAGGTGAAGGTGGCGGTGGGAGAGGGCCTATGAAGTGGAGGCGGCAGCGCCTCTGGAGTCACGTGAAGTGACCTGAGAGACCAGTTTTTTTTTTTTTTTTTTTGCGAAACATTTCTCTATGACCCGGTTCAAGTCGGCGATCAAACCACTGGTTAGTTCTACGTCACGACTCCATGCCGCTAGGGGTGGGCATATAACCCGAAAACCGATTAAACCTGCACCGAATCAAAACTGAAATATTCGATACATATCTCGGTTAGCAGATGTGGAAAACCTAATTAAGTTGGTTATTTCGGTAGTAACCCATGGTGGAACGAACTGACCGAAGACCCGATTTACTCCCTACATGCCCTCCTCTAAGCTCCAGTCCAGCCTATAGCCGCACATGATGAGACGAGGCGGGCGACTGCTTCTGCTTGCTTTCCGAAAATCCAAATCAGCCATCCCTCAAAAAATCACCTCCATTAATCGCATCACTTGCCCAAAAGCCAAGAGTGCAGTGCAGGTCTCCCGTGATCTTCTACCTTCCCAAGTATTGGCTGATGTTTCATCCCCAATCCCTTTTCTGTGGAACAGGCCAGGCGCTGGCAAAATATTATACGGAAAACTAGCTGGTGTTCTCTCGTCATGTTTGCCACCCCTATGGGCTATGCCGCCTCTTCGACCACCGAGTCACCAACTGCCTTTTTTAACCACTGAAGCAACTGGGCAGAGTGGGCACTTGCGTGCTCTGATCAAGTTGTTCAGACACTTTCAGATATCTGACCTGTGTTATTCCGCTCTTTTGTTTCTATGGTAAGAAGCACTTGATGTCTTCATCCAAATGTTGTTCAGACAATTGGCACTAGGCTGGGCAAATGTTTTATCATACACGCCAGTGAAGGTCGGAACCATAGACAATTGATACCGCAAGGAGGTGGTCCCTTGGGCCATGTTTCCGCATCTGGTTGCAAACGGCGGCATGCTTGCATTTGGTAGTGCCAAACTTCCTCCATACTAGATATCAGGAGGTGGGCACCAAGGCCGCAAAGATCACTTGATGCTCTTCATTGTCTAAAAGTTTAGAGTTCCTTAAGTTGATAACTAGTACAGCCAATGGCAGCATGATACAGTATAAATCCACCTGAAAGTTCCAGGAACTGTATAAATGAGATAAGGGCATGGGTGAACATGCCAATGCACAAATTATGTTGGTACAGATTTATAAGCAGAAACAATAGACTTGTTCAAGCTATTGTCCGAATTTGTAGGTCATCGTATCGAATTTGACGAGCAAAGCAGGCTTCCTACAGGCGTTCCTCATCCGGGAGCTCATCGCTGACTTTTTCCTCTATACACAATACATGTTCATTCTGGCATGTCCAGATCCTTCAGTCAAAATACCATTCAAACCCATGGCGCGCCTACATAGAAAATTATGCTCTTCGTTAGAAGTTTACAAGCGCAAAATGCTAAAAACTAGTACTATACAACATAATTGAACTAACCATCTACAAAAAGATAATTGAGCTAAAAGCTAACATATCAATTACAATTGCTTTGCGAGCACTTTCCTCTAATTTACTAAAGACCATTTAGTAATTCTACACTTATAAAGCATATGTGTTAATTTAGGCCCTGCGAAAACATTTTCCTACCAAGCAGTTGCGAAAAGCTGTTCTGGTGTGATTGTGCGAAAACATATCCGGATATCTATTGGATGAAGGAAACCATGGTAATCTAGCAGTAGTGTCGCTGAGTGTGCATCAAGTTCAGTGGTCTGATCGATACTGAGGCAAGCGATGTTCTTAGCCGAGTACAAAAGTGATAATGAGAAAGATGCATGCATTAATTACCTTCTCCACACTATACGTGCAACAGATTCGACCATGCTGATCCTAGCTTGAACTGCTTTCTCCAGGCTGTGAACATACATAGGAAGCCCACAGTAATTAGTTGTGTCATTTAGCGTAATAGTTGTATACGTACCTAGGTTTACGATGAAGACAGTCAATCCCAATAATTGTACTTTAATCCTATTTCTGTACACGGTGTTCATTGGCGATTTCCCAATGGGATGAATTATTGGAGCTTTTTTAGATGTCAGGGAGGAAAAATTACAAGTTAAATGAAGACTGAAAACTAACAAAATTGATAATTAGGGAACTCACCATTGTAAGAACAACGGGCAACTCTTTATTTTCCTTACTCCAGTATGTAAGGAGATCGCTAACTTCGACACCTTGAGTCACAATGCCCGTCCACACAGTGAGCATGTCTTTGCACTGTATGTCTTCTTGTTTCTCTTTCTTTAGGGTCCTTCTTACCTTGATTGCAAATGTGGACTGTGGTGGCAGGATCCCTGTACGCGGTTGTACATTGTAAACCCCAGAATTGTATTTTCTAGCCCACGCATTGAAACCCACGCTGTGGTCTGTAACGTTGACTATTTTAAAGAAACAAAACATGGACACCGTCTTGTTTTGCAAGAAGGGGAAGGAGAGCTGGGGAGGGTCGAACTGGATCAAATCGTCTGATGCGCATAAGCTTGTCTGCAAAAAAGGAATTGGAAGAACAAAAAAGGACCAGTTGAGATGTGTGTGTGTTGTGTAGCATACTAGCATGACAAATGTTGCAACGACTAACAAATACGAATAAAAAGTTGAGCAACGAGTTCACATTTAGTTTCAAAGGTAGGGTGCTTCAGACCGTGGGAGAGGATTCTACTGCCATGGCAACCTCATATCGGATCAATTGTTGGAATATTTCATGTCCTTTTAGAAGGTTTAGAATGGCGTCGGTAGTAAATTAAAGGTTGAACCTATTCATTACATAATTATTAGGGAGCTTACCTTCTTATAAACAATTGGCAACTCCTTACTCCCTTCGTATTCACTGTATTTAATAATGTCACTGGCCTCCGCACCTTCATTCACTAAGCATGTCCATAGAAAGAATTTGTCTTGGCACTGCATGTCTTCCCTTTCCTTATTCTTTGGTACCCTTTTCACAACGAGTCTTTGAGTGGAGCGTGGTGGCATAACTCCACCCGCAGGTACTATGTAGTACACGGCCACATTTGTTTTCGGATGATATCTAGCAAAACCAACAAAGTAATCTGTATTGTTGACTACATTAACTGAAAACACCAAGTCCTTGTCTGGCACGAAGGGGAGGCTGAGCTCGGGCGGGTCAAAATGGATCAGCCCGTTTGAGGGACATGGGCTTACCTGCCAAAAACGAATAGAGCAATGTATTAATTGAGCCCAACTAAAATCATTATCGGTTTGCTTCTATTGATTTAAATCGATCATCATAGACCATACAAAATAATACATTGCGTCATTAGGTAGTCACCTTATTATTAATAATAGGCAATTTCTTACCTTCTTCCTCAACCATGTAACCAACGATGTCTCCACTTTCGACACCTTTAGTCACAACACGATTCCACACAAAGGTATCAACCTTTCATTTTTTATAAGTATAGCCCATTTCACGTTTTAGATGATTTTTCAGCATGTTTTCCTTTCAACACCTATATGCTAAACTTTGTATTCTGCTCTGGCACAACTCCCTATTGGAACTTAAACACAATAGGGCCTGAGATTGCTCCTTATCCCTAGGCATGGTGGTCATTGGCGAATTATTAATTTGTTATTAATGATTAATTAAATCATATGCAACCCTCTAAAAATCCATATGACACAGTTAAATACGTAAGGATACATATATGTACGGAATAAAAAATTTGTCCAGAATTTTTTTTGTCTCCATCCCATCAGCCGCTTCAATCCTAGCATGCTCCAAGGTACAAAGGCCATGTATAGCACAAGGCGCTTGTATAGGTGATTAAGCACCAAACAATAAACACAAGAAGATAATTTATCAGCTAAGTGCCCAAGACCGCAATGTTGAGAGCTAATTTCGGTCCCTAGCGATCGCTGGTCGATCTTGTTTGCTCGGAAAAAAGGCGCTAGCGCCAGGTGCAAAAACATGCGTCAATGCAAGACTTAATCCCAGATTCCGCAGGGAATCAGGCGTAACCGCCTGTACAAGCGCCTTTAACCTGGATTAGCAACTAGAAAGACCTGGATAATACGAGTAACTGTATTGCCTACGGATGTTTAGATCTGGATCACGACGAGCCAACTAAGTTTAATCTGGATTAGCAACTAGAAAGACCATATTACACTTTTATGTTTGGAGGGGGGTGTGTGCCGAAACACACCATTGTCCAGGTGCAGCAAGTATCCTACCAAATAGGGACCATTCTATCTTTTCTGGATGAAAGCAATTTGAAAACATCGTATGTTTTGACATTGAAGAATTTAGTGAGCACATCACCGGTTCTTTTGAGACTAGAGTAACAAAATGTAAAGAAGGGGGAGTGGAATCTGTAACGTTAACACCAATCATGAACCATCACAAGGTTGATTATGTTAATAATTAATTTAAAGTTTCAGGTTTAGAGTTTGTCCATTCTTTTATTCATAAAAAATTGTGATTCAATGGAATGAATTAATGGTAATTTTCAAAGAATGTTCTTGTGTTAATAATAGACCTTTTCAAAACCATTCCTTAAAAATTATATATAAAAGCATGCCCCAACAAAATATTGGTAATTTTCGCAATAACAACGACCTATAGAAATATCTGGTCCGCACTACCATTGACATAAATGATCAGAACCTGAATATGATGACGTGTGAAACGAGCCGACTAGTGGGCACTATAATTTGAAAACCAACTAAAAGAGGGAAATTCACTTTGGCACATTAATGCATATGCTGATACTACAGAGAAACATTCAGAAATGTCTGAAATAACTGAACAATTTTTTTTTCACATACATCTCGACATTCTGTGTATGCACACCAAGTGTTGTGCAAACCCGACATTTCTTGTGACATGTGTAAAAAGAAAAAATAGGTTGTCTTTTTACACAACACATAAAAAAGGTCGTTTCCCCGTGAAACGACTTTGCAAGCGCATAGAGTGTCGAGATGTACACGTGAATTTTTTTTACCAATTTTTTTTTGACATTTCAAAGTATGTTTTAAATAAATTTAAAAACCGGGAGTATATGCTCCCGGTGCCAAAACGCTATCCCCACAAAATGGTATCTAAACAATTGATGCACATATATACAATACTTCATCCATTCAGAATAAACAATGTCTTAGAAAATACGAATATGAATGTTATGCAATCCAAACAATCATATCAGGATTATATGTTTCTATTATCTAAGAAGTAATTAGAGTGCAATGATATATCATATATATACATATAGAATAAAGAAATTATGTGAACTTTTTCCTAGTAAAATTTTCAGCCATAACATTTAGTTTTAGGAGAACCATCATTTGAACTGCACATCTTCATTTCTAAAGAATGAAGATGATAGTTAGAACTTCTCTACCGTGCAACACTACAACTATCGGCTGACATATTTTACGTCTCTGAAGGCAACTTAAAGGGACTAGGCACACTCCTCTCAGACATCTAGATCATGTTTTGCACAAAGATGAGCAGCTACTTAGTTCATCTACTTACAAAGTTAATCTGAAAGTGCATACAACTCATAGTCAGAAAACCGACGTGAAATATATTTGGACAGCTCATTGATAAATTTTAATTTATTTACATATAAAATTGCATAAAACTAATAGATGACATAGACTATTATACTTCTATTATCAACAAGAACACATATTTGGATGCTCTATGGTAATTGTTAATTATTTCGTTGTGCATTTCTAAAATACTGAAGTCGACTAGATCCAAATTCTTATATGGTTGTAACTGGTCATAAGCTTAATTAAGTCAGTACGCTCACCTTGGATTCTTCCTTTGTTTGTGGCACATTGGATTCTTGTGGACCTTGCTGATTTCTTGTGTCTGTAATTATTAGCGACCCAAGAGAAATATTCAGTCCCTCGGCCTTATATGTAATTGTTAGATTCACCTCATCAACCAATTTACCCTCCTCTATTGAATATATCTTCAGTTATATCCTCACTTGTAAGATTCTCATTCACTTTGGTGCTTCACACTATAAAATCGCCAGCGTGCTGCATATCTTGTGGTGCATGGTCTAGTGGATGCAATGTTATGTTGACACTGTACTTCGACCGTGGAGACACAATGTGTTTATTTGGTTGAATAAAATATGGCAGGGGGCTGGTCGTTTCGATTATGAAGGCAAAACAAGCATTTGTCTCATTGGTTATTTCAAGAGAAGTTGATATGAGAGTGTTGAGCTTGATAGGAAATTGCAGCACGAGTGGCTCAATCCCAAGCATGTCATCCTCCAAGTAGGGGCTTATCTGCAAGAACAAAAAACAAAATGCATTGCAATAATGAGATGTACTGTTCCGTTATGTTTACACTAAAGCGGAAACTTCTAGATTAGAAGTGTTGGCACATGATAATGAAAGTTTTATTTTCATCAAATGTTTGATTAACAATGACGAAATTACACATCGTGTAGTGGTAATAGACACACTCTCTTGCCAGTATACTGCCACTAGTTCTTTTATCATATTATTCATATATGAGTGCTTAACGAAACAATGCATCCGCATTATGCATCCTCTCCTACAATGTAGGATTCACTTTGTTGGTCTGTTTCTCCACTTCCCTAAGGAACAAGTCACATTGGTTCGTACTCTCTTGGAAACAAAACAATGGAGGAACCAATGAAGTGTTACTACTATTGATAATATGAGTAGCACATGACCTTACCAGCCCAACTGTAGATTCGTTTGCGTTGTTGATTTTCCTATCCGTTCTTTCAAGTTCATTTAAATCACTTATTATGTCTGATATGAAAGGCCTCTTATAGGGGTCATTTTCTTGGCAGAGGAGCCCAATCTCGATGAGTTTGGCTATCTGTTGGTATCTGAATGGAGTTTCTTTTCCTGATCTATGCCATCTGTGACTCCATCTTCTAAGTACCTGCCATTTGACAAAGTTTATATAGAGCAATGATGAAATATGTAAGCCTGCAATTTGTATAAGCGTTGGGTTGACTAACCATGCCAGCTCGATTCTGGAAGCAATACACCAATGCATTTCTTAAAAATATCTCTTTTAAATTGGAGCACCATGAATAATTCAGCATGCCATCAAATGCTTGGAATGCAAATTAAGTAGAATTATACCGAGATGTAATTTATTTGCTAAAAATAATTATGGGGTGCTCAACTACTATTTACCATATTTCCACTTTGAGAACAATTTACGGATCATAAAGTCACAAGGAAAAATATTCCGTTGTTGAACAAGTTAGTTGATATAAAACATGTGATCGTCACATATTAGACCTGTCACAAGAGGAATAAAGCAACATTGTCTCACGTGTGAAATTATGTGGAATATCATGAAGGTAAAATTGATCAACATACATGCGACTATATTACCCTTCTTAATCGAAAGAGTGTGCTTTAATATCTACCTTTTATTTGAATTGAGCTGTACACATTTTTAAGGTGGTATACCCAAACCTCCTAACGTACACATATCTTGGCTAAATCTTGAAAAAGGTACCATCGACGATGTAAAACACACTTACATTGTTAGTTTTTTTCTAAAGGCTTAACTTACATTATTACTATCAGGAACACTCCTTTTTCCTGTCACCAGTTCGATTATTATGATGCCCAAGCTATACACATCACACTTGACTGTAATGCTGCCACTGTCTATGTATTCTGGAGCAGTATATCCTCTGCATGAGAATTTAGTGATTATACACAGAAAATGGAATGTAGCAAAGGTAAAAATATGTTTGTTGTTTTGGTAAATTGCTTACGGTGATAAAAAGCGGTTTGTAGTTTTCGTTTGTGAGTTTTCCAGCAGTCTCGACAAACCAAAATCGGTTATTTTTGCTACCATACTATCATCTATTAGTATGTTCGCTGGTTTGAGATCCATATGAACAATATGTCTTTTCATATGAAGATACTGCAGACCCTCGCATATTCCCTTTATTAATGAATAACGAGTGTCCCATTGAAGCCCTCTTAATTCATCTGCAGAACAAAATGGCAGGAGAGCGTGAGGTCTTTCAACATTTGTTTATGCAGTGTTGGACATACAAGAGGTGATATAATTGTTAGTCAGCCCTTGTAATTTTGTGGCCCGTTTTAAAGAGTAGAAGCGTAAAAAAGAGAGAAGAATTGCCAACAGCCAATCACATTCCATACTGTACCTGCAATATATTTTTCAAGACTTCCGTTGTTGATGTACTCAAAACAGAGAAGTCTTTCTCTATCCTCAGCGTAAATGAATTCGCCTGATCCTTCATATTCTATTGCTTTATGTTCAGTATGAGAACAGTAGCCAAGAAACCGAACTATGTTTCTATGATTGACCTTCAATAGGCTGGTAACCTCCCGACGATATAGCTTCTCATCTATTGTCTGGTTGTTCTTTATCCTCTTCACAGCAACTTCTCCATTTCGAAGGACACCCTGTTAAATCTTGGATCGCATTAGAACATGTAATGCAACAGTTTGTGAAGAAATCTGGCGTGCATAAAACTCAAGTATAGGAGAGAGACATGCATAGCGGTAACTTGATAAAATTCTGCATGTACCAAAGGAACATTTGTCCAGCAGTTTTATTTTGCTCAAACAGTCGGGATGTTTAAACCATGTTTTGTGTTAAAACTTAAAAGTGAAGGTTACCTTGTAAACGGTTCCAAATCCGCCGTTGCCAATTATCCGCTCTTTGGAGAAATTTTCGGTGATCCTCTCCAAAGCAGAAAGCTTTAAATCTCTTGGTTTGATGCTTCCGTCAAATATACACTCCAATATGTCAGATTCCATGTTCCCCTCGTCTTCCTAAGTGCACGTGGCAACATATTTACCTAGATAATTCTGAAGCAATTCACGAGTCATGAGCCTAGGATCCAAACAAGGAGTTGCGTACGTACCTATTTGGAGACTTGGGCTGAGCCCTGTAGGTGGTCAACGGAGCACAAACTGGAACTGTTTAGGGAGATGTCCGATGATTCAATCAAACAAACTCTTCATATTTAATTCGATATGCTCAGACTAAAAAGTATAGAGTAATCTTCAAATTCCTGAAATTGGACGACGAGCCCGGCCGGCAAAACTGGGATGGAATGGAAAGTGGTAAACAGTTAAACACTCGCACGATCTAGATCTGTAGAGCAACATGTCCGCTGAGTCTTGAGTGGATCAAAGCAACCATGTATACATACAACAGGAGCAAAACAAGACCAAGACGTAGCAGCGCGGCGATCCAGCGTCTGCAAATATGTACATACCTGCTAGCAGTGGAGCGGGCTGGCTCAAGAAGATCGATATGGACCGTATTTTGATAGTATGAGCAATGAAACCTCTGGTGATTGGTGTCGTCGAAGTCTCCCTTGTTTTCCTGTGAGGATAAATACAAACAATGAAAAGGATAGCAGGAAGACCATTTCAATTCGTCTAAATGATTGATTTTTGTGTCGACTAGTATTTAGTCAAGGATTGATTTTTGTGGCGCTAGTTGCATTCCAAGTGAGCAGTATGCCATTCATTATAGGGCCTGACAGGGACTCGATAGATTAGTACATGCGCACAGTGAATCAGGCCGTGGCGGATCCCTAGCCTTTCCTTTTTACTTGTTTATTTGGCGGTCACGCAGAAGCTTCAGCGGTGAGTTCAGCGGTCGATCCATCCTCATTCAAGACGCTACACCATCTCATGTGCCAATGGAGATGGCGGGGGCTTTGCGCTCAAGTTGCCGGTGAGGCGAAGCATCCACATTCTGCTAGTTTCGATTCATTTACAAATGGATACACTCACAGTTAGCAGAACATGACAGATTTCAGAGCCATTGGGGGAGGGGAATAGCAGAGCACACCTGCGCTTCCATGACAGAGACACCTGAATCAACATCCGCGCCTTGAGCTACATACATGCTACAGAGAAGATTCAACACTCCCCAGAAGCAAGGGGCAAGCTTGCCATATTAGAAAGAAATGCACTTGAAGTCGCGAGCGAGCGGTCCAAGGCTGGAGAGCAGAGGGGACACGGCGGCCTGCCGGTGCGCCGCCCCGGAAGACTGATCACACAAGACACGGCAAACGAAATCAGATCAGCTCAAACGTCGGTGTTCTCTTTCTCTTGTAAATAAATGAAAGAGCTTGGAGACTCTACATGGGAGATGGCGGCGACGGCGAGGGAGCTTGAGCTTTCCCGACGGGGCAGACCGGCTTCAGGCGGTGACCGCGGAGGGCGGACAGGCAGGGGAGGAGAGGCTCGCGCGGAGGGGAAACTTCGGGAGGAAGCAGCCGGCCGACGACCTTCGTGCAGGGGAGGAGCAGCGCGGACCTGCCGTTTCTCTCCTGTGGCCGGCAGCGGAGGAGCAGCGCGGACCTGCCGTTTCTCTGTGCGACTTTGCGGGACAGCAACGAGGGAGGGGCAATTCTTTATAATTTGGCCTACTCAAATATCAAAGCAAAATGTGTGAAAATAATCTCTCGATAATTTCGGTTTCTTTCCAATTCAAATATCAAAGGAAACCAAAATGGCTCAGGTGCTAACAAAGTCGAAAATGTTAATCAAACATTTGACACATCCACCACACATAGATTTTCTTCACCGTTTCCTTATGTCTCGTTGATATGATCCCACTCACTACTATAGTAAATCAACAGGAATTCGGTATCAATTCATGGTTCGATCTAGATCCAGATACAGACTTGCGTCGCGCAAGCCACGAACAGCACGCAGGCTGAGAGGGAGGAAGGGAAATGCCGAATCTTCTTCGATGCTTCCCTCGTCTGTTGCCTTCTGGTCTTATCACGATCGATGTCAGTCGCCACCAACTTCGCCTGCGAGTGGGTCCCACTTGTCAGCCACTGCTTGTACGCTGCACGTCTCGCTGTCTTCAGTGCCTCCTCCAGATAGGGTATCGTGACACTCGTTAGATTAAACAATCTTGTTATGTTTGGCGGTGCCACCACCACGATGCGCGCTACAATAGTACCGGAGATGACAGAACATTGATCGACAAATGGGTTGAATGATTAGCAAGCAACATACAACCGCCGCCGAGTGCTACGTGGATAATTTCAAGCCCGTGGCGATGTGCTTCCCGGTGCCTCCTTTTCCTACTTATACCTATGGTGCAATTCTCGCGATTTCATGGTCGTTGATGCCATGCATGAGGATTGCGTGAGCAAGCAAAAGGTTGGGATGTCGAAAGGAAACTTGTGTGTGACTTCATGTGGGGAGTATTGGGGTGGTATATATGATGAATACCTATCGGTCCTTCTCATTATTGTCTTGCCATGATCTTATGTTGTCCTAAAAATAATTTACTGCATCGGGGGGATAAACCATGCATCCAACAACCAGTAATTTATGGTCAAGGAATATGATACATCAACACCCTTCGTATGGCTCCTCCGGCAACTTCGTGACTTTTTCAAGCAATTTGTAAACACTCATAATCATAAATTGTAAATTCTATCATACTAAAGTTATTAGAGATTATTGGAGTGGTCAAATTTAGTATGTCTGCCGTATGACTTAGTGCATGTGAATTGGAATTAATACTACAGTATCAATCCTTCTCATCTTGTCATGCAAAAATTTCATAGGGACCTATAATAATTTACGGCATGGGAGGAACAAACCACCAACAACAAGTAATTTATGGTGATACATAAACACTCGCATGACTTCTTGGAGCAATTTACAAAAAACTTGTCCAAGAACTTTGTAAACACTCATAATCATGTTTTAGGTTCTATCATTTTAAAGTTTGAACTTTGAAGAGATAGTTGGATTAGGGAAATTTAGCGTACTTGGTGTACGAGAGTGTGGCTGAGCTTGGATAACGCGGTGATGAGACCTGGGCGTGTAGGCTTTCCCAGTGGGGCATACGGGCTACTAGATGAGTACGGGAGGAGAGCACTTTTGTGTTCTGATCAACGCCAAATGTGTTCATTTGACACTTTCAGATATCTGACCTGTGTTATTCCTCTCTTTTGTTTCTAAGCTATAAGAAGCACTTGATGTCTTCATCCAAATATTGTTCTGACAATTGGCACTAGGGTCGGCAAATGTTGCACCAGACACGCTAGTGAAGGTCGGAACCATACGAGGCTCTGCATCTGTCGCAAGGAGGTGCCCCTCGGGCCATGTGTTTCCGTATCAGGTTGCAAACGACGGCATCCTTGCATTTGCTAGTGCCAAACTTCCTCAATACTAGATATCAGGAGGGGTGGGCACCAAGGCAGAAAAAATCACTGATGTTCCAGGAATTGTCCTAAAAATTTAGAGTTTGCTTAAGTTGGATACCTAGTACAGCAATGGCATGATACAGTATATATCCACCTGAAAGTTCCAGGAATTGTACAAATGATATCAGGGCATGGGTGAACATGCCGATGCACAAGTTATATACGTACAGATTTATAACCAGAAATAATAGACTACTTCAAGCCATTGTCCGAATTTTAGGTCATCGTATCGAATTTGACAAGCAAAGCAGGCTTCCTGGAGCTCATCGCTGACTTTTTCCTTTATACACAATACATGTTCAATGTGCCATGTCCAGATCCTTCAGCCAAAATGTCATTTGAACCCGTGGCATGCCTGCATAGAAAATTATGCTCTTTGTTAGAAGTTTAGAAGCGCAAAATGCCTAAAACTTTTATACAAGATAATTGAACTAATCATCTACAAAAAAAGATAATTGAGCTAAAAGCTAACATGTCTATTACAATTGCTTTGCGAGCACTTTCCTCTAATTTACTAAAGACCGTTTAGTAATTCTACACTTCTAAAGCACATCTGTTAATTTAGGCCCTGCGAAAACATTTTCCTACCAAGCAGTTGCGAAAAGCTGTTCTGAAGTGATTGTGCTACATTAATGAAACGAAAACCATGGTAATCAAGTAAACCATGGTAATCTAGCAGTGCCGCTGAGTGTGCATCAAGTTCAGTTGTCTGATCGATACTGAGCCATGGGTACATACACTAGCGATGGATTAATACTACTATTTTCCATCAACATTAAGGGACCTGCAGGGCACCGATTCTAAGCCTGGGAAAATGACTATGGCACAAATCGCTAGACATGATGGATAGTCCCTTTTTGTACAAAAGTGATAATGAGAAAGATGCATGGAATAATTACCTTCTCCAGCCTTTATGGTAGACCATGCGATTCGACCATGCAGATCCTACCGTGAACTTCTTTCTCCAGGCTGTCAACATATCCGTACATAGTTATTAGTTGTGTGATAGTTTTATCCGTACCTAGGTTTAGGATGTCATGAGTCAGATGTTATGGTAGACACGTTGAATAAGCTGGTGGAGGCCTAAGCTGGCTGCCGGAAAATCCCGTTGAAATAAGCAAGTTGGTTTCCCTCTATAGTTCGCATATTACAAATGCACCATTCTCCGCGAGCACATAATTTTAGAACAATTACTACACAATTTTAGAATATATATCGCATTGTTTATAAATAGTTACCAACAATAATGTTAGAACAATTACTACACAATTTGTGTTTAGTTGTCTATAGTCTATATGTGTGAAAAAGTACTCATCAAATGTCTTTTTTAGGGGGAAAGACGTTTTTGTTCTCATATTTTGTTGTAATATTCCCAACGGGTGAATTATTGGAACTTTTTTAGGGGTCAGGGAGGAAAACATCCAAGTTAAATGGAGACTGAAAACTAACAAACTTGATAACTAGGGAACTCACCTTTGTAAGAACAACGGACAACTCTTTATCTTCGCTATTCGAGTACGTAAGGAGATCGCTAACTTGGACACCTTGCGTCACTATGCCCGTCCACACAGTGAGCATGTCTTTGCACTGCATGTCTTCTCGTTCCTCTTTCTTTGGGGTCCTACGTGTTAGAGAGATATTTGTATATTGTAGTTTCCCTATTAGATAGGGCGCTCCCTGCATATTTACACATGTGCATGTACTATATATTTGTGGCCTTTGGCCCCGTGGAATACAAGTCGCTATTCCTCCAACATGGTATCAGAGTATTAGGTTAATTTTTCTGCCCACGCGACTCGGGCTTTTCCTGCTCACGTCCAGATCGAAGTTGAACCATCGGGCCGCCGCTCCCTCGTCGATCGATTCCGGCCGCTGCTGCCGTTCTGCTCGTTTCACCTCCATCGTCATCAGATCGAACCACTGAGCTGCTCCCTCGGGTCATCGTCGATCAGATTCCCGGCCCGTCCGTCCCTGTCTCGGGCTGCTGCCGTTCTGCTCGTTCTCCGGCCGCCGCTGTCCGCCGCCTTGGGCTGCTGCCTCGTCTCCGGCTGCTCCGTCCCCGGCCGCCACCGCCCCGGCCGCCCTCGTCCCCGGCCGCCCCGTCTCCGGCCGCCCCGTCCAGCCGGTCTTGCTGCTGCCTACGATCGAGATCGAGACCTGCTGCTTCATCGCCGGTCCAGCCGGTCTTGCTGCCTCGTGGTCCAGCCGGTCTTGCTGCCTCATCTCCTGCTGCTGCCTCCGTGATCCAGATCGAGACCGATCCCAGCCAGCCGGTCTTGCTGCTGCCTCGTCTGGCTGCTGCCTACGATCGATCCAGATCGAGACTGATCCGTTGACCAGTGTTTCTGTGTAAAAAAAAAACAAAAAAAAGGGGTGGAGATGTCTGCATCGTCGGGCTATGTCGCGATTCCTCGCTGCTCGGTGATTTTTGATGGCACGAATTATCCTGATTTCGCTGCCTTTATGCGCATTCATATGCGTGGTCTTCGTCTCTGGGGTGTGCTTTCCGGCGAGGTCTCGTGTCCGCCGTGCCCCATTGCTCCTACTGCTCCTATTCCGCCGACGCCACCAGTTCTTGCTGCCGATGCTACTCAGGCTGCAAAGGATGCAGCTAAGAGTGCGGATGATGTTGCCATTGCTGCGTATGACCGGCAGGTCAAGGAGCATTCTGACGCCCTTGAGACCTACCGGTTGGATCTGACTGCTTACACCCAGTGGATTGATGATGATGCTCGTGCTGCGGCTGTTCTCACCGCCAGTGTTCTACCGCAGTTTGCCTCTGAGTTTATGGGCCTCAGTACTGTCGCTGACATGTGGGCTCACCTTCGTCAGCGTCATCAGCCGTCCGGGGATGCTCTATATCTGTCTGTGGTTCGTCAGGAGCATGATCTTCAGCAGGGTGACTCTACCATTGATCAGTTCTACACGCAGAGTGCTGCTATCTGGCGTCAGCTCGACTCTCTTCGCACTGCAGTGTGTGGTGCCTGCCCGTGTTGTCAGACTGTGCGTTCCGACTTGGAGTTTCAGCGCGTATATGAGTTCTTGTCTCGGCTCCGCAAGGAGTTCGAGCCCCGACGTGCTCAGCTGCTTGCTCGTGGTCGTGTCCCTATCTCGGAGGTGCTGTCTGAGCTTCGTGCTGAGGAGACTCGTCTACGTGGCGTTGGGTTGCTTGAGGTTCCTTCTGTGCTTGCTGCTCATGGTCCTCCTTCGTCGCCTGCTTCATCGACTCCTTCGCGGTCCACTGCTCCGCCACTTTTACCCACTCCTCAGGGTCAGGGCCTGGGTCGTGGCCAGGGTCGTGGCGCTCGTCCACGCCCTCACTGCACCTACTGTGATCTGCCTGGCCACACCGAGTCTCGTTGCTACACGAGGGAGCGTGATCTGCGTAAGCAGAAGGCGTCTGCTTCTCCCGGGACTCGTGCTTCCTCTGGCTCGTCAGGGTCTTCTCCAGCCGGCTTCACCGACCAGGACATTATGCGGCTCAAGCGGATGCTCGCCGCTTCAGGTTCTTCTTCGACGGGTACTGCTGGCTCTGTGACTGATTCTTCTGGCACTGCGCGACCACCATCTTCTACACAGTCAGGTACATCCTCGTGGGTTCTGGATTCTGGAGCTTCTTTTCATATGACTTCTGATTCTTCCACTCTGTCCTCTCTTCGACCTCTTGATTCTCCTCTTAGTGTTCTTACTGCTGATGGTACTTCTCTCTCGTTTCTAGTCGAGGCACTCTTTCTACTTCTTCCTTTTTTGTCCCTGATATTTCTCATGTTCCTCGTCTTACCATGAACTTGTTCTCTGCCGGTCAGCTTACTGATTCTGGTTGTCGCGTCATTCTTGACGCCGATTCTTGTTCTGTTCAGGATCGTCGCACGCAGGTTTTGGTTGGAGCTGGCCCTCGCCGCCGTGATTCTCAGGGGCTTTGGGATATAGACTGGCTTCGTGTTCCTTCCGCTGCTACCTCGCCTGCCAGTTCTCCTGCTATCGTCGCCTCTGTCACCGGCTCTTTTCAACAGTGGCATCATCGTCTTGGTCATCTTTGTGGTTCTCGTCTGTCGTCATTAGTTCATCGTGGTCTTCTGGGGCCTGTCTCAGGAGATGTTTCTTTACAGTGTCAGGGTTGTAGGCTAGGAAAACAGATTCAGTTACCCTATCCTACTAGTGCGTCTGTATCTCAGCGTCCTTTCGACTTAGTTCACTCTGATGTTTGGGGTCCGGCTCCTTTCGCTTCGAAAGGGGGCCATCGATATTATATAATATTTATAGATGATTTTTCTCGTTACACTTGGCTGTATTTTATGTCTTCTCGTACTGAGGTTCTCTCCATATATAAGCGTTTTGCCGCCATGGTTCTTACTCAGTTCTCTACGCCTATTCGTGTGTTTCGTGCTGACTCTGCTGGTGAGTATATCTCCAAGCATTTGCGTGGTGTTCTTGCTGAGCAGGGCACTCTCGCTCAGTTCTCCTGTCCCGGTGCGCATGCTCAAAATGGCGTGGCTGAGCGTAAGCATCGCCATCTTCTTGAGACTGCTCGTGCGATGATGATCGCCTCTTCTCTTCCGCCTCATTTCTGGGCTGAGGCCGTTTCTACCTCGGCCTATCTGATTAATATCCAGCCTTCTGCCGCCCTTCAGGGTGCCATTCCTCTCGAGAGACTCTACGATCGTTCTCCTGACTATTCTATGCTTCGTTTGTTTGGTTGTGTTTGCTATGTTCTTCTTGCTCCTCGTGAACGCACCAAACTAACCGCTCAGTCTGTTGAGTGTGTTTTTCTCGGATATAGTGATGAGCATAAGGGCTACCGTTGTTGGGATCCTGTGGCTCGCCGGATGCGTATTTCCCGGGATGTGACGTTTGATGAGTCTCGGCCTTTCTATCCGCGTTCGACCTCCCGACCTCTACTGTGGAGGATCTCTCTTTTCTTACTTTTCCTGATTCTCCTCCCGATATCCCTCATATTTCTCCTCCCTCTGATCCGGTGCCATCTACTCCGATGCCTTCTTCTCCTCCTTCGTCGCCGCCTTCTTCACCCTCCCTGTCCCCGTCTCCGCCTCCGTCTTCTCCTGTTGCTCCTTCTCATCCTACTTTTCCTTTCTATTATACTCGTCGTCCACGTGTTGTGACCGAGTCATCTGATGCACCCTCTACTTCCGGTGCACCGTCTCAGCCGACTTATTCTCTTCGTTCTCGGCCTTGTCCTTCACCTGATTTCTATAATCCCGCTACCTACAGTGTTTCGGTTGTCTCGGAGCCGACTACGTATCGTGAGGCTGTTGTTCATCCTGAATGGCAGCTTGCCATGGCTGAGGAGATTGCTGCGCTTGAGCGCACTGGTACGTGGGAGATCGTCCCTCTTCCTCCTCGTGTTCGTCCTATCACCTGTAAGTGGGTCTATAAGGTTAAGACCCGCTCTGATGGGACTCTTGAGCGTTACAAAGCTCGTCTGGTCGCTCGTGGCTTTCAGCAGGAGCATGGCCGTGATTATGATGAGACTTTTGCTCCAGTGGCTCACATGACCACTGTTCGGACTCTTCTTGCCGTGGCATCTGTTCGCCATTGGTCTGTGTCTCAGCTTGATGTTAAGAATGCCTTTCTTAATGGTGAGTTGCGTGAGGAGGTTTATATGCAACCACCACCTGGGTATTCTGTTACAGATGGCATGGTCTGCCGTCTTCGTCGCTCTCTCTATGGCCTTAAGCAAGCCCCTCGTGCATGGTTTGAGCGCTTTGCTTCTGTGGTCACAGCTGCTGGTTTCTCTCCCAGTGCTCATGATCCTGCGTTGTTTGTTCACTGTTCTCCTCGTGGTCGCACTCTTCTTCTTCTTTATGTTGATGACATGATCATCACTGGTGACGACCCAGAGTATATTGCCTTTGTCAAGGCACGTCTGAGTGAGCAGTTTCTTATGTCGGATCTTGGTCCGCTTCGTTACTTTCTTGGGATTGAGGTTTCGTCCACCGCTGATGGTTTCTTTATATCCCAAGAACGGTATATTCATGATCTTCTTTCTCGTGCCGCTCTTACTGATGAGCGTACTGTTGAGACTCCCATGGAGCTCAATATTTCTCTTCGTGCGTCTGATGGCGATCCTCTCTCTGATCCGACTCGTTATCGACATCTTGTCGGGAGTCTCGTCTATCTGGCTGTTACTCGCCCTGATATTTCTTATCCTGTCCATATTCTGAGTCAGTTTGTTTCTGCTCCCACTTCGGTTCACTATAGTCACCTTCTTCGTGTTCTACGCTATCTTCGTGGAACGATCTCGCTTTGTCTCTTCTTTCCTCGTTCTAGCTCGTTACAGCTTCAGTCCTACTCCGATGCTACTTGGGCTAGTGATCCTTTGGATCGCCGTTCACTTTCTGCTTACTGTGTTTTCCTTGGTGGTTCTCTCATTGCCTGGAAGACGAAGAAGCAGACCGCAGTTTCCCGTTCGAGTGCAGAAGCTGAGTTGCGAGCTATGGCTCTTTTGACTGCTGAGGTGACTTGGTTACGGTGGTTACTTGCAGATTTTGGTGTCTCTGTTACGACACCCACGACTCTTTTGTCAGACAGTACAGGTGCTATTAGCATTGCACGTGACCCAGTGAAGCATGAGCTTACTAAGCATATTGGCGTTGATGCTTCTTTTGTCCGTGCTAGTGTGCAGGATCAGATTATTGCGCTCCAGTATGTGCCTTCAGAGTTACAGTTGGCGGATTTTTTCACGAAGGCCCAGACTAGAGCACAGCATAGCTTTTTCCTCTCCAAACTCAGTGTTGTGGATCCACCATGAGTTTGAGGGGGGGGGTTAGAGAGATATTTGTATATTGTAGTTTCCCTATTAGATAGGGGCTCCCTGCATATTTACACCTGTACATGTACTATATATTGTGGCCTTTGGTCCCGTGGAATATAAGTCGCTATTCCTCCAACACTACGTACCTTGATTGCATGTGTGGAGTGTGGTGGCAGGATCCCTGCATTCGGTTCTATTATGTAATTCGCAGAATTGTAGTTCATAACCCGTATATTGAAACCGACGCTGTGGTCTGTAACGTTGACTATTTTGAAGAAGTGAAACATGGACAGTTGGACACCATCATATTTGGTAAGATGGGGAAGGAGAGCTTGGGAGGATCAAACTGGACCAACTCATCTGATGCGCATAAGCTTGTCTGCAAAAAAGGAAGTGAAAGATTGCAGCTGTGGATTAATTGGTACCAGAGAAACACTACTATTAGTTTCTACTAGCTCACGCTCAACTTCATCATCTATTTGCTTCTAGTAGTAGAAACAAATAGATGAGATGTAGTTACACGTACTTGTTTCTACTAGCTGAGCGTAACTACATCATCTTTTTGTTTCTACTAGCTCACGCTCAACTTTAAAAAAGACAAAAGATGTTCAAACTACTTCTAGAAGTCCGTTTTTATGATTTGGAAAAATATCAAATTCAAAACTTGTGTGAGTAGCAGGTCAAATGCTGCGACACAAACAAATAAAAAGAGAGAATTCTACTTTTACGCCCTATTTATGTATTGTTGACACCAATATTACCCCATCTAATATTCGTCAAGATTACTTCATTTATGAAAGCTCTGATTCTATTTCTCCGATGTGTGCCATGCGTAAGGTGGGAGGTGATGATTGAAATTCGAGAATATCAGGAAGTGATAAGGAATGGAACATATAGAGAAGAGATAAGTTGAACATGATCATTGATAATCCCCTTTGAGATTTATAGTTTATTGTCGACATCTACCTTACATGTCGATACCATATAATAGAATGAGCAAAATACTTATAAATGGGGGAAAAAAAGGGGTTCAAAATGTCTTAGATGGAATTTTCGGTATTTTTTTTTGCATTAAATAGGGTAATTGGTTTAAAAATGCACAACTAAAAAGTAAAAAGGTGGAATTAACTCAAAAAAATAAAATTTAAGCAACATGTTCTCGTTGAATTCAAATATTCTCAGGAAACATTATTTCGCTTTTACTCTCAAAGTGGACACAATGAATTGTAGTGCAACGGTACACCCTGGTTAGGTTTCGTAAGCTTATAGATCACCGGTTCGCAGTTTGGTTTACACTTATTTTGCGTAATAACGGTGATTTCAACTTACACTGGCGAAATAATACTAAAGAAAAAGTACAAGAGTCGGGAAATCGAACCTTGGACCTCCAGGAGAAAAAATCAAACCCCCGCGACCACGCTACGTCTGCAGACTTGTTTATGAAAAGATACTTTGAATTTCGTGGAGTTTAGATATTTATATTTAGAATTTCTAAAAAAATCAGGTTTTTTTTGTCCGGCAAGCACATTTACCGGGGCTGCTCGGCAAACTCAGTTACCAGTCGGTAAACGGATTTACGAACCGCTAACCAAAACCTTGCTGCCACCTCGTATAGGATCAATAGTTGGAATATTTCATATATGTTTAGAAGGTTTGGAATGGCATAATGTAAATTAAAATTTGAACCCATTCATTGCACAATTAGGGAAGTTACCTTCTTAGGAGCAAAAACAATTGGCAACTCCTTATTTCCTCCGTAATTAAAGTATTTAAAAATATCGCTGTCTTCGACAGCCTCACTCACTAAGCATGTCCATAGAAAAAACTTGTCTTGGCACTGCATGTCTTCCTGTTCCTTATTATTTGGTACCCTTAGCACAACGAGCCTTTTATTGGATCCTGGTGGCATAACTCCATCCGCGGGTATTATGTGGTACATGCCCACATTTGTTTTTGGGAGATATTTATTAAAACCAACACAGTAATCTGTATTGTTGACTATATTAACTGAAAACACCAACGGCTTGTTCGGCACGAAGGGGAGGCTGAGCTCGGGCGGGTCAAAATGGATCAGCCCGTTTGAGGGATATGGGCTTACCTGCCAAAAAGAACACATCCATTTATTAACTGGGACCAATTAAAATCATCGTCAGTTTGCTTTTAAATGGATCATCATCGTTGACCATACAAAATAATACTCGCTCCATTCCTTGGTGTAAGGTGTATAATTTTTTGAAGAAAAATCCATGATATAAGGTGTATTTGCTATTTATGGACAATTTGACCCATCAAAAAATGAGACCTAGTCTCAAAAGAGGGATATAACTGATTGTATTCATTTTGTGCCTATTAAGAACTCATCTCTCGCGATTTTTGCCAGATAAAAAATGAGTCCACTGTATGCAAAATACCCATGTCTTAATATTGGTGCAGAAAACTATACACCCTATATTCAGGAACGGAGGGAGTACATTAATTGCGTAATTAGGAACTCACCTTATTAATAATAAATGGCAATTTCTTACTCTCTTCCTCGACCATGTAACCAACAATGTCTCCGCTTTCGACACCTTCAGTCACAACACGGTTCCACACAAAGTAATCTTCTGGGGGCTCCCCGTCATCAATTATCCAATGTAGTGTGCATCTTTCAGTGCATCGCGCACTACAGGAATAACTCTATATGCCTACAGCCAAATGCCGTCGGCAAAGGCACAAATGCCGTCGGCATACACTATGCCGACGGCAAAATGAGTATGCCGACGGCAAAAGCCGTCGTCTTCTGCTCCCTCGGCATACAAAGGAAAAGCCGTCGGCATATAGCCCAATGCCGACAGCTTCCTTTGGCCGTCGGCATACACAGCCGTCGGCAAACAAAGTAACGGACCTTAGCATTTGACGTCGAAACGTTTGCCGACGGTCGGGCCGTCGGCATATACTCGCCACGTGGCGCATCCCGGTGCATTTCCGTCCACGTGTATGCGAGGGCAAAAGCCGTCGGCATACTTGATGACCAGAAACAAAAAAAAAAAAAGCAATAAAAGGGTAGCAATTTACAGATAAAATCACAGATCATTTGGTACAATCAATATACGATCAAAGATATCAAGGCATCAGCAGTTTACAGTACAATCACAGAGCATTGTACAATCAACATACGATCAAAGATATCATGGCATCTTATTGGTTCCCACGAGAAAACCTGTTACATCTTAGATAACTTATGTCGGGAACAAATGGGGAGGTCAAATGAGGAAACTGCAGCACTACCTGTCCTCTAAGCTCTCGTGCAGCCTACACAACAGAGATCTTCAACCAGGATTGGACGTCTTAAACCTTGTTCCATGTATCTATGCTCTGATATTCAGGTAGAAACATTAGCCAGTAACTCTTATTTGTGTAACTACAAATTATAACACTGAACTAAAGTTAAGACAGTATTCCATCTATAATTATCTCGCCCCGACTCTGTAGCGCTAAAGCATATGTACTATTCCTAGAATATCCCAAGAGGTAATTACTTTGTAGAGCTAACGACATAAAGACATGATACTTAACATGTTACCACAACATATGACAATGTGATTTAATGCATTGTGTACCACAGAAGTCGAACCATGCCAGGAGCACTATCTTCTGTGTTATTTCCTATTCAGTTCTATTTTCCTTTGAATTAAACACACAAAAGAAGCTTTGAACATTTCCCCATGTTGGTTCTGAAACCAGTGACCTCGAGTTTAACGAGAATCATCTGTGGCATACAATGCTTGCCAAAGATAAACTAAACAGGGTGCAATCTAAACACACAAAATATATACATATACCTGAGATCCAGTAGATCCAATCAGCTCAAATGTCTCCAAATTCCAGAACTTGACCATTTTTATCAGCTGCACCTGATTGAGGCAATGCAACAAGTGACATGTAAGTGTAACAAATCCGTAGTTGCAAACCAGACATAAAACAGGCCATGACAACTTCTCACAATGAGATAAATAATTTTATTTGAATATACTTTTTGCATCCTGGAAGAGCACAATATGCATCTCTGTGGAACAGAAATACTCAAACATGTGAACAGCTTGCTACACCCAGCCTACAGATTGAGCAAGTATATACATTATTGGAATGAAACTAGAGCAGAAATTTTATTTATCTCACAATTTGCATCCAGGACACCCAGCCTACAGATTGAGCAAGTATATACATTATTGGAATGAAACTAACTTGTGAACAGCTTGCTACACATAGCAATTGGAACAAAATAGCCAACTAGAGCAGAAATTAACGGGAGATTTGGATTGATATAAACATTGCTTGTAAGATTTTCACAAATTAGTCTTGAATCTGCAGTATATAGCAGCACTTTGGATTCAATCCAATATGGGTGAGCAGTCGAAGTGGCAAAAACTAACAAATTAACTCTGCTATGAGTCTCTACATCTAGCATGCCATGTTGTGGCAACGCTGCAGCAGCTAGAGATGAATACGATATGGGGATTGAGGAATCAGACCTTGACGAGGAGGGAGCAGTGGAAGTGGGAGGTGCTGGAGCAGCGGGTGGGCAGGCGCATCGATCTGGCGACTCCTTGGAGGCCTGCTCAAGGAAAAATGGTCGATTTTGAGGCTGGGGAGAAGAGGAAACGGACCGGTGGTTCGGGCACGGGTCGTACCTTGCACGTCTCGAGACGGACGCTGGCGAGAGGGAGCCGACGGAGTATTGCCAGCACGCGGACGCGACGGTCCAGGAGCAACATCGAGCGAGCGCTGGATCTCGCCGTGGGAGAGGTCGCCGGTGCGCGGGTGCGAGCTAGTCACGGAAAAGGTCGTCAGCAACGCGGGTAGGCTAGATCGGCGGAGCGCCAAGCGTGGCTACACGCCCGCATGCGCGCGCCGGCGAGCATGCTCAGCCGCGCCGCCTCTCGATCTGGTCGCAGCAGACGAAGGGACGGGGGGGTGTGGGGAGAAGAATAGCGGTTAGGGTGGAGAGGAAGCAGAACGAGGCGGACGAGGGGAGGTGGGAAGGTTATGCGGCGGGAGGCGCATCGAAGGAGAGCGAGTGAGGAGAGTGGCGGCGCTCAGGATGCCGAGGGGAAGAGGAGGTGCGTGCGTTGTGTAGCCCACCTACTCCTTGACCTAATCCCCACACCCAGAGGGCACACCAGCCTTTTTTCATAAAAGTAGATAGTTTTAGAAATAGGGTTTTACAAAACAAATGTACATGATTATTCTTATTAAAATATTATTTGGCACATAGGTGTATCTAGGTATGGGAAAAAATGGTGCCAAAATGAGTTTTCAAATTAGTTACAGAAATATCATTTTCTATTTACTAAATGCCCAAAATGACTTTTTTTCTAAAGCAAGTGCACAAACTATGGTGCAAAATGGCACCCATCAAATATTCACACATAGTAGTCCATATTTTATGGATAATTCCTAAGTATTAGGAATTTTCTCACTTTCTACCTAATTTTGCCTATTTAAACGACTTTATGCCGATTTTCCGAAAGTAATTCAAATTTGAACTACAACCGTGTGATAGTTTGCTCTGATTTTTTTTCAAAAATCATTTTAAGTTACACAAGTACTGGTTATATCACAAAACCGTCGATAGTTTTGAATAATTCGACCCCTTTCAATGAATAGACATGGCGGCCATTTTGACCGTTTTTTCAAAAAAATAAAAGAAAATGAAAAAATACTCAAAAAAAGAAATCCTTTGGCATGGAGTCCTTTTATGTGTATTAGTTGATAGGATAAATGATAAACTTGAGTTTTGACAAAGTTTTCAAAAAACTTCTTCACAAAAAGATCAATCATCTATAAACATGTATAAGTTTCGAATCAAATGACCTAGCTATGATCATTCCCGTGGCATAGTTTGTGATAATATGTCCATATTTGACACATAGCTGTATCTTGATATTACAAACAAAGTTGCAGAACTGAGTTTTTTCAAATTACTTATATAAATATCATTTTCCTTATTTTAAGTGTCAAAAATGACATTTTTTGTGAAGCAAGTACAAAAAATATGGTGCAAAATGGCACCCATCGAAATATCTCACAAAGTAGACCATATTTGATGGATAATCCAGAAATATTAGGAATTTTCTCGGTTTCTACCTAATTTTGCCTATTTAAACGACTTTATGCCTATTTTCTAAAAGTAATTCAAATTTGAACTACAAGTGTGTGATAGTTTGCTCTGAAAATTTGACAAAATAATTTTAAGTTACAAAAGTAGTGGTTATATCACAGAACCGTCAATAGTTTTGAATAATTCGACCCCTTTCAATGAATAGACATGGCGGTCATTTTGTCCGTTTTTTCAAAAAAATAAAAGAAAGTGAAAAAATACTCAAAAAAAGAAATCCTTTGGCATGGAGTCCTTTTATGTGTATTAGTTGATAGGATAAATGATAAACTTGAGTTTTGACAAAGTTTTCAAAAAACTTCTTCACAAATAGATCAATCATCTATAAACATGTATAAGTTTCGAATCAAATGACCTAGCTATGATCATTCCCGTGGCATAGTTTGTGATAATATGTCCATATTTGACACATAGTTGTATCTTGATATTACAAACAATGTTGCAGAACTGAGTTTTTTCAAATTACTTATATAAATATCATTTCCTTTTTTAAGTGTCAAAAATGACATTTTTTGTGAAACAAGTACAAAAATATGGTGCAAAAATGTTACCCATCCAAATATCTCACAAAGTAGACCATATTTGATGGATAATCCAGAAATATTAGGAATTTTCTCGGTTTCTACCTAATTTTGCCTATTTAAACGACTTTATGCCTATTTTCCAAAAGTAATTCAAATTTAAACTACAAGTGTGTGATAGTTTGCTCTGAAAATTTGACAAAAATAATTTTAAGTTACAAAAGTAGTGGTTATATCACAGAACCGTCGATAGTTTTGAGTAATTCGACCCCTTTCAATGAATAGACATGGCGGCCATTTTGACCGTTTTTTCAAAAAAATAAAAGAAAGTGAAAAAATACTCAAAAAAAGAAATCTTTTGGCATGGAGTCCTTTTATGTGTATTAGTTGATAGGATAAATGATAAACATGAGTTTTGACAAAGTTTTCAAAAAACTTCTTCACAAATAGATCAATCATCTATAAACATGTATAAGTTTCGAATCAAATGACCTAGCTATGATCATTCCCGTGGCATAGTTTGTGATAATATGCCCATATTTGACACATAGATGTATCTTGATATTACAAACAATGTTGCAGAACTGAGTTTTTTCAAATTACTTATATAAATATCATTTTCCTATTTTTAAGTGTCAAAAATGATATTTTTTGTGAAGCAAGTACAAAAAATATGGTGCAAAATGGCACCCATCCAAATATCTCACAAAGTAGACCATATTTGATGGATAATCCAGAAATATTAGGAATTTTCTCGGTTTCTACCTAATTTTGTCTATTTAAACGACTTTATGCCTATTTTCCAAAAGTAATTCAAATTTGAACTACAAGTGTGTGATAGTTTGCTCTGAAAATTTGACAAAAATAATTTTAAGTTACAAAAGTAGTGGTTATATCACAGAACCGTCGATAGTTCTGAATAATTCGACCCCTTTCAATGAATAGACATGGCGACCATTTTGACCGTTTTTTCAAAAAAATAAAAGAAAGTGAAAAAATACTCAAAAAAAGAAATCCTTTGGCATGGAGTCCTTTTATGTGTATTAGTTGATAGGATAAATGATAAACTTGAGTTTTGACAAAGTTTTCAAAAAACTTCTTCACAAAAAGATCAATCATCTATAAACATGTATAAGTTTCGAATCAAATGACCTAGCTATGATCATTCCCGTGGCATAGTTTGTGATAATATGACCATATTTGACACATAGCTGTATCTTGATATTACAAACAATGTTGCAGAACTGAGTTTTTTCAAATTACTTATATAAATATCATTTTCCTTTTTTTAAGTGTCAAAAATGACATTTTTTGTGAAGCAAGTACAAAAAATATGGTGCAAAATGGCACCCATCCAAATATCTCACAAAGTAGACCATATTTGATGGATAATCCAGAAATATTAGGAATTTTCTCGGTTTCTACCTAATTTTGTTTATTTAAACGACTTTATGTCTATTTTCCAAAAGTAATTCAAATTTGAACTACAAGTGTGTGATAGTTTGCTCTGAAAATTTGACAAAAATAATTTTAAGCTACAAAAGTAGTGGTAATATCACAGAACCGTCGATAGTTTTGAATAATTCGACCCCTTTCAATGAATAGACATGGCAGCCATTTTGACCGTTTTTTCAAAAAAATAAAAGAAAGTGAAAAAATATTCAAAAAAATAAATCCTTTGGCATGGAGTCCTTTTATATGTATTAGTTGCTAGAAAAAATGGTAAACTTGAGTTTTGTCAAAGTTTTCAAAAAATTACTTCACAAAAAGGCGTAGGCATACGAACTCACAGATTATTTATTTGGAAAAAAAAGTTGTATGCCGACGGCCTAAATAAGGTGGCCGTCGGCGTATAGGTGGCGCCGTCAGCTTGGTAACGGATGCAGAGTTGTATGCCGACGGCCAAACATATGCCTACGGCTTTTTTGAAAAGCCGTAGGCATACAACATAGTTGCCGACGACCATACGTATGCCGACAGCTTTTCTAAAAAGCCGTAGGCATACAAAGTATATGCCGACGGCCAAACGTATGCCGATGGCTTTTATAAAACCGTAGGCATACAACCATATATGCCGACGGCTCCGACAAAATGTCGTCGGCATACATTTGGCCGTAGGCAACTATCCGTTTTCCTGTAGTGGCGGTGGTAGGATTCCTTCCACTGTTGATTCCTTGTACCGTGTTGCATTCCTGCTGATGGTATATACATTGAAAGCAACGTAGAAATCTGTAGTGTTTATTACATTTACTATAAACTTGATCTCCTTGTTTGGCCACTGAGGCATGCAGAGCTCTGCGGGATCCAATTGAATCAGCTCATTTGAGGTTATTGAGCTTATCTGCAAAACAAACACGATTTTCATAAAATGAGAAAACATCTTTGTCAATTCGTTTCTGCTGGAATAAATAAAGTTGGACTAGAAGTATATCGCCATTAGCAACAAAATATGGCATCAATCATCACATAGAAATGGATTCCTGATCATTTGACTAGTTACTCCTCCCAACCCAATGTTAGTATCAGTGCAATGTAAGAAAAGTATGAGACATTATTGCAATTAAGAAAGAAACAGAGAGCGCGCTCGACAAATTACACTATATATAAAAGACGGAAGGATCCCAGCCTTCTCCAGCCCTCCACGTCGCCGGTGAACCACGACCGTCCGATCGCGCGATCGGAAGGCCAGGAGACGGCCACGTCTGCTCCAAAAACGCGTGCACTGTAGCACGCGAATATCTGCCAATCACAAGGTGACACGCGTCCCGGTCACCGGCCGGTCGCTCCGGTTCCAGCCGGTGACCCGCACGCACGATTTTTGACGCGCGAACTTTTCCACAAAACACCCCACGAAGGACCTATGTGTAAAATTTGGAAACGTCAGGGATTATTTTGTAAAAACATCGGCAGACCTCCCCCTTCCCTCTCTCTCCTCCGCGCGCCCACCGCGTCGCCGCCGGCGCCGCCGCCTCGCGCCGGCGCTCCAGCCCTCCCCGCACGCATCCACGGCCACGGGGAGGTGCGTCGTCGCGTGCTCCACCTCCTCGCCGCGTGCTGCGTCCTGGGACGCCGGCGGCGCGTCGGATTTGCCGCCGCCGTGCCGCGGCCACCTCCGCCGCGTCCGTGGTCGCCGACGGCGTCTCCGGCGGCTCCGACGACCTAAAGTGGGCGGCTCCGCCACCAAAAGGTCAGCCGCGGCGAGGCGCATCGACCGCGCCAGCTCCCGCGTCCCGGAACACGGCGCAGCGCCGCCGGCGACCTCGGCGCCGCCGCGGGCGTCTCCGGCCAGACCTAGAGCCACTGTGACGTCAGCATGCCGTCACAGTGGCCCACATGTCAGATTTTTTTTTTTTTAGGAGCCCAAATTATTCATGCAATTTTGAAAAAATTCTACATAATGTAGACCAAAATTTTTAAATATACCTACAAAAAAAATGGCAAATATGTCAACGTGGTGACATAAAAAAAATTTGCACGACCAAAATTTGAATTTTAAATTCCCACAATGCCTTCCAAATTTGTGTATTTCGTAGATGTTAAAATAGAATTCAAATTTGTTAAAACTATTAAAAAACTAGATGACTTCTAAATTTAAACGATTTTCTGAAATACAGACAATTTTAAAACGGAAAACTCATTTGCATTTCATTAATTCCCGAATCTGCGCAATTTCAATTAAATTTAATAAGCGAAAAAAATATGACAAACATGTCAACATAGACACATAAAAAACCACCTACCTGCAACAGACCAAAATTTTTAAATATACCTACAAAAAAAATGACAAATATGTCAACGTGGTGACATAAAAAAAAAATTTGCACGACCAAAATTTGAATTTCAAATTCCCACAGTGCCTTCCAAATTTGTGTTTTTCGTAGATGTTAAAATGTAATTCAAATTCGTTAAAAATACTAAAAAACTGGATGACTTCTGAATTTAAACGATTTTCCGAAATACAGACAATTTAAAACGAAAGACTCATTTGCATTTCATTAATTCCCGAATCTGCGCAATTTTTAAATACAGCCACTTTCACAATTAAATTTAATAAGCGGAAAAAATATGACAAACATGTCAACATAGACACATAAAAAACCACCTACCTGCAAGATATGATCAAATTCTACGTTTTAATAATTCAAAATTTTAAGCAATTCTCAAATCAGCGCACTTAACAAACACAGAAAGAATTCAAACACAATGAAAAGTACGAACATATAGATTCGGGACTTTCCAATCCAAATTACGAAGCAAAGAAAACCATACCGGAACTTTCCAATCCGAATTTCAAATTTAATCCCTCCAAAAAATAAATCAAATTCTTTCAAGTCCACAAGCGCGGCGGAGGCCGTGCTTACAAAATATTACAGATAGATTATAACCACAAAATATAAGCATTTAATAAACATAAAACCAGCGTATAAAAAAAACTTAATTTAAAAATTCGCAAATTACTAAGCCTACTGCACAAATAACCATTCTGAAATTTAATTTGCTACAAAAAAACAACAACAAAAATAGATGCACTAAACTATAAATATCTCACATATAATTTCACACAAATAATGGATGCCTCAAAACCAAAAACAAATAAATATAAGCACATACAAATGATTTAACTTCAATTTCCTAAAAAAAAGTAACAGAAAAAAGAGGGATGGGCTATAATATAAATACCTCACATATTATCTCACAAAAAAAAATCCTAGAATTCAAAGAATGCATATCTTTAAAACAACAATTATAAAAAAAGTTGAAATTCAAAAAAAAAATGCTTGCCTTCCAAACTACCCTTCAAAATAATATAAACAACATAACAACAATTATAAAGAAAACAGCAAAACTTGCAATTTTCAATCTATAATTCGAAATAATAATTGTAAAAGTACTCAAATTCAAAAAAAAATCATACATACAAAACTCCAATGCAAAATAAAACAAACATCATATAAGAAAAACTTAGTTTAAAAATTTCCAAAATAGCAAGCTTTCCCCTTTTTTTAATTAGTCTAAACTATATCCATATGATTTTGGGGAAAAAATTACATAATGCAAAACAATTTTCCCTTAATCTCAAAGTATATCCATATGATTTTGGAAAAAATAAACTACATAATACAAACCAATAATTTTAAAATGCCCAAATTATTTGTTTACTGAAAAAACATAACCTAAACAATCCATATGATTTTCGATAATTATAAATAATGCAAACCAGTAATTTTATACGAACAAAAAAGTTTTTTTCCGAATATGTGACAATCAAAATAATCTTTTTCCCCCTTCCTGTCTTCTTTTTCTAATTTCAAAAAACTTTTGCAATTTTTCAAACTCATTTCAGATTCAATTCAGACCAAAAATAAAATTTATGTAACAAACAAAATAATCATTACATAGATTTCGGAACTTTGTCCTAAATATTACAAACCTTGCATTTTCAAAATACACACAAACAAAATGTAAAAATAATAATAATAATATGGAAAAGCTAGGAAAAAAAAATGCCAACTATTTTCCGTACAAAACAAATAAGTTTTCAAAATTCAAGCATGTAACAACCAAAATAATCCGTACTTTGCAGCCTTTTCAAAATGGTTGCAAGAATTGAAAATTTTAACTTACACAACAACAAAATATAAAAATAGCCTTCCAAATATGATCATTTTCCGTAAACATTAAAATAATACAAATATGAATACATTTCAATACGTCAAATTTCCGCAATCTCAACAATCATTTAGGCGCAAACTCTCTGAATTCAAATAAAACTCATATTCCAACACGATTTTTTACAAAACATATTCGAAAAAAATTAAAATCCACGGGCGCATACTCCCCTAGTATCTTATAATACCATGCATTGTGAATAGTATCATACCACGCGCGCCGCTTTCTGCAAACAGGCCGCCGGTGCTGCAATAGTAGGTTCTCAGCGCTACACAATCATCGCATGCCGCTTTGAAGCGACCGTAGGACACCGCTGTTGCAAACGCCAGCCCGACGCTCCTGCAAACCATCAATGTTCTTTTTCTACCGCTGATGGTAGCGCACCACGACGACGCCTAGCAGGATGGCATGAGTCAAATGTCCTGGTGGACACGTTGAAGAAGCTGGTGGAGGTCGGTTTCATGTCAAGCCCTGGCTGACGGGGCCAAAGCTGGCCGCCGGAAAATCGCATTGAAATTAGCAAGTTGGTTTCCCTCTAATTCTCATTACAAATGCAACATTCTCCATGAGCACATAATTTACGCAGCAATTCTAGGACAAGCAAAGGGTCAATAGTTTCATGAAAGTTTTGAACTGTAGATGCCCCGCATCATTCCCATGGGCCGACACGGGCGGCTAACCCTAGCCGTCATCCCTCATGTCCCCTCCTTCGCCACAACTCCTAGCCACGGCCCGTCGCCTCTTTCTGCATCCGCCAAGGGAGCCGCTGTCGACCATAACTTAACTGTCGGGTTTGAGTCGCTGACCGGCGTGGCCCACATGTCGATATCCGACGTGGCGACGGTTGTCGCAGTTGCCGTCACTCCCACTCCCCCCCCCCCCCCCCCCAAGGACCGGGGCCGTTGCGAGGTTGCCAGACACGCCATTGGGCATGTCCCCAACTTTGCCGCTATTGGGGGCCGTAGCTGGCAGCCGTTTTCATGCCGGCACGCATAATAGTCCTATTGAAACCGCTGGTGGAGATGCTTTTGCCAAAAAAAAATGTTGTTTATAGCCCATACATGTGAAAAAGTACTTATCAAATAGCAGGGGTACTATAATAGTAGCCTATCTATACTAATGTAAAAAGACCCAGAGGGTGGCTGATCCAAATAACATAAGCCGCACGATTACCATCAACCAATGCTCCAGATTTGTCCAATGATGTATCAATTATAAGTCATACCCCCTAATCAAAACCGTTCAGGTACTTAATCTAATGTCCCAGATTTGTGGCTTTCTCCCGGTTATTGGGAGAGAGAAAAACGCTCGACGGTCTGGCCAGCGCTCCTGCCTATCCAGCGCCGCCACGTCGTAACCAGGTTTAACGCTGTGAAGAAGCTGCCACCGCCGTCTACCCCGATCATGTCGTCCGCCTCCCCGCCGATTCAATCCCCACGAGTACGCCACAGATTGCAGGCTGCCGCCGCCGCTCCACGGCACACACAAATCCGGTACTATATGGCTGTTGTCATCATGGTGAAATCCATGAGTATGTACGGCGCCTCTTGAGAAGTGCCCGTGCTGACCCGGATGAAGGATAATCTTTTTGAAACCTATGGCGGGGAGCTCCCGCATTGCATTATAGAAGAAGAGAAATGATCCAGTTAATCTGGGAAACCGGACCCAAAAACCATACAAAACGCGGTTAAAAAACCGCACACTCTAACTCATGGAACATCGTCCGAGCCTGAAACAAGGGAACCTAAACCCAATCTAACAGGCCACACCTCATAACCAACTAAAAGGACCTCTCCAAACACACACAAACTCTCACCGCTAGAGATGCACCGGTGTGCGCCCTCCACACATAAGAGATCAAGCATTACTCACAACTAACTCTCGAAAAGCCTCCATCACCTGCGGTGTGCGCTGCTTGTTGTACATCTGCAAATAAAATTGCATCTTCTCCTCTATGACATCATCGGTGACTTTCTCTTTGCTCTTCAGTTTTGGGATTTCCCCAAATGTAACAGCCCAAAAGCTGAGAACCTAAAAACCTGTGTAATTTTTCCGCTTTTTGTGTTCCATTGCATCATGGCATCCATGCATAAACATGTCTCTTTTGAGTTAACACAACATTGATATCGAAATGATATGAAGTTGCTAAAACCAAATGCCAAAGTGCTCTAACAAAACTTCCACACAATGAAGGCACTCAATCTTGCAAAATAAAATTACTTTGACATCTCCTATTTGTCAAGGAAGTTCCAAGAGCTCCAAAACAATATTTTGCACTTGCTCCAAATTGTTAAAGGAGCAACACTTTTGGAATTTAGAAAAATGCCTTTTTCACCTTTCTAAACAAAAGTGGTGCAAACAATTTTATTTTGAGACGCCAATTTTTGTGGTGCTTCTATACTATATGGGGAGGCTACCAGAATTTTCTCATATTTTTGTAAAATGTTTTGGTGCCTCGATTAAATCAGAGAAACACTGCTGGTTTTAAAAGAAACAGAAAAGGGCTTATTTGTAATTTGAGGAGGACCTATCTGTGATGGTAGAAAGGTTCGCGAGGGGGTTTTCAGAAAGCGGTCTTCTTCCTCGCGCTGTAGCGACCGAGCCGCCGAGCTCGCGTCGCACCAGGTCGCCGACCCGCCCCTGCCGCGCGACGACCACGCCGGGGCCCCCCTCTCTGCCGTCCACCACGAAGAGGAGCAGAGCATCCCGAGGCCCACTGCCCCTGCCTTGCCCCTCTGCTCCCCGTCCTCTCCACGCCATGGCCGAGCCGGAGCTCGTGCTCGCCGTCAAATCCCCGCCGTTGTAGTCCACCTCGTGCATCGCCGTGAGGGGCGAAAGCTCCGCCGTGCTTCCCTCCGTCTCCTCGTGGTAGGAATCGATCCGGGGCGTCCCGAAATCGCCGTCGCCGCCCCGTTCTCTTTGAACACGGCCGCAGCGTCGCCGCCGCTACGCCGGTCGATTGCCGCCGTCTCCGCCGCACTCCGACCTCGCCGTTGCTTCGCACGGACTCGTGGTGAGCTTCTGGTCATCGCCGTGCCCTCTTCCCCTCCCCTCTCGCGCTAGTGCTCGCGTTCCACGCCACGGTCGCCGTCGCCGTAGCACACCAGCGACGCGTTGACGAACCCGGTGCAAAACCTGGTTTTCTCCGGATTCTATTCCGGGTTTAGCGAAACGCTACTGGACTCAGCGGTTTTTACCCGGTCTATACCCGGAAATGGACCGGAAACAATTCCGGGAATATTTTCTCCCGGTGAAAAATCCGGAAAATTCCGGAATAAATTCCGGAATTCAATACTGATGTTTAAATTTCTATTTCCTTTTCATCCCTCTAGCCCTATTTTGGTATAGATCATATGTTGTTGTTAAATAAATCATCAAAAGGTTTTTCAAAAAGGAAAGTTATAAAAATCATAACTTTTATCGGTGTATCCGAAAAATGCGGGTGATACACCAAAATGCCCAGAAAATTGTGATTAAAACTTTAAAATAAATATTATGCATATTTGATCACAATTGAATTACGGTGCTTCTAGTAATATTAAAATCATAAGTTTAAAAAGGAGAAAATTATAAAAGTAATCACTTTTTACCGGGAGCTCCTAAAAATGTGTTCTCTATATCAAAATGCTCAGAAAAATGTGCGTTAAACAGTAGCATCATTTTCATGCATGTTTACATGATCTATAGCACAGGAAAACATTAAAACAAATTTGAAGCCATATCTCTCTCTTGTGGAATAATTATTCCTCCACCCCATGTAAAATGGGTAGAACTTGTCATAATAATTTCAGTGCATTAAAATGTCATGCCATCATGTGTCTGTGCATTGCACCGGTGTTATCTGTGGTTTTGATTGTTCCTCTCCGGTATTGTTTGTGCCTCGGTAGATCAAGGAGTGGAAGTGACACCGCAGTCTCGTGACGATCCGTACTACCAGCCGTATCAACAAGGCAAGCGTAATCCCCCCTCTGAGCATATCTTATCCTATTGTCCGCAAGTATTTTCTCCACTATAATATTGCATGCGGTTCCAAATGTCAATTTTATTGGATAGAGTATCCTATAGTTGCATTAAGTTCCGATGCCAATACCTGTTTCCCTCCTATTATCCATAGGTTGTGTGTTGGCCTGAGATACTAAACTATGCTATGTTGATGCTTAGCCATGCTTAGGCAAATGTTATCCGTCCGATGGATATTTCATGTTGGAAACAGGTGTGAAATGTTCAGATGATGTGGAGAATTGTGGTGACAGGTAATAAGATGCTAAAAGGTGGGATGAGAGGCCACTGTGGTTGTGGTGCTTTGTCTCGTTCTCGCCGCCTAGGTGCGAGTTCTTTACCTCCCGAACCAAGACTGAGCGTGCAACCATGCGTGAGGCCTATGCAATTGCAGGAACCCTCATAGACTAAATAACTCGAGCGGGGCTAGCCAGGGTCCTCTAGTTCGGGCTTCCATTTGCGCGTGCGTGATGATGGTGGTATGAACTGGGATGAGGATGGTGGTGTTAGGAAAATGAGTGGCTGTGGGGCGGGGTGTTGTGATCCTGGCAGTCCTACCGCCACTGATGATCCTGGAAAGTCCTTAACGAGGGAGAAGTCGACACCGCTCCCACCCAGCCGGCTTTCCAAGGAAGAGAGCTAATGCGCAGGTAATGGGCCGGACGGTACGCGTGGCAAACATTGTACACCCCTGCAGGGTAAATCTTTTCGAAAAGCCGTGTCCACGGTTAAGGACAACTTGGGAAAGGACGATAAGATCATAGAATAACTTAACGGAATGATTAAAAACTGGGTACTAGAGGTACCACTCAAGATTGTAAGGTGAGCTTCCTCGAGGGTGATTCGGGGAGGTGCCTTTGATGAACAGGTACATGGTTGATGATGGTTGATGATGAAAGGTGATGAAAGAAAGAGTACTTCTTACCTCTTTTGAAAATATCTGAATAGTCGATGCCTTTGAGTTATGTTTTCATAAATAAAATCAGCTTTATGCAAAACAGCCATAACTTTGAAAGCCTCATCGAGCTAAAGCTCTATATATAATCTTGCGAGTTCGTCGAACTCAACGTCGTTTGTTTTGTTTCAGAGGAGGACTTCACCGACCTCGAAGGTGGGTTCTTTGTGGACGTCGACGAGTAGTCTGGGGTTCCCAGGTGGCAGCTTGGGACATCCCGGAACAGCTGGCGCTGTGATGTTTATCTGTAGGCCTCTTAGGCCATATTTGGATCTTGTTGTTTAGAACAACCTAATTTGCTTCCGCTGTTGTAATGTTGGGTCTGTGACCTCTGGTTGTCATTTGCTATCTTTCTCTATTATAAGAGTTGAACTATAATGATTTGTGTCGTAGAGTCTGTGATGTGCCAGTTGTTCCACAAGTCTTGATCTCTCTATTATGCATTGAGGGTTGTGCCTGTGTTAAGGCATCAATCGGGGTGTTGCGTTGCCGATGATCCATTCCGAGCAACGCCTGCCAAAGGTTTTGGCCGGGGATTGGTAAACCCGTAACCTCCGGTTGTATCGCTTAACCGGTGACACACAGCATCACTGTATAACAGTCGGGTCGGGCGCCACAAGTTGGTATCAGAGCAGTACTGCCTGTAGGAAACCCTTCTACTGGTCGATGTTGAGTCTAGTGTTTGTGAAAATATTTTTAACCTAAAAATGAGTTGTGAAAACCATCTTAGGATTCTTTTTACTCCTTATCTGGTTACCCTCTAATCTCGGAGCAATCTTACTCGATTTGAGTTTAAAGGTTTTACTCTCTGTTACTTCAAAATGATTAGAAACGGGGTGGGTTCGACCTTTAGTGTTATGTGTCAGTTGCTCCCGCTGCGTTGCAATCCCAAATCAACTCAGATGTTTTACCGAGTCAATCATTTGATCCTTTCTTTGGGTTTTAACCCACGGACTTGAACATAAGGTCCCGGATTGTGTCAACTAGAGTGTGTTAAGTTGTGATTTCTTAACTCTCACTAGTAGCACATGATGCTGATCTTTGACCCAAGTTCTATCTTGTTGATTTTCCTTCTCAAAGTATTATCGTCCCTAGTCTGTGTACTTGTGTAGACGCTAATGCTATTGTTCGACCATTCGGAGAAAGATACTAACTGTGTCATTGTCAAATCTCCAGAATGGCTCGAGGAGGCGTGGAGGCCGTGGTGGTCGCGGTAACCACAATGATGATGAGGATGATCTGCCGCCACCACCCTCGATGGCTGAGGTCTTGATGGCCATTGAGGAGAACCGTGGGCGCAATGAGCGCTTGCTTGAGCAGTTGGTGCAGCAGAATGCACGGAGGAACGAGTGCAACACTCTCACTGAGTTCCTGCGTTCCAGCCACCCACCTTTGCTGATGCTAAGGAGCCACTGGAAGCTGATGATTGGCTTCGTGCTTTGGAGCGCAAGTTCTCCGCGCTGCATGTCCCAGTGGCTGAGCAAGTCAACTTTGCCACCTACCTCTTGGTTGGTGCTGCTGGCTGTTGGTGGGAAGCCATGTGGCTTTGTTTCCAGCCAACCATGTCTTCACCTGGGCTGATTTCCACTGCCTTCCGTGCGGAGTACATTCCCCAGCCGATCATGGACTTGAAGAGGAGGGAGTTCCTGGATTTGCAACAGGGACGGATGGACCTCCGCACTTATGGTCGTGAGTTCAACCATCTCTCTCGTTACGCCCCAAGGGACGTGACCAATGATGCTGACAAGCAAGAGCTGTTCCGCAAGGGTCTGACTCCGCAGCTCCGCTATGAGCTATTGCCCTTCAGGTTCCAGACCTATCAGGAGCTGTTCAACCAGGCTTTCACTCTTGAGCAAGGAAGAAAGGAACTTGAAGCTTCCAAGAGGCCCGCACAGGGGACCACCAGAGTTCCTCGGGTTCTGAGAGCAAGAAGCGCAGGGTGTTTGTTCCCTACAGCGCTGTGCCGCGTGCTCCATTCATGCCAAGGACCGCGGATACAGGCCACCTCCTCCGCGCCCCACTACTTCGACACTTGGGGTAGGCGGGAGTGGGTACCGTCCTATGCTACCTGCTCCACCTGGACTCACTTGCTACACCTGTGGCCAGGCTGGCCACTACTCCAGGGAGTGCCCCCAGAAGGCACCTCTCGCGATAACTCCTGCACGAGCCCCTGCCACTCCAACTGGCAAGGCTGGACCTATTGTGCGTGGTCGCCTGAACCACATCTCTGCTGAAGAAGCTGAAGAGGACCCCGGCGTTCTCATGGGTGAGTTACGAATCAACAACAACGTGCTACAGTTTTGTTTGATTCTGGAGCATCGCATTCATTCATATCCATAGCTTTTGCAAAAGACCACAAAATACCGTTTGAGAAATGAGCTGTCCCTTGGTGATTGCCACTCCTGGCTCCAAATGGCAAACCGATGGGGTTACTCCTGAAGTTCAGATTACTATCGGTTACTACTCTTTTCCTTTCGCTTTGGTAGCTCTGAGGTCAAGTGGCATTGATGTCATATGGGCATGAACTGGCTAGCCAAATACCAGGCTAATCTCGACTGTGCTGCCAAGACCGTCACCGTGACCAATTCTTCCGGTCAGTGTTGAAGTATTGGTCTGCACTGTCAAGACCTCCGTTCATCATACCCAACTCACCTGAGATTCTCCTTTGCTTTATGGAAGGCGAATCCCCTCCTGAAATCCAGGACATACACGTGGTGTGTGACTTCCCGGATGTGTTCCCGGAAGAATTGCCTGGCATGCCTCCTGACCGAAGTGTGGAGTTTGTCATAGAGCTACTTCCCGGTACCGCTCCAATTTCCAAGAAGCCCTACCGTATGCCGGTGGAAGAGTTGGCTCTGTTGAAAGAGCAAATTGATCAGCTGTTAGCTAAGGAGTTCATCCAGCCTAGCAGTTCACCTTGGGGTTGTCCGGTACTCTTTGTCAAGAAGAGGGATTCTACCGTGCCTCGTCTAGTCTCTGACTATCGACCGTTGAATGCGGTGACAATCAAGAACAAGTATCCTATTCCTCGCATCAATGATCTGTTGGATCAGTTAGCTGGTGCAACGGTATTCTCCAAGATGGATCTGAGGTCAGGCTACCATCAGATAAAAATCAGAAAGGAGGATATTCCAAAGACGGCATTTGTTACTCGTTATGGCTCATATGAGTATACCGTCATGTCCTTTGGTCTCACAAATGCTCCAGCTACTTTCATGAGGCTCATGAACTCCATCTTCATGGATTATCTTGACAAGTTTGTCGTCATTTACATTGATGACATCCTTCTATTCCAAAACCGAAGAGCATGATGAACATCTTCGTTTGGTTCTGACACGACTTCGAGAACACCGTCTATGCCAAGTTCTCCAAGTGTGAGTTTTGGTTGGATAATCTTGTCTTCCTTGGTCATGTGATATCCGCAATGGTGTGGCTGTCATTCCTGACAAGATTCAGTCCATTCTGGATTGGAAAACTCCAATGTCAGTCAAGGACATCGAGCTTTCTCGGATTGGCAGGTTACTACCGCCGATTCATCGAAGGTTTCTCCAAGATAGCCAAGGCCCTGACTGACCTTCTCAAGAAGGATAAAAAGTTCGTATGGTCGGCCGAAGCTGAAGAGAGCTTCAAAACACTGAAAGCCAAACTCACCTCCGCTCCTGTGCTTGTCCTGCCGGACACAAGCAAGGATTTCGTCGTCTTCTGTGACGCCTCTCTACAAGGCTTGGGCTGTGTGCTAATGCAAGATGGCCATGTGGTGGCATATGCTTCTCGCCAACTTAAGCCGCATGAGCACAACTACCCAACTCATGATCTAGAGCTTGCCGCGTGGTCTATGCTTTGAAGCAATGGAGACCATACCTGTTTGGTAACCGTTGCGAGATCTTCTCGGATCACAAGAGTCTGAAGTACCTCTTCACCCAGCCGGATTTAAATCTCAGGCAAAGGCGTTGGTTGGAGTTAATCAAGGACTATGATGTGAGTCTGAACTATCAACCCGGCAAAGCAAACGTCGTGGCTGACGCGCTAAGTCGGAAGTCCTATTGCAACAATCTGATGATTGAAAAGGCCAACCTGCCTTCATGAAGAGTTCTCCGTTTGAACTGGAAATTGTTCCCTCCGGCTACCTTGCAAATCTGGAGATCAAATCTACTCTTGTAGACCAGATTAAGGATGCTCAAACCGTGACAAGGGTATTCTAAAATCAAGGAGAACATTGCTAGCGGGAAGGCAAATGTTTTTCTGTCAATGAATCCGGAGTTGTTTATTTTGGTGACCGCTTGGTAGTGCCAAAGAAACGAAAATTGAGGGAGTTGATCCTCCAAGAAGCTCATGAATCTCCTCTCTCTATTCATCCCGGTAGTACCAAGATGTACCAAGACCTTCGACCACAATTCTGGTGGACTCGTATGAAACGAGAAATTGCCAAGTATGTTGCTGAATGCGACACATGTCGACGGGTAAAGGCTGAACATCAAAGACCTCCGGTACTCTTCGCCCTATTGCAGTCCCGAGTGGAAATGGGATGAAATTGGTATGGACTTCATCACCGGGTTTCCCATCTCAAAAGGGCAACAATGCATATGGGTAATCATTGATCGTCTTTCCAAGGTTGCTCACTTCCTACCAGTCCGTGATGATATACGGGCAAGTCAACTTGCTGACTTATATTTGGCTCGTATTGTTCCATTGCATGGGGTCCCTCTGAGGATCATATCGGACCGTGGAAGTATCTTTGTCTCCAAGTTTGGCAGAGTTTCCAAACTGCTATGGGGTCCCGTCTCAACTTCAGTACCGCCTACCATCCTCAAACTGATGGTCAGACCGAAAGAGTGAACCAAGTGTTGGAAGACATGCTTCGGGCATGTGTGATCTCTTTTGGCAAGGGTTGGGAAAAGTATCTCCCTTTCGCGGAGTTCTCCTACAACAATAGCTATCAAGCTAGTCTGGGCATGGCTCCCTTCGAGGCTCTATATGGAAGAAAATGCCGCACTCCTCTAAATTGGTCCGAGACCGGAGAGAGGCACTCTTTGGTCCGGATGTGATCAATGAAGCTGAGGAGAAGGTTCGAATCATAAGAGAGAATCTGAAGATTGCTCAGTCTAGGCAGAAGAGCTACTATGATAAGCACCATCAGGAAATTCACTATGAAATTGGTGATAAAGCTTATCTCCGCGTCTCTCCCCTTCGTGGCGTTCGCCGCTTCGGTATCAAAGGGAAATTGGCACCTCGCTATGTTGGCCTTTCACCGTTCTGGCCAAGCGAGGAGATCTTTCTTATCAGTTGGAGTTACCGGTCAAATTCCCAAATGTACATGATGTGTTTCATGTCTCCCAACTTCGCCGTTGTTTCAAGGATCCTATCCATGGAGTCAATCATGAAGAGCTAGACCTCCAGGAAGATCTCACTTATCGCGAGCATCCTATCCGTGTCCTGGATGAAGCCGAAAGGAAGACCCGAACAAGACTACCAAGTTCCTCAAAATTCAATGGTCTCACCATTCCGAGGAAGAAGCAACTTGGAACGAGAGTCTAGTCTTCGCGAGGAGTATCCCGACTTCTTTCCGCAATCCTAGAATCTCGGGACGAGATTCCTGTAAGGAGGGTAGAGTTGTAACAGCCCAAAAGCTGAGAACCTAAAAATCTGTGTAATTTTTCCGCTTTTGTGTTCCATTGCATCATGGCATCCATGCATAAACATGTCTCTTTTGAGTTAACACAACATTGATATCGAAATGATATGAAGTTGCTAAAACCAAATGCCAAAGTGCTCTAACAAAACTTCCACACAATGAAGGCACTCAATCTTGTAAAATAAAATTACTTTGACATCTCCTATTTGTCAAGGAAGTTCCAAGAGCTCCAAAACAATATTTTGCACTTGCTCCAAATTGTTAAAGGAGCAACACTTTTGGAATTTAGAAAAATGCCTTTTTCACCTTTCTAAACAAAAGTGGTCCAAACAATTTTATTTTGAGACGCCAATTTTTGTGGTGCTTCTATACTATATGGGGAGGCTACCAGAATTTTCTCATATTTTTGTAAAATGTTTTGGTGCCTCAATTAAATCAGAGAAACACTGCTGGTTTTAAAAGAAACAGAAAAGGGCTTATTTGTAATTTGAGGAGGACCCATCTGTGATGGTAGAAAGGTTCGCGAGGGGGTTTTCAGAAAGCGGTCTTCTTCCTCGCGCTGTAGCGACCGAGCCGCCGAGCTCGCGTCGCACCAGGTCGCCGACCCGCCCCTGCCGCGCGACGACCACGCCGGGGCCCCCCTCTCTGCCGTCCACCACGAAGAGGAGCAGAGCATCCCGAGGCCCACTGCCCCTGCCTTGCCCCTCTGCTCCCCGTCCTCTCCACGCCATGGCCGAGCCGGAGCTCGCGCTCGCCGTCAAATCCCCGCCGTTGTAGTCTACCTCGTGCATCGCCGTGAGGGGCGAAAGCTCTGCCGTGCTTCCCCCGCCTCCTCGTGGTAGGAATCGATCCGGGGCGTCCCGAAATCGCCGTCGCCGCCCCGTTCTCTTCCACCACGGCCGCAGCGTCGCCGCCGCTACGCCGGTCGATTGCCGCCGTCTCCGCCGCACTCCGACCTCGCCGTTGCTTCGCACGGACTCGTGGTGAGCTTCTGGTCATCGCCGTGCCCTCTTCCCCTCCCCTCTCGCGCTAGTGCTCGCGTTCCACGCCACGGTCGCCGTCGCCGTAGCACACCAGCGACGCGTTGACGAACCCGGTGCAAAACCCGGTTTTCTCCGGATTCTACTCCGGGTTTAGCGAAACGCTACTGGACTCAGCGGTTTTTACCCGGTCTATACCCGGAAATGGACCGGAAACAATTCCGGGAATATTTTCTCCCGGTGAAAAATCCGGAAAATTCCGGAATAAATTCCGGAATTCAATACTGATGTTTAAATTTCTATTTCCTTTTCATCCCTCTAGCCCTATTTTGGTATAGATCATATGTTGTTGTTAAATAAATCATCAAAAGGTTTTTCAAAAAGGAAAGTTATAAAAATCATAACTTTTATCGGTGTATCCAAAAAATGCGGGTGGTACACCAAAATGCCCAGAAAATTGTGATTAAAACTTTAAAATAAATATTATGCATATTTGATCACAATTGAATTACGGTGCTTCTAGTAATATTAAAATCATAAGTTTAAAAAGGAGAAAATTATAAAAGTAATCACTTTTTACCGGGAGCTCCTAAAAATGTGTTCTCTATATCAAAATGCTCAGAAAAATGTGCGTTAAACAGTAGCATCATTTTCATGCATGTTTACATGATCTATAGCACAGGAAAACATTAAAACAAATTTGAAGCCATATCTCTCTCTTGTGGAATAATTATTCCTCCACCCATGTAAAATGGGTAGAACTTGTCATAATAATTTCAGTGCATTAAAATGTCATGCCATCATGTGTCTGTGCATTGCACCGGTGTTATCTGTGGTTTTGATTGTTCCTCTCCGGTATTGTTTGTGCCTCGGTAGATCAAGGAGTGGAAGTGACACCGCAGTCTCGTGACGATCCGTACTACCAGCCGTATCAACAAGGCAAGCGTAATCCCCCCTCTGAGCATATCTTATCCTATTGTCCGCAAGTATTTTCTCCACTATAATATTGCATGCGGTTCCAAATGTCAATTTTATTGGAGTAGAGTATCCTATAGTTGCATTAAGATTCCGATGCCAATACCTGTTTTCCCTCCTATTATCCATAGGTTGTGTGTTGGCCTGAGATACTAAACTATGCTATGTTGATGCTTAGCCATGCTTAGGCAAATGTTATCCGTCCGATGGATATTTCATGTTGGAAACAGGTGTGAAATGTTCAGATGATGTGGAGAATTGTGGTGTCAGGTGATAAGATGCTAAAAAGGTGTGGATGAGAGGCCACTGAGGTTGTGGTGCTTTGTCTCGTTCTCGCCGCCTAGGTGCGAGTTCTTTACCTCCCGAACCAAGACTGAGCGTGCAACCATGCGTGAGGCCTATGCAATTGCAGGAACCCTCATAGACTAAATAACTCGAGCGGGGCTAGCCAGGGTCCTCTAGTTTGGGCTTCCATTTGCGCGTGCGTGATGATGGTGGTATGAACTGGGATGAGGATGGTGGTGTTAGGAAAATGAGTGGCTGTGGGGCGGGGTGTTGTGATCCTGGCAGTCCTACCGCCACTGATGATCCTGGGTTAGTCCTTAACGAGGGAGAAGTCGACACCGCTCCCACCCAGCCGGCTTTCCAAGGAAGAGAGCTAATGCGCAGGTAATGGGCCGGACGGTACGCGTGGCAAACATTGTACACCCCTGCAGGGTAAATCTTTTCGAAAAGCCGTGTCCACGGTTAAGGACAACTTGGGAAAGGACGATAAGATCATAGAATAACTCTAATGGAATGATTAAAAACTGGGTACTAGAGGTACCACTCAAGATTGTAAGGTGAGCTTCCTCGAGGGTGATTCGGGGAGGTGCCTTTGATGGACAGGTACAATGGTTGATGATGGTTGATGATGAAAGGTGATGAAAGAAAGAGTACTCCTTACCTCTTTTGAAAATATTCTGATTAGTCGATGCCTTTGAGTTATGTTTTCATAAATAAAATCAGCTTTATGCAAAATAGCCCTATAACTTTGAGAGCCTCATCGAGCTAATGCTCTATATATAATCTTGCGAGTTCATCGAACTCAACGTCGTTTATTTTGTTTCAGAGGAGGACTTCACCGACCTCGAAGGTGGGTTCTTTGTGGACGTCGACGAGTAGTCTGGGGTTCCCAGGTGGCAGCTTGGGACATCCCGGAGCAGCTGGCGCTGTGATGTTTATCTGTAGGCCTCTTAGGCCATATTTTGGATCTTGTTGTTTAGAACGACCTAATTTGCTTCCGCTTGTTGTAATGTTGGGTCTGTGACCTCTGGTTGTCATTTGCTATCTTTCTCTATCATAAGAGTTGAACTATAATGCTTTGTGTCGTAGAGTCTGTGATGTGCCAGTTGTTCCACAAGTCTTGGTCTCTCTATTATGCATTGAGGGTTGTGCCTGTGTTAAGGCATCAATCGGGGTGTTGCGTTGCCGATGATCCATTCCGAGCAACGCCTGCCAAAGGTTTTGGCCGGGGATTGGTAAACCCGTAACCTCCGGTTGTATCGCTTAACCGGTGACACACAGCATCACTGTATAACAGTCTGGTCAGGGCGCCACACCAAAAGTCTCCGCCCGCCTAAACTCGGCGCGCTTGGCTACTGGAATGTCACAATCTTTATTCTTCTTGTCCAACCGGATGCTTCGCCGCTCGGCCAAAGAGGGAGCATCAACCCGAAGCTGCTTGTCCTTGGGCATGTCGGCGATCTCTCGGCAGAGCTCCTCCATCGAAAAAGGCAAGGTCTTCTCCTGTGGCTCAATCGCGTCAAACTGAGCCATCACCTTGCGATCTTCTCCTCCGGGCTAGGGGCATCAGAACCCCTCAACACCTCCAATGCCAAAGGCGTCTCCACACGAAGATCCTGCATCGGGGGCCCCTGCACCACCAGGGAGACATGCTCCGAAACAGCAAAGCGCCGGCGCTGAAGAGCTGACCTCCCTGGGAGAGTAGCAACCAAAGCGCACGACCCCGCCGTCAGCGCAATCAGCATTGCCTCCGGTACACAGAGGTGGTGGTGGATCCACCTGCACCACAGCCGACGGCAAGGAGAGCCTCTCCAGAGCCCCCTCTGCCCGCTCCAACAGACTCTCCAGAGCCCCCTCGGCTCGCGCCAAACAACTCCCAACCTGCTCCAGCAAACCCTGCACAACCTCCGTCATCGCGAACTGGGACGCAACCATCTCCTGGAGCTGAGACATGACAATGCCTTGCACCTCTGCTCGCATCAACGCTGCCTGCTCCTCGACAAGGGATCTCATCAACGCTTCTGAGGGAGTAGACGCCATTGCCGCTGGCTGCGCCCTAGTTGGGGAGCCCCGATCCCCAAGCTTGGGAGGGGGCGCGACCACAGATGCCCATGGGCGGTCCAGAGGACGGCAAGGACCGGAAGCCAGCAACTTGGAGTCGTGGGGTGCTTGGCTGACCTTCTTTCGTTGAGGGCAGTCCCTCTCTTTGTGACCTGGGCAGTAGCAACCACGGCAGCAAATCTTGTTCTTGCATTCAGCGATGAAGTGGCTTTTGCTGAAGCACTTGAAGCACAAACCACGCAGATGCGGTGGGATTTGAGGGCGTGGACGTGCTTTGGGAGGCGGACGACTTGTAGGCGTAGGAGGTTGAGGGCGCCGATTCTGAACCACCTGCCATGGCCTCTCTCCATCTTCATGGTCTTCAATGGACGCGTCGCTGCGCCTCGCAGCTGCAGGGGGCACAAGGGCGGGAGCAGAGCCGCTGTCGGGAGCAGATGACGCGGGGGCGCTGGTGGCCAGCTCCGGGACAGGGTCTTCAAATTGCAGCTCCAGCACCTCCTCCACGCCGGAGGCCAGCCCAGCCGGACTGGACAGGTCGAACGGCCCGCCGACCACCACAGATTTGAGCAGTGGCCTCGCAGGCTCTGGCGACAGGGGCACCACGCGGGGAACGAAACCATGGGGGAGCTGGGCTGGAGGTGGAGGTGGTACCTGGTTGGGGCGAAGGGAGAGGGAGGTGGACGACGCTACCGGAGAGGTGAACGCCGGGAGGGGGCGGTGCGGGTGGGGAACCGCGGCTGCCACAGCAGCGGTCGCCATGCTCACCTACCCGAAGGTGAGCTGTGGTCGTCGACCGGCCGAGGACGGTGGGGCTGCTTCTCCTCCGGGCGGGCAGGCGAGCGACCGGCGGCGGCGGACCGAAAGCGAGATGCCGGCGGCGGCGCACGCGGCGGCGGCGGAAGCCCTAGCGGCCCACGGCAATAGCAGGCCCCGCAGCTACATGCCGCACATCAGGATGGACAGAGCGCTGTGAGGGGATGCCGGATCTTGTCGCGGTTGTCGAAGACGACGCCGGAGAAGGGAGATCGGGCCGGCGGCGGCGTCAGCACACCCGCGTCGCCATGGTCGCCAATAGGAGCCAATCTACTTTTTGCTTCTCCTAGTTCATATGCCTAGTTTTACTAATGGATATGTCAATGGATGAAGGATAATCAAAGGAAAAACATGAGGATCAAACACAGGTACCGGACGCCATGTTCACAGCTAAGAAGACACGTTTGTGTTTTTTGGTTTCGGTTCCAGAGTGAAACAAATGTCGCGATCGGACAAGAGATTTGGTCAATTCGTTCAGATCCGTCATTAAGATCCATCACAAACACAAAGGATTTTTTTCTGAAAGAAATAAAGAACTTGCAAATGATAATGGCAGCGCTAGCTGGGTCTTGTCATTAGTGATCAGTGATGACACTCGCTAAATATGTTACATGGAGATATGACGGCACAAGTTTCTGATTTAGAATAGAGAGGGGAAGGGAATGCATGCTTGAGCTGTGGAGCATGAACCTCAAACCAGTGCATTGTTGGGCTGATACCTGATGTTTCAAGGATTTTTTTTCTTGCCGTACACATTGTTGGCCCAAATGAATGAAATTTGGAATAGACTGTGTTCTTATTTAGGATTATCATAAAATACAACTGTTAGGGTATGTACAATGGGTCGATGTTAGCCTTCTCATAAAAATGCCACTTAAGATTTTTGCTTAGTTGGAGAGAATGGAAAAGGAGAGGGTTGTTTCCTTTAGCTAATGGATGGTCTCTCATAAAAATAAGTCTTTCCTTATTAACACAATCTCACACTGTTACTAATAAGAGAAGGCTATTTTCTATCATAAAATATAATTAATTATCATTAATTGTTAGATATGGTAATAAGAGATACACATTGTACGACCAATATTTATTGATCCTCAAATGATGTAAAGAGTTAAGAGAAGACTCGCCCTCTCTACCTTTGTACATGCCCTTATCTTCCATTTCATGGACAGAGACTCAAATGATCTAATAGTCAGTATGCTATTCAACATGCTAAATTACAAATGCCAATGATTCTCATATATTAATTACTGTAGATCACAAGATATATTTGTCGGGCAACTTCCATTATTCATTTTGAAGCAGATTCTAATCTATATTTATAATTTTCATTCTAGGCTTCCCAAAATAATGGAATATTATAATATTATATCATGTCTACTTGCAGCGATATCGCATATGGAGGATCAACGAGGCGCATATTATTCACGGTCTGATAAGTGTGCCCCGGCTATAGACCACACAAACAATTGTTAAAATTTGTCAGCGTAAAAACAGCAGGATGGTCAAGGCTGGTATGTGTGATTGCCTCACAAGAAAAAAGTAGATTATCTATCGAGGCAACGCATTGCCCGCCAGAAAAAGAAGGCTGTAACTCGGAGTGGTCTTAATTGCGTGGAGGTGTCTCAGACACCGCCGACTTCCTTACGGAGTTCACAATGTACCCCATTTAGCAAAATAACCAACAAAAATACAGATAGTACATACACATGATTTAATTTCATTTTGTAATAATGGACTATGGCTTAATCATTTCATGTATGCCCGCAAGAATATGTGTATATGCAAGTCCGATGTGTATTGATAAACATTCGCAATATCTTGGTGCATGTACCTTTGTACCTCAAACATACATTTCTTAATGCACACCTGGCATGAACCTCAAACATTTATACCTCAGTTATTTGAGCCATGCTTCGGTCCTTCTCCCTAAACGTATAACCGTACAAAGCCTGTATTATAGCTGTTTTTTTCCGTGGAGCCGAGCCGAGCCGACCTGGAGACTAGCCCGCACGCTCGCTTGTAATGCAGTCTGGGAAAAAGAAAGAAAAATTGGTTCCTGCTGGGATTCGAACCCAGGTCTCACAGGTGAGACGCACGGAACGAAGCGGTTGTGCTACAACTGTATCTGCGATGTAGTGGACATCTTATTAAGTAATATTAGAACTTTCGTGTCCTTCATAGTTAAATGAAACGGATGGAACACGGGCTTCATGGTGCACTTATTTTTTTAATGACATTTTAGTGTTTCTGAAAATTCTGCAAAAAAAATCATAGACGTTGACAATGATGTATCATACGGTTCTGTAAATTTTTAACCCGAAATATTTTGTATTCCGGCCTACACGAAAATGACAAAATCTGAAATTTTCAAATTTTGCACTGTTCACGTTTCAGGTTCAGAAATTTGTCATTTTCACACAGCCCAAATTACACAATATTTCGCGCTGAAATTTTGCACACTGGTAGAAATAAACATTTTCGACATTCAGGAATATTTTCACATTTTTTGAATCTTAAATACGTCGTTTTGAATACATACATATATGACGCAGGTAACCCTAGCTAAAAGGGAGTAGATTTCCATCGTTCTTTGACTTATTAATCATAGAAATTGAGTACCAAATCATCCAAAATTAATTCTAAGAAATTAACAAATTCAAATTAAAATATAGATAAACCCATTTTCATGAATTAATGATTATAGCACTTTAATAAACATAAAAATACAAGACATTGTTTGCGTCTTGTATGCTCTCCTCGCGGGAGCATGGGGCGAGGCGTGGCCGGCGGCGGGAGCATCGCGGCATCGCCTTCTTTCCTTGCTATGCTTGTGTGGTTGTAGATACATACATATATGACCTATTAGACATCTGGATGCAACAGACCTGTACAACTTGACCTAGAATTATCAATGTTAAGAACAAAGCTTTCATTTTCTTTGCTAGAAAAAACATTTTTTTTTCTTTTTTCGATTGCAAAAAATATTTATTTTTTTGTAAATAACCTACCAATTTTTTTGGCAATATTGGACCACCCCAATTGTTTTTCATTTACTGCAATGGCGTACTAGTCGTTAGTTTTCTAAAAAAATAAGTAACCTTACAAACAAATGAAGAAGGCATAATCTTGTTAAACCTGAGAAAAAGTTATCATTATTTCCTTGCATTATCAATATAGGAAAATAAAACAAAAACAATATATGCAAAAAGTACCCACCTGGTCATCTATAGGAAAAAAATAAATGAACAGAAAGTGAAAAAATGCCCACCTGGTCATCAAGGACTAGGGGTCCACGATCCAACCTTGAAATTTACATGAAATCAAAGACAATATAGGTCCAAACAATGCAATAAAAACTAGAAAATGTAAACCTTGTAATATAGACCAACTACATGCAACCCTAAAAAATTAGACCCACAACATGCATGCCTCGATCGACATCTAGACCTAAAAAAGATGCAGACCTAAAAATCTAGATCGACGCATGGCAAAGGATAATTTAGACCCACAACATGAAATAAAAGCAATATGCAAAAATAACCACCTAGGCCGAAAACATGCAACCTAGTGATCTTGACCACTAAATGCGATCAAAGCCATATGTAGACCCACAACATGAAATATAAGTCATATGCAAGAATAACCATCTAAACCGAGAATGTGCAACCCTATACCTTTGGCCCCACTAACATGCAACCCCTAAAGGTTTATTTGGTCTCACAACGTGCAAACATAGTTAGGAGTGTTTCATGTGGGTTCATATGTCCCAATGGTGGCAAGATATGGGTATGAGTGTTGCATGTGGGTCCACATGTCCTAAATGTGCTAGGGTCAAGATGGCTAAGGGTATTGCATGTGAGTTCACATGTAACGGTGGTAGATACATACCTATTCAACCTACTATAGACATTTGGAACCACACGCACAGGCACTAGACAACTTTACCTGGAACTATCATGTGGGACCTACAACATACACCATAGCTAGGAGTGATGCACGTGGGTCCACATGTCCCAAAGGTGTTTAGATATGGCCATGAGTGTTGCATTAGGGTCCACATGTCCTAGATGTGCTGGGTTAAAATAGCTAGGGGTGTTGCATGTGGATCCACATGTCCCAAAGGTTGAAAATACATATGACCTACTAAACATTTGTAACCACGTGCATGGGCACTAAACAGCCGCTTGACCCGGATGTGCTAGCTCAAAATGGATAGGGGTACTGCATGAGGATCCACATGAATCAAAGGTGGTAGATACATATCTATATGAACTACTAGATATTTGGACCCACATACACCAGGCCTAGACAGCTTGATCTAGACCTATCATGTGGGTACCATAACATGCAACATAGTTAGAAGTGTTGTGTGTGGGTCCACATGTGCCAAAACTGGTAGATATACAACTAGATGGCTGTGAGTGTTGCATGTGTTTCCACATGTGGGTCCACATGTTTCAAAGGTGGTAGATACACACCTATATGACCTATTAGACATCTGGACCCACATACGCCGTCCCTAAACAGCTTGATCTATAACTATCATGTGGGTCCCATAACATGCAACATGGTTAGGAGTGTTGCATGTTGGTCCACATATTCAAAAGATGATAGATACATAGCTATACGATGTACTAGACATATGGACCCACATGCATGCACCTGCCCTAAACATCTTGACTTAGAACTATCATCTTGGTCCCACAATATGCGTGTTGCATCTGGGTCCAAATGTCCCAAAGGTGGTTGATATATAAGTAGATGGTTATGAGTCTTGCATGTTAGTGCATATGCCCCAAATGTGCTAGGTCAAGATGGCTAGGGATGTTCCATGTGGATCCACATGTACCAAAGGTGATAGATACATACCGACCTACTAGATATTTTGACCCACATGCACCAGCCCTCGATAGCTTAAGCTAGAAGTACCATGTGGGTCCAACAACATGCAACATAGCTAGGACTGTTGCATCTGCTCGACATGTCCCAAATATGGTAGATATACAATTAGATAGCTATGAGTGTTACATGCGGGTCCTCATATTTCACATGTGTAATGTCAAGATGGCTATGGGTGTTGCATGTGGGTCCACTTGTCCCAAAAGAGGTAGATATACAACACAACTAGATAATATATTGGACTTGTCAAAAAAATCGTCAAGGATGTGCCTAATTTGGTTATACTATATTAGGAAAAAAATAATGATTCATTTCTAGAAGGTCAAAAAAAAATCACTTGCTTACAAATGGATCCGTTCTCGCTATGTTTGGCACTCATTTCTGAAGCGGTGATTTTTTGAATTTCGCGAGATGAACACATTTTTTTCTCCAGGAGATCAAATTAGGCATGAATGCAATGTTATGCTGCATTTTGGTAATATTTCATACCTTCTTAATTTTGCAATATAAAAATGATGGGAATAATAACAAACTGGCAATTCTGTGAATTTAAAAGTTGGATAATGTCTCCTCAATTTCACTCCATAACTAGATAGGAAATTGTTTTGTGCGAGAACTACATAGGAATATTATGATCACCTCTAACATTTTTCGAGTGGCCCCGGTGCATACTATCATAGATTATTGACAAACCCGGATGGTCTGTCTCGCGTGCGACCGACGTCGAATTGGGTAGACCAATTTGATTTGCTCATTGAATGTGTAAGAGTGTAAGGATAGGCCATACAAGCACGTTAGAAGCTGAAATAGAGTCTTAGTTTTCGCCAGATTCGTTACTCGTGTCAAAATACCCTTTTTCGGCACATTAGTAATATCTTGGACTTGTAAAAAAAGTACTTGTCAGCGATGCCTAGGAAAAAAATGAGTTGCTTTGAGGAGGTCAAAAAAATCACTTGCTATAATTATCAAGTTTTCCATAAAAATGGGGTCATCTATATGTTAATTTCATATTGTTAATTTTTTAGAATTAATTTTGAGTGATTTTGGTGCTCAATTTCAAAATCAAAGAATGGTGGTTCTCTGTATAGCTACTTAGCTAGGACACCCCATGACCGCACCGAGTACCCGGCGCACACACCAGCACGACACACACACGCGCGTCACGCGCCGCTAGTTCCTGGTCGTCAGGGCATCTCCAGCCGCCCCCCCCCCCAGAGCCCCCCAAGAGGCCTTTTTAGCGCCGCGGCGGTCAAAAAGCGCCGTTTTTGTTCCAGTCGCCCCCCCCCCCCAGAAGCCCAAATAGCGCCGTTTCGGCGTTATTTTGCGCCGGCGCACCCAGGCGAAACCCAGCCCACTGGGTTCGGTTTGGGGGGGGGGGCGAAATGGCGGGAAAGGCGACGCGGGCCAGCGCTGTCAGCGACGCGGGGGAAAATGGCGCGGAACAGAACCGCCCGTGAGCGGCCGCGCCCTCATCCTCTCGGCTCTCGCGCTGGTCAAAGGCTGCCGGAGTTAATGGCGTGGCCAGCGGCCAGTGAGCGCACCGGTCAAAGGCTGCCGGAGTAATTACGTGGCCGGCGCGCGTCGCTTCGACGTCCAATCGAAGGCCACGCGGCGCAGTAATGGCGCACCACCACCGCCCCTTCGCCTGGCCGCCGAGCTTTAAAATCCCCCACCCCTCGCCGGCCATCCGCACTCTCGCCTCTCTCTCGCCTCTCTGCTCTCCCTCCCTCGCCAGAGCGCAATCCAATGGCCGACGACGCCGCCGCCGCCAACGGTTGGACCCGCCGCCACCTCCGCAAGGACGAGGCAAGGGCGCTCTACCAGGCATGAATGAAAATCGCCTAGTCTATTTGTTCCGGCGTTTTTGAATTTTTGGGCCGAAACTTGGGTTGGGTTCACGGCTGGAAAACGCGCCCCACAGGATCCAGATTAGCGCCGTTTCGTGCCGCGGCGGCCCAAAATAGCGCCGTTTTGGGCCCTGGGGCGGCACAACGACTGGAGATGCCCTCAGTCGTCACCGATCTTAGTCGCCGTCGTCTGCCATCTGAAGTTTGATCCTTTTCCGTCAGTTAACGTAGCCCGATCTTTTTATATGGTTTATGATTCAGTTCCTATAACAAACCCAGCCGTGGCCCAGTGGCTGTTCTCCCTTTGCTGCGCCTCGTAGACCCAGGTTCGAATCCCACGTTCTACAAATTCTCTTTCATTTTTCCGTCTCGCGATCTCAGACTCATTATTTTCCGGGCTTGGCTCGCTCGGCTCAATATTTAGCCGAGCCGGTTATACTAACCGTATTATACGTTTAACACGAAGGGTTATCGTGCAATCTCAGCCGTTCTTGTGTCTAAGGGAGAAGGACCGAAGCGGAAGTCCAGTTATTTTATTTTCCATTATTGTCACAATTTTTTATTTAATAGAAAAGTGTAAATTAAAGCTACCGGTGTCGCAACTAGCAAATAAATTAATTTGTCGATCTTCATGAGTTAAAAAGATTGGCATGGTACAAATTTATAATCATTTTTCTATCATATTTCTTTTGCATAATTTCTCACGTGCACAATTACTAGTCAGGTCTAGGGAGGGGAGGCGACCCCATTTGCCAAACGTGCGTGTGCCAACAGCAACAGTGCAGCACAATTGCTGCTGTTGAATTACTGTAGCATGACGCTCAGACATGCCATTGCTGCAGCAGGTAGACTAGCAGGCTATACTTCCTGCACTCGACAAATCAAAAGCGTCTAAACACGAGCAGATGAGGGCGCTGGGCCACCGCGAGGAGGGCAGCAGCCTGCAGCACAGCACCTATATATGTAGAGATAGATTTTTGCCTTTTTCTTTTTATAATGCAATGCAGAAATTCCTCGCACTTGGTCAAGAAAAAAAGATTCTAGTAAGGAAACAAAGATTGATTCTCAAACATATATACCTAATGAGATAACACAAAGTGTCATTCACTCTACTTAGTGAGCATTATCAAAAGAAAATAGTGGACTTACATTTGTTAGAACGATGGGCAAATTCTTGCACTCGTTGTGATCCTTCCTATCAAGGTAGCAGGCATTCATATCTTGAGCCACAATGGCGTACCACACAAAGAGTTTGTCATTGAACGACATGTCTTTTCCTGCATCTTGCTTTTCTTCCCTTGTTATTGTGAGCGATCCTGTGGACCTTGGTGAAAGGATTGATTCAGAATCGTGTCGGGAGTAATTTGCAGTATTTTTATCCCCGAAAGATAAGATGAAACTGACGTAGAATTCTGTGATGTTGATTATTTTAATCGAGGATAACACCTTTTTATCTGGCACTAAGGGGAAGCAGAGTTGAGGGGGATCAAATTGGATCACCTCATCTGAGGTAGATGCAGTTATCTGCAAAAGAAAAACATTGCCGATGGATACATAAACCAATTAATAACATTCAGTTAGACAAAATTAACTTGATCATTAAAAGCTACTTGTATGTATATACGTGATCCAGAAAGGGGGTGCCATGGCTGATTCTGACGCACAACGTGTTGGTCAGAACCGTGTTGGACAGGGGGAAAAACGCTTCCGAGGGTTTCCTCAAAGCCCTATGACAAACTACTCACGGGGTTTTGAGCGTACCTGAAGTTCTCACTTCATAATGATCCATTCTAAATCGGTGGATTGATTGGGCCTTTCGGATTCAGTTAATAAGATTTACCCATTTCACGACGGGTAAGCCACTCGCCACTCTATGCTATGAGAAAATGCAAACCCTATGTCCAGCACGGTTCTGACCAACAAGTTGTGCGTCAGAATCAGCCATGGCACGGCCCTTTCTGGATCACGTATAGACATACGAGTAGCTCCTCACAAAAAATAATACGAGTCGCGCCGCCCACCGCCGTCTGCCACTCCGGCGGCGGCGTCCACCCAGCCCCGCGCCGTCCGCCGCTCCGGCTCCGACGGCCACCTTCCTGGCCCCTTCCCTCCTCCCCCTTCGCCAGCTCCGGCCATGGACTCGCCTCCGGAGTCTTCGCAGCTGCGCCGCTGGGCGGACTACTCAGATGAAGATGAAGACTCCTCGCCGCGCTCCTACTGCGAGGTGCTGCGGAGCGGCACCCCGCCGGCGGCCCGCTCCCCTGCGCCGTCGCCTACGCCGGTCTCCTCCAGGCCGCTCCCTTCCCCTGTTCGGGTGCCGCAGAGGAGAACTCGCTCCCCGCCCGCCGGCGCCTCAGGTCGAGGGCCCTCGTCCGTGGCTCCATGGGGGTGGTGGTGGTCCGAAGCGTCGCCGTGGAACGCAGCAGCCCGCGCTGGTTATCAGACAGTGACGACCTGCCGCCGGACCTGGCGGGCTGCTGCTTCAACTGCGCCAAGCCGGGTCACATCTCCCACGACTGCACCGGCGACACCGTCTGCCTGCACTGCAGGAAGGAGGGGCACCATGCCAGGGAGTGCCCGGAGCGGAAGCTGCCGGCTCCGGTGGGAGGCTCGCGAGGTCGGCTGGGCCCCAGGGGCGTGGAGCACGTGCAGGAGCGACGCGGCCCCGTGCACGCGCGCATCGGCCCCAGGGGCGTGGAGCAGGTGCAGGAGCGGCGCGGCCCGGTGCACGAGCGCATCGCTGCCAGGGTCCCTCCCTCACCGCAGGTCGGCGTCGAATCCAGGGCTTCAAGCGCGGCCCCGCCGAGCCGCTTCGGGAGTTGGCGTCGCTCCCCGCCACCGGTGCCTCGCCAAGGCTTGGTGACGGACGTGGACAACCGTGGCGAACCTGGTCGTGGCGTGGAGCACCGTGGGGTGCAGGAGCTTGCCGTGGATTGCCGGGGTGGGCATGGCGGTGGTGGCGACCACCGCAGCCGTGGCGGCGTCGAGTCGGGCCGTTGGGCGCCGTCGCGTGGGCGCGAGGACTTCCCTCCCCTCCGCTCTGGCTAGAACGGAGGCGTGTCGGAGCCGCCGCGCTCGCCTCCCTCGACGGTGGTTTCCTCCCCGGAGCCGCAGCGGGTGCAGAGGCCGGTGGAAGGCGGGCCGCGGCTAGAGGTGGTGGTTTTGCCTCGCTCGGAGAAGATCAACAGGGCGGAGGCCGCCCTCAAGTGGAGTTTGGTCGCGTTTGTTTTAGGCGGCCGGGAACACGTTTCGCCGGAGGAGGCGGAGCGAACTGTCGTGGAGAAATTTCCCAGGGCGGAGAAGAAATTTTCGACCCACCGCTACTGGCCGGCGGACTTCCTGTTCGCGTTCACTAGCAGGAGGTTCATGGAAGAGGTCGCGACCGCCGGAGTCGTGGATGGGAGGGGCTTCTCCCTGCGTTTCTCCCCCTGGAACCGCCAGCTCCAAGCTGTGGGCTGCGCCTTGCGCTACAGGGTGGCGCTTGAGCTCACCAGCATCCCTGCCCATGCTTGGAAGCGTGCCACGGCCACGGCGCAGCTCGGGTCGGCGGCGTGGATTGAGAGCCTCGGTGCGGCAACGGCGAGTGGAGAGGACATGCGGCGGTTCAAAGTCATCGCGTGGGTAGAGGAGCTGGAGCATATCGCACCCGAGAAGGAGCTGTGGATCGAAGAGCCGAGCGATCTCATGGAGGAAGACGAAGGACTCGTCTTGCCGGGCGAGGCGCTCATGCCGCTCGAGAAGAATATGCTCAAGTACTTGGTCAAGACGCATCTGATCAGAGCGACGGACATGAGGAGCTCGGCGCGCCCACACTCTCCGGGCGATAGCGACGACGGTGGTCAAGACAGAAGGCATGGCGGTGGCTCCGGTGATGGCCGCAACGCGCGGGATTCAAGAAGCGGTCCCTACCCTAGGGCGCGGGGTGGCCGCGACGCGCGCGTTGAGCCTCGCGGGCGTAGCAGGGATGCCGGAGGCGACGCCGGTGATCGTCGGAGCTTCGGTGGCCACGGGAGGGCTATGGCTGGGCCAGAGGTGGAAGACAACAGGGAAGATGGTGGGCCCACTGCGGGGTACGCTGGTGACATGGAACCTGCTCTCCCTGGGCAGTTTGACCCAATCCTGAGCACGGGGTGGGCCAGGCCTGTGGAGGCTGTCAGAGAGGCATGGGATCCAATGCTTCTTGAGGCTGGCCTGGCCTCTGGTGTGCTGGAAAGTGGCGCTGGTGGGCCTGTAGCTGGGCTGGCGCGGGGGCTGGGGGGTCTACGGCCGATGCGGAACTGCCGCGTGGAGAGTGTGGGGTGTTTGAGCCTGCAAAGCTGCTGCTAGATGCCAACGCTGTTGGAAAAGCTCCGCCCACCCCTGTATCTGCCTTGGCTGTTGCTGAAGAAAGTGAGGTGTTGACCACGCCGACCGCACAGTCTCGTGGTGGCAAGGACGCGCCCGAATTTTAAATTTGGGGGGCCCCGGGATCGCCGTCGCCTCTGGTTGCCTCTGATCAAATGGCAAGGTTGGTGAGCTACGAGACAAGGCTGGGTCAAGGTCGTGGGCTTAGTGATGAGATGATTATCTCCTCGGCAGGCCTTATCTTATCCAGCAGCAAGGGGTCCATCTCCCCTTGGACTCCTGTCAGTTGGGCCAGCCGTCGCAGTGGATCCCCGACTTCGGTGTTGGACCTTTTCCAGGTCTCTCTATCAGTAGAGGGAACTGATGTGGAGCAGCCCGACGAGGCGTTGCAGGCGGTTGATCAGCCAGTGGCTGGGCTTGGTTCAGCTGGTGCGGCGCAGAGCTTGGAGCAGCTCAGGAGGGGCTACGTACAGCCCGCGGCGTCGGTTCTTCACAGGCCGGCGAAGCGCAGCCGCGTGAAGAGGATCTGCTCTGGCCCGGTGCGGCGTAGCAACAGGCGGCGTGGGAAGCTCACTTCGGGCACGCCGGTGAAGCGCCAACAGCGCGAACTGATCACGCGTCTGAAGATCGCAAGGGAAGGGGAGACTATCGGCGACGAGGCGTTGAACGCGTACCTGGACCTCTTCAGCCAGCCGTTACCGCAGACACACATCGACGTGATCCTGAGCCTGTTCGGGTGGCTACCTGAGGCGTTGCCATTGTCTGAGGACGTGCCGGTGGAGTGCCTAGTTTAGGCGTGGATCAGTTGTTTTCCTTTTTTAGCCTCTTGTACCCTGTGTTGTATTCCCTAGAACTATGTTGGACATGGATCTTGTGATTGCCATTTGGAATGCGCATGGATTAAACTTTGGGGTCGGAGAGCGGTGAGTTTCCAGGTTATGGCTGCCACTGGCGCAAAGATAGTCTGTCTCCAGGAGACAAAGATGGAGATCATCACGGCTCAGATCGTCCGCGAATGTCTCGGGGTGGCCTTTGACGGGTTCCTTTACCTGCCAGCCGTGGGTTCACGAGGCGGCATCCTGCTTGCGTGGCAGTCAGAGTATGTCACGGTCACTAACCCTCACCTGTCGGCAAATGCACTCACCGCTAGCATCTCGATCGGAGGTGACCAGGCGTGGTGGTTCACCGGGGTGTACGACCCTCAGGGTGTGGGTGCGAAGCATGCCTTCCTTCAGGAGCTTCGTGACATTAGGGACCTCATGCAGGGCCGTGGATGGTTGCAGGAGATTTCAATCTCATCATTGATCCGGAGGACAAAAACCAGGGTGTCCTTCACCGTTCGATGATGGGCAGATTCCGACGTACCCTGTCGCTGTTGGAATTTAAGGAGATCTACCTAAATGGCCGAAGATTCACCTGGTCCAATGAGCGTCAGCAACCAACTATGGAGAAGCTGGATAGGGTCTTTTCGCCCGTGGACTGGGAGGAGCCCTTCCCGGATGCCTTTCTCTCAGCAAACTCCGGTCCTTCTGACCACTGCCCCGGCCTTGGTGAGCCTAGCCCCGAATTTGCAAATGGGGCGTAGATTCCAATTTCAGTCCTTCTGGACGAAGGCGGAGGGTTTTCTGGAGGTAGTTCAGGAGGCTTGGTCATCAGTGGGACAGGAGATCAACCCCTTCAAGATGTTGGATCTCAAGCTTCGAGCCACGGCCAAGAGCCTGGCAAGGTGGAGTACCAGGTTCATTGGCAACATTAAGCTGCAGATCTTGTTGGCCAATGAGATAATCCTGCGCCTAGACGTGGCCATGGAGACCCGACACCTCACCGACAGAGAGAGGGCTTAGGAAGGCCCTAAAAGGGAAGCTACTTGGACTGGTATCTCTCGAACGCTCCATGGCGAGGCAGCGAGCGAGGGTGCTATGGCTGCGGGAGGGCGATGCCTGCACGAGGTGTTTTCACATGCATGCGAGCCATAGACGGCGTCAGAACTTCATTGGCCACCTCATGGTTGACGGGGTTAGAAAGACCGAGCATGTGGATAAGGCTGAGGCTGTGGATTCTTTCTTTGACGATCTCCTCGGGATGGAGGTAGACCGGCCTTTCTCCTTGGACTTAGACTACCTGCAGTTGCCCACGGTGGATCTCTCCCACTTGGAGACGGCCTTCTCGGAGGAGGAGGTGTGGAATGCCATTAGAAGCATGCCGCTTGACAAATGATCAGGGCCGAATGGTTTCTCCAACAGATTCTATGTGGCTTGTTGGGGAATCATCAAAGGAGATGTCATGGAGGCTTTCAACTCCTTGTCTCGGCGTGACGCCCGTGGATTTAGTTCGGTCAACCTGGCGTTGATCACCTTGCTGCCCAAGAAGGTCGGGGCGGAGGAAGTTCGAGACTTTCGCCCTATCAGTTTGATTCATGGGTTCGCCAAGCTGGTGGCGAAGGTGGTGGCCTGCAGGGTGGCCCCCTCCATTCCACAACTGGTGGGTTCACACCAGAGTGCCTTTGTGCGTGGACGGTGCCTACATGATAATTTCATGATGGTTCAGTGTACGGCGCGCAAGCTTCATAGCACGAACACTCCAACCGTCCTCCTGAAGCTTGACATTACAAAGGCTTTTGATACAGTTAGTTGGGCCTTCCTCTTGGAGGTGTTGAGGAAGATGGGGTTTGGAGACCTCTTGCTCGCAACCATCTGTGCCCTTCTTTCGTCGGCTTCCACTAGGGTGCTACTCAATGGTCATTCTGGTGGAAAGATTTTCAACAGGCGCGGATTGAGACAGGGAGACCCGCTCTCGCCTCAACTATTCATTTTGATCTTGGAGGGCCTGCACCTGTTGATTGAGAGGGCTACGGCCTGTGGATTGTTGACACCTCTGGCTGACATGGGTCTTAGGCACCACACGTCGATCTATGCTGATGACGTGGTGACCTTCCTCCGCCCCCTGGAGAGGGACCTCAGGGTTTTCGCTTAGCTGCTTGACGACTATGGCTTGGTGTCCGGGCTGAGGGCGAACCTTGAGAAGTGTTCGGCGCATCTGATCCATTGTGGTGAGCCCGAGGCGGCGTTGGTGGCCCAAATATTGCACTGTCCGCTGCTGCCATTCCTGCTGCGTTACCTGGGGCTCCCGCTCTCCCTCAGGAAGCTGACGGCTGCACAGCTCCAGTATCTGGTGGATAGTGTGGCCAGCCACCTCCCTAGGTGGCGTGCTGGGCTGCTCAACCGTGGCGGGCGTCTTGAACTTGTTAAGACCACCCTCTCAGCGGTATCTATTTTCGCTATGATGTCACTTGACCTGTCAGTGAAGACCCTGGTGGCGATTGAGAAGATCATTCATAGCTTTTTCTGGGTTGGGCGCATGGACGCCTGTGCAGGTCACTGCCTGGTGGCGTGGGAGAGGGTTTGCATGCCCAAGCATCTGGGAGGTCTCGGGATTCCCAACCTGCGACATATGAACCTTGCTCTCAGGGCCAGATGGCTTTGGCTTAGCAGGACGGACAACTCCAAGCCCTGGTGTGAGTTCAACATCCAAGTCCCCCGCGTGGTTCAACAGTTGTTTGAGGTAACCACAACCTCAGTTGTGGGTGACGGAGCCTCCATCCTTTTCTGGACGGACAGGTGGTTGCCCGGTGGGCGTGTGAAGGAGTTGGCTCCAAACCTCTTCATGAAAGTGCCCAAGGGAGCGCGCTGCTCCCGCCGAGATAGAGATGGGCTCGCAGGTGGATGGCTGGACGATGTCCCGCCAGACCTGGACGCGCGGGCGATTCGCGAGTTGCTGTCCTTGGCTCACAATGTGGCAGGTTTCGCCCTGACGGAAGGGGTCGTCGATGATTTCAGGTGGAACTGGGAGGGCAACCGCAAGTACTCAGCTCGCTCGGCTTAGAGAGCACTCTTTGAGGGCAAGATCGGGTTGGCTAGGGCCCAACAGGTTTGGTGCTCCCGAGCCTCAAACAAATGCAAGTTCTTCCTCTATCTGGCTTTGAAGAACAAATGTTGGACTGCAGACCGCTTAGAGCGGAGAGGGATGCCTAGACCGACCGCCTGCCCGTTCTGCGACCAAGTGGGAGAAGACATAAACCACCTTCTCCTTGGTTGTGTCCTCTCCAGAGAGGTTTGGCACTCCTTCCTGAGTAGGTGGGGTAGAGTGGACTGGGCCCTGCCCATGATGATCGTCTAGTGGATTGGTTACCGGCCAAGACCCCGGGAGGTAACGATGAGAAGGACTTGTGGACGGCGATCAACTTGATCTGCTGGAGCTTGTGGAGGCATAGGAACGGAGTGGTCTTCGAAGGCCACAGACCTACATCAGCGACTGCCATTAGAATGGTGGAGGACGAGGTTGACCTATGGCGGGCAGCGAGGATATTTAGGGGTAGCCTAGGACCCATAGACAGGTGGAGGGTTGGCGAGTGATCCCTTCTTGAAACGCGTTGATTGGCGTTTTCTGACGCATGTGCCTAAGCGCGTTGTAATTGGACGCTTGGCCTCTCCTTCTTGAAACCGATACGTCTATCCTTATTAAAAATAATACGAGTAGTTGTGTTTGGTATGGATGTTTAGATCTGGATCACGACGAGCCAACTAACTTCAATCTGGATTAGCAACTAGAAATACGATATTTACCCTTTTATGTTTTGGAAGGGAGGGGCCTGTACGGAAGCTGCAGGGCTCCTAAACTATTTCTTGTGCGAGTTATTCCTGTAAAGTAGAGTTACTCAGTAGACAGTAACACACCATTATCCAGATGTAGAACCTATAGCAAGTATATTCCTACCAAATAGGGCCATTCTATCTTTTCTGGTCGAGGTGCAATTTGTGAAAACAGAGTCGGTTTTGAAATTGAGGAATTTAGTGAGCACATCACCGCTTCTTTTCGAACTTGAATTAAAATAATGTACAAAAGGGGGAGTGGAGTCTGTTACGGTAACACAACAGTTCATTATTGATTCCTGAAACACCAATCATGAACCATCACAAGTTGATAATGTCAACAATTTGAAGTTTCAGGTTCAGGGTCTGTCCATTCTTTTATTCATTAGAGAATTGTGATGCAATAGAATCAATTAACGATAATTTTCAAAGAATCTTCTTGCGTTAATAATAGAATTTTTGAAAACATTGGTATTTTTTGCAATAACTACGACAAATAGAACTATCTAGTCTGCACTACCATTGACATAAATGAGCAGAACCTGAATACGATGCCATGTGAGACGAGCTGACTAGTGGGCCCCATAATTGAAAAACCAACAAAATAGTACTTAAACAATTATGAATATTATGAAACCAATCAATCATATCAGGAGTGTATATTTCTATTATCTGAGAAGTAATTAGAGTACAATGATATATCATATATACATATTGTACAGAGAAATTCAGTGAACCTTTTCCTAGTAAAATTTTCACTCATCACATTTAGTTTTAGGAGAATCATCATTTCAAGAGCATATCTACAGAGATATACATGGGGCATAGTTCCTCATGCCAAAATTATTGCCATCAATGTGAAGTTTTTTGATTTCTTTGTAAGGAGTGAATGAACAGTTAGAACTTCTCTACTGCAGAACACTAGAACTATAGGCCGACATATTTTATGACTCTGAAGGCAACTTAAAGGGACTAGGTACACTGCTGCCAGATATATAGATCATTTTTTGCACAATCTGAAAATGCGTAGAACTCACAGATGAAATTTTGGAATGAAATAAATAATATTCAAGATTATGTTGTAGTTAGAAAACCGACGTGAAATATATGTGGACAGCCCATTGATAAATTTTAATTTATCTAGATTTAGAATTGCATAAAACTAATCCATGTCATAGTCTAATCAAGGAAATCACAATGAGGATTAGACTTCTATTGTCAACAAGAACACCATAGTGGCACATATTTGGACGCTCTATGGTAATTGTTAATTATTTTATTGTGCATTTCTAAATGTACCCAAGTCGAGTAGATCCAAATTCTTAAACGGTGTTGCTTCTGCAAAGGAAGGTAATTAAACTCATAGCAAGCTTAATTAAGTCTGTAAGCTCACCTTGGATTCTTCCTTTGTTTGCGACGCATTGGATGCTTGGGGACTGTGCAGATTTCTTGTGTCTGTAATTATTAGCGACCCAAGAGACACATCCGCTGGGGGTATCTCGGCCTTATATGTAATCGTTATATTCACCTCATCAACCAATTTACCCTCCTCTCTATTGAATATATCTTCAGTTATATCCTCGCTTATAAGATTCTTATCCACTTTGGTGCTCCGCACTATGAAATCGCCAGTATACTGCCTATCTTGTGGTGCATGGTCTAGTGGTTGCAATGTTATGTTGACACTATACTTCGACCGTGGAGCTACAATATGTTTGTTAGGTTGAATACAGTATGGCAGGGGGCACGTCGTTTGGATGATGAAGGCAAAAAAAGCATTGGTCTCATTGGTTATCTCAAGAGAAGTTGATATGTGAGTGTTGAGCTCGATAGGAAATCGTAGCACGAGTGGCTCAATCCCAAGCATGTCATCCTCCAGGTAGGGGCTTATCTGCAAGAAGAAAAAAAGATGCACTGCAACAATCAGATATACTGTTCCCGCACTCTCATAGGTTATGTTTACATTAAGGTGGAAACTTCTAGATTAGAACTGTTGGCAGATAGTAATGAATCTTTTTATTTTAATTAAATGTTTGGATTAAAATTGATGAAATTAAAGATCAGGTAGTGGTAATAGACAACTCTCTTGCCAGTATACTGCCAATTGTCCATTTATCATATTGTTCATATATGAGTGCTTAGTGAAAAGAATGCATCCACATTATGAAGAACACATCTACAAGTCCTCTCCTATAAAGGTTCCACTTTCTTGGTTTGTTTCTTCAATTCGGTAAGGAGCAAGTGACATTGGTTTGTACTCTCTTGAAAACAAAACTATGGAGGAACCAATCAAGAGTTACTAATATTGATGTTATGAGGAGCACATGACCTTACCTTCCCAACTGTAGATTCGTTTCCGTTGTTGATTTGCCTATCCGTGCTTTCCAGTTCATTTAAAACACTTATTATGTCTGATATGAAAGGCCTCTTTTAGGGGTCCTTTTCTTGGCAGAGTAGCCCAATCTCGATGAGTTTGGCTATCTGTTGGTATCTGAATGGTGTTTCTTTCCCTGATGTATGCCATCTGTGACTCCATCTTCTAAGTACCTGCCATTTGACAAAGTTGATATAGAACAATGAAAAAATATTTATGCCTGTAATTTTTATAAGCAAAGGGTAGACAAACCATGCCGGCTCAATTCTGGAAGCAATACACCAATTTAATTTTTTTTAAATATCTCTTTTAAATTGTAGCACCATGAACAATTCAATATGTATCCGATGCTTGGAATGTAAATTAAGTAGAATTATACCGAGATGTAATTCCTAGTTCGCTAAGAAAAATTATGGGGTGCTCAATTACTATTTAGGTTATTTCCACTTTGAGAACAATTTACGGATCTTAAAGTCACAAGAGAATATTCGGTTGTTGAACAAGTTAGTGTCGATATTAGATTTGTGATCGGCACATATTAGACCTGTCACGTGAGGAATAAAGTACCATTATCTCACATGCGAAATTATGTGGCTTATCAGGAAGCTAAAATTCATCAACCTACATGCGACTATATTGCCCTTCTTAATCGATATGCAACAGATATTTTGGCTAAATCTGTACAAAAGGTACAATCGACGATGTAAAACACACTTAAATTGTTACTTTTTTCTAAAAGGGATAACTTACATTATTACTATCGGGAATACTCCTTTTTCCTGTGACCAGTTCGATTATTATGATGCCCAAGCTATACACATCATACTTGACTGTCATGCTGCCACTGTCTATGTATTCTGGAGCGGTATATCCTCTGCATGAGAATATATTGATTATACACAGAAAATGGAATGCAGCAAATGTAAAAAATGTTTGTTGTTTTGGTAAATTGCTTACGGTGATAAATACCGGTCTGTACTTTTGGTTTGTGAGTTTACCACCATTCTCGACAAACCAAAATCAGTTATTTTTGCTACCATACTATCATCTATTAGTATGTTTGCTGGTTTAAGATCCATATGAATAATATTTCTTGTCATATGAAGATACTGCAGACCCTTGCATATTCCCTTTATTATTGAATAACGAGTGTCCCATTGAAGCCCTCTTAATTCATCTGCAGAATAAAAAGGCAGGAGAGCGTGAGGTCTTTAAACATTTATTTGTGGACTGTTGGACATAAAAAAAGGTTGTGGCCCGTTATTAAAGAGTAGAATAGTAACAAAGAGAGAGAAGAGTTGCCATCAGCCAATCACATTCCATAGTGTACCTGTAATATATTTTTCAGGACTTCCGTTGTTTATATACTCAAAACAGAGAAGTCTTTCTCTATCCTCAGCGTAAATGAATTCGCCTGATCCTTCATATTCGATTGCTTTATGTTCGGTATGAGAACAGTAGCCAAGAAACCGAACTATGTTATTATGGTTGACCTTCAATAGGCTGTTAACCTCCCTACGAAATAGCTTCTCATCTTTTGTCTGGTTGTTCCTTATCCTCTTCACAGCAACTTCTCCATTTCGAAGGACACCCTGTTAAATCTTGGATCGCATTAGAAAATATTTGAACATGTAATGCAACAGTTTGTGAAGAAATTTGGCGTGCATAAAACTCGAAAATATTTGGCTTTGCAGTATAGCACAGAGACATAGCGGAAACTTGATAAAATTCTGCATCTACCAAAGAAACATTTCTCCAGCATTTTTTCTTTTTGCTCAACCATTCGGAATATTTAAACTATATTTTGTGTTCAAAGTGAAGGTTACCTTGTAAACGATTCCAAATCCGCCGTCGCCAATTATCCGCTCATTGGAGAAATTCTCGGTGATGCTCTCTAAAGCAGATAACTTTAAATCTCTTGGTTTGATGCTTCCGTCAAATATAGAACATAGGCTCGAGGGGAGCCCAACTTTAAATTAATAAAGCCACAACGGCGAGTGCATACAAGATCGGACAACAGTAAGGGTCACGCAGGACACCATAACAAACCAGGTAGCACGCAGGCTACGAATGTCTACCACACCACACACACATACTAACACAGCAAGGCACAGAGACACACAGGCGACGGAAACAGGTGGTCAAGGACGCTCCCTGATGGTGTCGTGAAGCCGGCGAATGTCGCGAATCGCCGACTCCACCTCGCCTCTGTCCTGTCGTCTAGCCACTGGCTTCCACACCTGCATGTACATAATCAGTTTGAAAAGGCAGTCAGCCGGCTGTGAGGGGAAGATCCCTTCTATGGTGTATTTGTTCCGCACATTCCAGAGAGTCCAGCAAAGGGCCGCACAACAAATCCATAAGACTCTACGTGCCCGACCCGTGTAACCCTGAAGAAGTCTATAGAGCTCCGCGAAACACGTGGGGTTCCAGGAGCAATGCAGCAGTTCCCTAACTGCACTCCAGAGGAACTTGGCTAAGACACAGCCAAAGAAAATGTGGTTGGTGTCCTCCACCTGGCCACACATCTCGCAGCGGCCATTTGAAGGGCCATTGCGGCGGGTAAGGTTATCTCCAGACGGGAGTCGCTTCCTGACTAATTGCCAAAGGAAGATCCTAACCTTAAGGGGAACCGCGATTCCCCAAATCTCACTGTAGTGCTTCCGCGGGACCCCCTGGCAGAGCTTCCGGTAAAGGGACCTAACCGTGAATTTACCAGAAGGTTCCAACGTCCACACTAGCTCATCCGGACCGACCGACAGGCGAAGACCCGCTGTCTGACGGTGGAGATCCTCCCAATCCGGGATGTCGGTAAGGCCTAAGGCCCGACGCAGGTGTATATGCCACCCCCCGCCGTCAAAAGCCGAAGCCACCGAAATGTTAGGGTCCCGCGACATCGCGAATAAGTTCGGGAACCTGGTCGCAAGGGGCCCTGACCCCTGCCACCAGTCAATCCAGAACCTAGTCGATCTGCCATCCCTAACATAGTGTCGCGCCCCTAGGCGCAGCACCTCCTTCACCTTTTGAAGGGCGTTCCAGAATTGGGAGCCAGGGCTATGGGCGTCGATCAGCACGTCTTTAGACCGCAGATATTTGCTCCTGATTATGTCCGCCCATAAGCCGCGGTGGTGCGCAAGCAATCTCCAAACCCATTTCGCCATAAGGCAAATATTCATGAGTTTGGTGTCCATGATCCCCAGGCCCCCAAGGACCTTGGGTTGACATACTGCCGCCCACCGGACCCAGTGGTATTTGCGCTTAATCCCGTTGCTTTCCCAAAAGAACCGGGATCTATGTCTATCCATAGTCTTGTGCACCCCGTCACCCAGAAGGCAAACGCCCATCGCATGGAGGGGAAGACTAGATAGACACGCGTTGGTCAGCGTCAGCCTTGCAGCCGAAGACATGAGCTTCCCAAACCAAGGGTCCGCACGCTTACCAACATTCGCGGTCAGAGGGTCCCAATCCCCTGCACATAGTGCACGGTCACTAATGGGGAGACCCAGATAAGTGAACGGGAAGGCGCCACAATTGCAATTAAGCATGTCGGCGATCCGTCGCTGCTCCGCACTATCCGTCCCCATGACCAGCACCTCACTCTTGTGGAAGTTAATACGCAGCCCTGACATATTCTCAAAACATAGAAGGATGAATTTGAGATTGGCAATAGCCAGGTCATCCGGCTGGAACATGATGATCGTATCATCCGCATATTGCAGGTGAGACACACCCCCGGGGATGAGGTGTGGGATGACCCCCTGAATATGGCCGGCTCTCCTGGCTGCATCAAGAATGGCAGCCAGGGCTTCAACCACATAATCGAAGAGCAGGGGGGACAGGGGATCCCCCTGACGAACTCCACGACCATTGCGGAAGAAATTGCCCATATCCCCATTAATGGTGATAGCTGTTTGGCCCCCGGAGACCAAACTCATCGCCCTGTGGACCCAACTGGGATCAAACCCTGCGCGGAGCAGAACCCTCCTAAGGAAGTCCCAGTTGACCCGGTCATAGGCTTTCTCAAAGTCAAGCTTGAGGAAAACTCCGGGAAGTTTCCTGACTCTGGTCTCATGAATAATCTCCTGGAGGGAGACCACCCCTTCATGGATGTGTCGACCTTTGATGAAGGCCGACTGGGTGTGACTAATCGTCCGGTGCGCAATCGGGGCCAAGCGCAGGGCGTAGGCCTTCGCAATCAGTTTAAACACCACGTTAATCAACGCGATAGGTCTAAACTGTTTGATGTCCTCCGCCCCGGGAACTTTTGGGATTAGCGTAAGCACCCCAAAGTTAAGCCTCGCGATATCAACCCGACCCAGGGCGAAGTCGTTGGCGATAGCCAGGATATATGGTCTGATAACAGACCAGAATTCCTTGAAGAAGCAGACCGGCAGGCCATCCGGTCCCGGAGCCGTGTCCACCTTCATGCTAGCAAGAACAAAGTCCATCTCAGACTCTGAGAATGTCAGCATGAGCGAATCATTCTCCTCCACAGAAACACGCGGGCGCGCGTTCCAGAGGGAGGGAGAGAGGTCGAAGACGGCCCGCTCTCCCTGCGAACCCATAAGGGCGCGGTAGAAGTCGTAGATGTGCGTCTGAAGGGCCCTAGACTCGGTAATCATCCCTGCCTCCGAGGTAAGGCGCGTGATCGCACATTTCCGTCTACGCCCATTGGCCACCGCGTGGAAAAAGGCCGTATTGGCATCACCCTTGAGAAGCCAATTAAGGCGACTCCTCTGTTTCCAATAGGCCTCCTCCACACGGGCAATGTGGGTGAGTTGATCTTCGAGATGATACCGAAGAGCCCACCCATCATCATCCAGGTCGGCCCGGTCCGCCCGACCATCAAGGGTCCTGATACGAGTCAGTAGCTCCTCCTTGATGTCTTTAGTGGCCCGACCCAGGTTGGCCCCCCAACCCTTCAAGAATTGTCTAAGCAAGTTGGACACATTCTGCCAGGCGGTGATCGAGTCTGGGGGGGCAGCACCCAGCGCCTCCAGTTCGCGCCACTTGCGCAGAACCAGGTCACGAAACTCCGGGTGCTCCAACCAACTCTTCTCGAAGAAGAAACGATTGCTTCTTCTCCGGGACTCCTCTCCAGAATACAAGATCAGAGCCGCGTGGTCCGAGCCAATAATGGTCTCCGCCACGAGGGAGCAGAGGGGAAACAGGGCCTCCCAGTCCGTGGACCTCAGGACCCGATCCAGCACACACCGCACTGGATTAAGCTGACGGTTGGTCCACGTGTAGCGAGCACCTGTCCTGCGGATTTCTCCAAGGGCGAGGTCAGCGATACAATCGTTGAACCTGTGCACCCTGGGCCAGTTAATGTTGTCGTTATTCTTGTCCTCTGATCCCCTAATCAGATTGAAATCACCACCTACAACAAGTGGGAAAGGACAAGCCCGCACCGCCGCCGAGAGTTCCATAAGGAACTCCTCAGAACGGCGGTGATCAGCGGGGCCGTAGACAACAAACAGAGACCACACCTGAGAGGTCTCGAGTTGAAAGACATCAACTCGGATATGGAAGGAACCACTGTTCCACTCTTTAACCTCAAAAGCGTCCTCATTTACCCCAAGAAGCATTCCGCCGGAATGGCCGTTCGCTGGTGTGGAGTGCCACGCGAACTTCCCACGGGGGTCAATGCTCAGCAGCTCTGCTGGGGTAAAGGCTTGTTTGATGGTTTCCTGAAGACCAACAAAATCAAGCTGTTCTCGGGAGATAAGTTCTCGGATCTGGGTACGACGTCCCGGACGCCCAAACCCCCGGATGTTATAGAACCCAGCCCGCATTTACGCAGCCGGGGTTCTTCTCCGTCCGCGACGGGAACCCAACTTGTTGGGGCGGGAGCCCCTTTTGTTGGAACGTGAAGCAGCCGAAGCTGTCTCAGAGGGCCGAAGCCCCTCCTCCTCCACAGCAGTAGCCCCAGCCACCGCTGCATCTGGAGGGTTGACGGCAGTCGCCTCAGCCGAAGCTGTGGCCTTCCGGGCTGCCGCCGCGGCAAGAGCCGCTTGCGCTGCCTCCTTTGCACGAATAAGCGAAAGGACCTCACTCGCCTCACCCGCCTCGATCGTAAACGCAAGACCCACATCGTGTAAAACGGAGACAAGATGCGAATCAGGAAGATCAGGAAGGACCGCGAAAGGATTCTTACCGGGCATGTCGAGGTTCTTAGCCGCCGTCCGCATCTCCGCACGCTCAGCCACGGGAACCGAGGCAGCAGGCCCCTGGAAGCGCGCGCTCTTGCGAGGAGGGCCGGACGCCACCGGCTTGGTGCGACGGCGGCGAGGCTCTGCAGGCTCCTCCACACCCCTGTCCACCCGCGCCTCGGGCACAGCATGTCCGTCCGAGTCTTCGTCGCCCGCCGAGGACACCTCCATGTCCTTGGATCCATCCTCCACCGAACCCAGGGACAGGGAGTCCCCAAGTGGCGAGGCAGGGGCCTGGGGAGAGAGCAGCTTGGCCAAGTCAAGCTCGAAACCACGCTCGGCAGCCCGTAGGCGCTCCAGCGCGGCCAGCGGCATGGGCCAGGACCCCGGTGAGTTGAGGAAGCTACCGAACTCATCAATCACGGCAGGGGATTCCAGACCGGACGCGGGCGGCTGGGCTGCACCTCCCGGCTGAGAAGCGGCCGCCGGCAACAGCACAGAGGTAACTGGGAAGGAGCCCCGTCCGCCACCGTGCCCGACGGAACAGCCGAGGAGGACGTCACCGTCGCAGCGGCCTGCTGACCCTGGGCACGTCTCCTCGCCGTCTCGCTCTCCTCCCGAGTGGGGCTGAGATCATCCATGTGCTCATCATCGTCGTCGGCATCATCCCGACGAGGAGCTGGGGGGGCCGGAGGTGGTGGAGGCACGGAGGTGCGCCCCTCCACGTGGACACCGATGGTGTATCCCCTCCCCTTGTGGAAGATCTGGATAAAGCCACGGAGCTTGTCGGGGTTCCTGCACGCCAGCCTCAAGCGCACCGGCTGTTTACGGCGGATGGACTCCAAGTCGACCTCCAAGGTCCGACCAAGCATGCCCAGCCCAACAAGGAGGCGGTCAGCACGTCGGAACTTCCTCGGGACTCCGGTGAGTTTCACCCACACCTCTTTGAGCACCGCGGACGGCGCCGGGTCGGCGTCGGCGAGACGAATGTCCGCGTCCACACGGCTGAGAGGGAGGAACAGGCGGCCGCTCCTGGCACACATGTGCAGGGTGTCCCGAGATGGGAAAACGACCGCAAACTCCGAGGGTGAGGTCGCCACAACTTGCCAGTCCCACGCTGCCTCGATGAGGTGGTGGAGCTCCCGGTCAAGGTCGCGGGCAGAGAGGGCCTTCTCTTTGAAGGAGATGACCGCCTCGTTGGTCTCCACGTCCACGTCAAGGGCGTCCTCCTCGAAATCGAGGTCGAAAAACCCCTCCCCGGCAATGGCGTTGCCGAGGGTGCGTAGGACAGGGGCACGCCCTTTCGGGGCGGACACGGCCTTGGGTGCCGAGGCAACCCTTGCCGGAATTGTTGTTGACGAGTCCACCGCCGCCGGTTTCTTGCCCTGGCTGCGATCAAGACTGCGGTCACGGCCACGGCCGGCTTGGGACGATGGCGGTGGTGGTGGAGGGAGGCCAGCCAGCCGGGCTTCCTCGGCGGCAAGCAGCGCCGCCTTGGCGGCACGCTTCTTCTCGCGCCGGAGGTACCACTCCGGCTGGGTGCGCGTCCCCTCCGACTGCGGCAGGGGCACCGGGGCTCCGCCGGCCATCGTACCGTCCGCCGCACCCGACGACGCGCCGGACGCCGGGATGCGCTTCCCCTTCGACGCCAGCGCCTTGGCACGGAGGTCAGCCTCCCGCTGCGCCGCCGCCGGGGACGGCCGCGTCTCGTCGAGTGGGCGCTTGCCGGAGCCGGAGGAGGCCATGGAGACTGCTTGCGCGAAGGTCCGCGACAGGGGAGGAGGAGGACGCACGAAGCGGCAGATGTTTTGGCGACGGCGGCGCCTTCGCACGTCCTCCTTAGAGGCAGGGAACCCTAGCTTCGGGTCCGATCCATCTCGCCTAGTCCAGAACCACTTCTGGAGCTGGACCGGCGGCCCAACGGCCTGGCACTGCCCAGGCAGGCTTTTGCTGGATTGGGCCTCCACCTCCGGCTCACCACAAGTGGGCCAGGTAACCACTGGCGCAGCCGGGCCTAGCAGCGGCCCCTCGGCCGGGCCGAGCCAGCACGGGAGCCCACCAGGGGCCCAGATAGGATCGGAGGTGAACCCTAGGTTCAGCCTCGTCTCCCTCACCGTCAGCGACGGCGGCGCAGTCTCCGGCGTCCCGGGCAAGGACGCCGACTGCGGGGGAAGGGGGGAGGACGGGAGAGGCGAGGATGGTCGAACCTGCGAAGGAGGCGAAGACATCGTCGATGGTCGTGGTCGGGGACCCAACGGCCGCCTCGCCGGCGAGGAGCCGCCGCCGCCTCCAGAACGGAAACGCGACCCCCGGCCCCCCGGCGCGAAAGCTTGACGCTTCGGTCGCGGCGAGCGACGGTGGAGCGCCGAGTCCAAGAAATCACCCAGCGTCGCCGGGCTCCTGGGCACGGCCTCCCTGGCTTCCTCCTCCTCCCCGGAGAATTCCGAGACGTCCCCATCTTCCGGTAGCTCGGAGAGGGCCCAGAAGCGTCCCCTGCACATCCCCTCCCCCGGGGAGGGCACCGAGCAGAGCCCATCGGACAAGGGACGCCGGCCAGCCGCCGCCTCCGCCGGTGACGCGCGGCCGCTCCCCCGGTCGCAATTCAAATCGCCAGAGCCTGTCCGTACAGGCATACCGTTTCAAAAGAGATCATTCCGTCAAATATACACTCCAATATGTCAGATTCCATGTTCCCCTCGTCTTCCTAAGTGCACAAGGCAACATATTTACCTAGATAACTCTCGAGCAATTCACGAGTCATGAGAGTAAGCATCAAAACACGGAGTTGCGTACCTATTTGGAGACTTGGGCTGAGCCCTGTAGGTGGTCAACAGGTCAAGGGAGCACAAACTGGAACTGTTTAGGGAGATGTCCGATGATTCGATCAAACAAACCCTGCATTTTATTGGATGTGCTGAGATGTAAACTAAAAACTATAGAGTAATAACCTTGAAATTCCTGAAATTCGAACCCCGAAGCTAGCCTTCACCAGTTACGCGTGTGAGAGAGGGACGACGAACCCGGCCGGTAAAACTGGGATGGAATTTTTTAGAACAAAACGAGCTTCCTCGCCGATTTCATATAAAGAAACCGCCAGTCTTACAACCAAAGTTCAAAAGCGAACCAAAGTAGAAAACACCTAGAAAAGCGAAAACCACCACCTGGGGGGTACACACCGCCATATGCCAAACTTCTGAACCAACATTATTACAAACCAAGACGCAAAGCCTAAAGAAAAAGCCAGCACACGAAGACTCAGTTCGCATTCCTTGCCGTCGTCGTCGCCCAACCATGAGACCTGGAATAAACCTCTCTCAACACCAGTTGCATCCTCCTCGCACCGTCTTCAAGTTCTCCTCGATCTCGGCTTTTCTGCAATAGATCCCAGTTATTCAGTAAGGCGCATAATCTGTATATCACCGCTGCCGGATCACTGGGAAACTTCTGCTTGAAACACGCATCATTGCGAGTTTTCCACAAAGTCCAGCAAACGGCCGCAGCACCACACATTATCAACTTTTTTTTTTTTAGGAAAAAGATTGAGCCATCCATTGATAAGATCATCAACTCTTGTGGGCGTCCTCGAGCAACCTAGAACACATCGAACCATCTGCCACACCAGTTTCGACATCGAACACTGCAACTGGGATGGAATGGAAAGTGGTAAACAGTTAAACACTCGCAAGATCTAGATCTCTAGAGAAACATGTCCGTTGTGTCTTGAGCAACAGTCAAACTTATCTTTCCCGGTATTTCCCGGAGCCTCGACCTGTTTTGCGTACTGAGGAAGGGAGGAACTCTACCGGTATAACTTGCCACTCCTACTGACGATACGAACTCACGTGTCATATTCATCTCCGAACGGATCTGATTCTCTGTTTGACTTGGGTGTTCAACAATCCAACTAACATATTTGGATACTTTTTTTCTTGCTGTTGCTACTGCTTACATGCAAGATTAGCGGTGTGCTGTGCAGTGTAGATCTGAACATAGATGGAATGGAAGGCAAAATCTAACCAAACCAACATGCTGCGCGTCGCAAACACAATCAAGATCTCAAGAGCAGGCTGGATATATTTTCAGCTGATCATAGAAAAGTAATACAGAAGGCCGGAGCAAAACAAAACCAAAATGATTCCCCCTCAAAAGAAAAAAAATGACTTAATTAGCTAGGATCGTCGACTTGTGCATACCTGTTAGCAGTGGAGCGGCCGGGGGCTGGGTGAAGAAGTGATTGGTGTCCTGACGTATAGATAGATATATACACAGGGGAACGGGGAACCATCTACCCTGGAAGCCTGCCTTTATTATGACCAACCATAGACTGTACACGGTCCCATGGACTTCAATTTTCATTGAAACCGATCGGAGTTTTTGTCTGCCCCGTGCGTCTTCAAGCAAGGGAAGGGCCACGGATGATAATGTACGATGGATGTTGATTAACGGGCTAGCTAACGGGTGACGGGAACAGGTCATCTAGCAGCTGGCGACAGATGCGGGAGGTTGTTGGAATAGGAGAGTGCGTGAGTGGCGGCCATGCATGGATGCGCGTCAGTGCTGTTCACCGTGTAGAAGCTTTTCCGATGATCAAGGTGATTAATTAGATGCTTACCAAAATAGACGTCTTTGCTGGGCCTCATTGTCGTCTTACTGGGCCTCAGCTATATATGGTCTTCGGTGAGCCTAATATCAGTTCATCTTGAAGCAACACATCTTTTAGTATTCAAACGATCATTCATCAAAAGCCAGCAAAACACTTCCAGCTTAGGCAGACAGCTTGATTTCCAAACCTTGGTGACGGTTTTGTTCTTCGGCGTACACTGAACATGAATTTGTAAAAGTTGGCTGACGAATAAGAGACCTTGTCCCGGACGAAATATCTGCTGTCAGGATCTGTGGACAGATTTACATTTTGCTCAAATAGCTGCTTCAAAGGCCTCTACTGAAAGAGGTAGAGTAAAGAGAGAGAGATGTGATTTTGAAGCGTCATCACCTTATGAACATTCAAATCCTGCCTTTCCACAAAGGAGAACAGGTGCGGGAATTTATCCGCAAGCAGCTCATCTTGAAGCCAACGAAGGGGTCATCATCAAAATCAGAGCATGTGGTGAATTGAACATCACACGGTTAACTGCCTTTTATCACTGCATAGCCCTCTTATATATTTCACTTATGCTTCCCCAGTTATAGAAGAAGAGTATACGTTTATATACCAAATCTAGGACCTGTGGATTATTGTGACAAGTGTAACCACATTTTTCCGATCTCTTTTCTGTTCTTCAGATATCCGCATCTCTACATGATATTTCCACAGAACGTCTGCTGTTTCCTAAACTAGCAGACCATCCATATGAGAAATCTAGGATACCGGTAGAAGCATGTTTCTATGCAGTACAATTATCCCAAAGTTTTGGCCAAGAAAATGTTAAACCTCTGTTGTTAATCTACACGTTTATTTCTACAGCACACGCGTTATAATTATGCTTGGCCTGAATTACTTTAGCACTTGGATGCTAGTTTCGTTTTCTACTAACTTAATGGAAAACTTACCTCTCATCGCTAAACATACGGAACCCAACTATACTATGTCATCAGTCACCCCAACTATTTATACTGTTTTCTCTACGATCACTTTTAAACTCTTCTTTTATCCAGGCCAGCCATCTGACACTTGTGTAGGACTTGAGTTAGCACGGCATATCATGTATTATCTTTTGACACTGTTCCCTTAATTTTAATTGGATGAAGGATGCCACGATCTCAACGTAGCATGCTGATCTACCAATAATGAATGATCATGCACATTCTGCTAGTTTCCATTAATTTAGACATGTACAAATGGATACACTCGCAGTTAGCAGAACATGATAGATTTCAGAGCCATTAGGGGAGGGGAATATCAGAGCACACCTGCGCTTCCATGACAGACAGTGACATTGAAGGCTCGAGCGAGCGGTCCAAGCCTGAACAGGCAAGGCGCGGCAAAGTAAATCATATCAGCTCAAAGATCAGTGCCATGCTTCTCTTGTAAATAAATGAAAGTTCTTGGAGAAACGACCTGGGAGATGGCGGTGGCGGCGAGGGCGCCTGAGCTTCCATGGCCGGGCGGACCAGCTTGAGGCGGTGACCGCGGAGGACGGACAGGCAGGGGAGGAGAGGCTCGCGCGGAAGGGGAGACTCTGGGGAGGAGCAGACGGCCGAAGACCTTCGTGCCGGGGAGGAGCAGCGCGGGCCTGTCGTTCTCTTTGGTTGCCGGCAGCAGAGGAGCTCGAGATGGGGCGGCGGCGGTGGCAAACCTAGCGCCGCCGCATCTCTCACTCTGTTACTGTATTTCATAATTTGGGCCAACTGCAGGGGTAGTGCTGGAGCGAGACTTCGTTCAGCAAAATGTGTGCAAATAATTTCTGGATAATTCGGTTTCTTTCAAATTCAAATATCATAGCAACCCTAATAGCGTTCTCAAGTGCTTACAAAGTCGAAAATGTTAAGCAAACATTTGACACATCCACACATGTGTTTTCTCCACTGTTTCCTTATCTCTCTTTAGATAAATCAATCTTGTTACGTTTGGCGGTACCAACACCACTATGCGCTACTAGAATGTCACTGCTGACTGACCATTGATCCACAAATGCGTTGAATGATTAGCAAGCAAGATGCAACCACCGCCAAGTGCTACGTGGATGGTGCCGAGCCTGTGGCAGTGTGCTTCCTGGTGCCTTTTTTTCCTACTTATACCTACGGTGCAATTCTCTCAATTTCATGGTCGTTGATGTCATGCATGAGGATTGCATGAGTAAGAAAAAGGTTAGGTTGTGGAAAGGGAACTTGTCCGTGACTTCGTATAGAGAGCAGTGGGGTGATATATATGATGAATCCCTATTGGTTCTTATCATTATTGTCTTGTCACGATGTTATGTTGTCCTCAAAATCATTTACTGCATGGGGGGACAAACCATGCATCCAACAACCCGTAATTTATGGTCAAGTAATATGATACATCAACACCCTCGTATGGCTGATCGTGACTTCTTCAAGCAATTTGTCAACACTCATAATCACATAGTGTAAGTTCTATCATACTACGGTTTGAAGAGATTATTAGAGTAGTCAAATTTAATATAACATTATGTATGACTTAATGTCCGTGAATTCTACTCATTATTGGCATTCCAAATTTTCCTGTAGACCTAAAAATCATTTACGCACGGGAGGAGGAAACAACCAGTAGTTTATGGTCTTAGTAATATGGTACACACAAACACTCACATGACTCATCTTAGCACTTTACGGACGACGTGCAAGTTTTTCCAGTGGGGCAGATGGGCTTCCAGCGTTGGCCACTGGGGAAATGACAAGGGGATCTTGAGGAACAACCCGAAATGAGGGGCCACTTTGGCGAGGAGCGGTCGGCCGATGACCAGCGTGTGGGGAGGATGTGTCTGGCGACACGGTTGGTCAGGATGAGGAGAAAACCCTCATTGGCAACTTGTGGCGGGACATTGCCAGTAACACGCGGTTGCTTGCTCTTACTGGCAATTTGTGCCGGCTACGCACGTTGCAACATGCTATGTTTGTGCATGTTCCTAGTACTGTCTCTATACGTGCCACGGCCGGTACGTTGCCAGTTTAGAATAGGTACCAGCAACATGCCACCTTCCTGCACGCTGCTAGATCTTTTTTGAATCTCTATTTTTGTATTTAATTATTTTTCCAGTATTGCACAGTACAGTAAAACAACATATTTACTGTACCCAATAGGAGGAACATAAGAACTGAAATAGATCAAAGTTATGCATCCAAAGTCTTGAATAGGTACATAAAAGAGTTACATTGTGTAAAAAGTCTCGAATACCAAATTTAAGTTTCACCGTCTACCATTATTCATCTTAAGAAAGAAGTAGTTCGGTCATTTCATAATCTAGGTCAGCTGCAAAGGAAGTGCTGTCTGACACTTGTTTAGCAAAATATGTGAAAATAATTTTTCGATAATTTCGGTTTCATTCAAACTGAAATATCCATGCAACCCCAGTATGTGCTCAGGTGCTTGCAAAGTCAAATAAGTTAAGCAATCATTTGACACCACCATGCGCTACTATACTGCTATTACTGACTGAGCATTGATCGAAAAATGGGTTGAATGATTAGCATGCAATATGCAACCACCACCTAGTACTACGTGGATGATTCCCCGTCTGTGTCGGTGTGCTTCCCGGTGCCTATTTTTCCAACTTATACATTCTCTCGATTTCATGGTCCTTGTTGTGCGCCAAGCATGAGGATTGCATACGTAAGAAAAATGTTGGGATGTGGGAAGGGAACTTCTGGGTGACTTCATATGGAGAGGGGTGATATATACTCCCTCCGTTTAGGTTTATAAGTCCTCTACGTATCCCTAGGTCCTAAATTTGAGCAACATAATGTGATTTATATATTGTAAAAAATATATAATTAGAAAATTCAGACTTTATATTTTCTAATGGTATAATTTTTGTATTTTAATTTTTGCATTATATTAGTTAAATTCACGACCTAGGTATACGTAGAGGACTTATAAACCTAAACGGAGGGATTATGATGAATCCAATCATTAATTCATTATTATCCTGCCATTATGTTGTGTTGTCCTAAAAAAACATTTGCTGCATGGGGGGGGGGGGGGGGGGGGGGGGGGACAAACCATGCATCCAACAACCGGTAATTTATGGTCAACTAATATGACACATCAACACCCTCTTGTCTGGCTCCTCCGAGCACTCGTGCTTCTTCGAGCAACTTTTAACCACTCATAATCACAAAGTGTAAGTTATGGCATACTACAATTTGTATATTTTATTGAAGTAGTCAAATTTGGTGTGACTTGTTCTATGACTTAATGTCCCTGAACTGGGGTTGATACTACTGCATCATTTTTTTTTGACAGAGATAATTATTGTCATGCATCATTCCTACTCATTATTGTCATGCTAAAATTGCTTATGGACCTAAAAATAATTTACGCCATGGGAGGAACAAACCACTCAACAACCAATAATTTATGGTCAAGTAGTATGATACACAAACGCTCACATGACTCCTCTTAGCACTTTACATGATACTTGTTCAAGAAATTCGTAAGCACTCATAATCATGGTGTAGGTTCTATCATATTATAGTTTGCGGAGATAATTGGACTAGTAATGTCCCTAATTTGTTGTACAAAAGTGTGGGTGAACTTGGACCACGAGGCGATGACGTATCCTGCAGCGATGAGACATGGGCGTGCAAGCTTTCCCAGTCAGGACTACGTAGTATCAGTCTGTTCTATAATATAAGCTCTCTTGGCTAGCTAAAACAGCTTATATATTGGAACTGAGGGAGTATGTTACATGTATATCGTTGTCTCATCACTTCATCACCACGGAACATTATTATCTTTAGGGTAGTAAGTCTTGAGGTCTTCCGCAGTGCGACCACCACTTTGCGCCACTTGGGTCCCTTTCCCAACTCAGGCTTACACATCAAATGGGGCAAATACCTAGCATGCAGGATGCAACCATCGCTGACCCCATGGCGTTGTGCTTCCTAGTGCCTCCTTTTCCTACATTTACCTACATATGTTGGCCATGTGTGCAGTTCTTGTGATATCAGACTGTCGTTGTTTCCGTGCGCGCATGAGGCATGCATGAATAAGAAAAGGCTAGGACTATGTAAATGGAAGTTCTCTATGAGTCCATATGCAGAAGCGTAGTGGTATATAGAATCAATCTCGATAAATCTTTATAGTAGTTGTTGTCCTGCCACGATGTCCTCCCGCCCTACACATAACTTATGGCATGTGAGGGAACAAAATACCCAACAACCAGACTTTTATGGTCAAGTACTTTGATACACCAACACACACACATGACTCGTCCAAGTACTTTAACCGCGACTTCATTATACTGTCCTTTGTAGAGATAATTGGAGTAGTCAAACTTAGAGTACTTACCATGTGACTCAATGCGTGTGAATCAAGATTAATTGGGAGAATTTTTAAGTTTTAATTTAAAAACTTGTTCCACACCAAACATATGGAAAAATACTACAGTATGTACACATTACAAAAGTTCTACCACTAGTTTTTTTTTAGAAAAGGGAATTTTATTAATCCCAGCCTCTGCATCGAGTGATGCACACAGCCGCATTATTACAAAGTGTATCGTATCTTAAAGTTTACATCTTCAAAAATCACAAAGATTGAAAAAGACACCTCACCGACAGTGGCGTAAATGAGTAAACTACGAAAGTCGACTAATATGCTGCCACGTATGCCGGGAGAAAAAAATCCTGTGCCACCGCAGGAGTCTCGTACATCCAGCCACCATAAGTTCCCGCTGGTCGAAGGCAGCAGGAAAGCCCATAACTGGATCCAGTGCACCGCCGTATGGATAACCTGTAAAACGTGAAATTTATCTTTCCTGTTGAAAACAATATCATTCCGACAATTCCATATGGACCAACAAATAGCTGACACGCCTATACGAATCCTATTTTTGGTCTTGTGATCCACTCCCCTCAACCAATTCCCAAACATATTTGTGATATTGGTAGGAGGTGGGATATTATAAGTACAGAAAACCACCCGCCAAATGAGTTTTGCAAAAGGGCAGGAAATAAAAAGATGTTCTATAGTCTCATCATTCCCACAAAAGGAACAATGTGAATTACCTTTCCAATTCCGCTTAGCCAAATTATCTTTTGTTAGCAAGACCTTTTTATGAAGGAACCACATAAAATCTTTATTTTCTGTGGAATTTTTAATTTCCAAAGATACTTTTGTAGATATCTAGTATGTCCATTCATTAAATCCTCATACATAGATTTTACTGTAAATTGGCCGTTTTGGGTCAAATTCCACTTAAACACATCTGGAACATCTGTCAACGTTACCTCCATTAATCTGTGGCATAGATGAGACCACATGTCCCATTTATTCCCTACTAGGGCCCTCCTAAATCCGAGATTTAGCGGCGGTGCATTGCGTAACACATCATCAACCGACACATGTTGTTGCTGCACAATGTTATATAGTAATGGATACTGGTTCATCAATGGGGAATCGCCCAACCAAGTATCTTCCCAGAATCTTGTTGTTTCCCCATTTCCAAGTTTATAGGACCCCCTAATGAAGAAATCCTCTTTGACTCTCATTAGGCCTTTCCAAAAAGGAGAATCCGTAGGTTGAGCTTACACTTGAGCTAATGTTTTACTATGTAGGTATTTGTTATGTAGCAACTCCTGCCACACCCCCTCCTCATTTAAAAGCTTGAAAAGCCACTTGCTTAACAAACATTTATTTTTTAGCTCAAGTACCTCTACACCTAAACCTCCCTGGTCTTTTGGTCGACATATAATGTTCCATTTGGTTAGTCTATACTTTCTTTTATTCTCATCGCTCTGCCAAAAGAACCGAGATCTATTGAAATCTAACCTCTTTCGTACCCCTTTAGGTAATTCAAAAAAGGATAGCATGAACATCGGAAGGCTTGTTAGGACCGAATTAACAAGAACCAGCCGGTCTCCATACGACAACATTTTCCCTTTCCAACAGCCAAGCTTGCCTTCGAAACGGCATTCGACTAGTTGCCATTCATCGTTTCGGAGTTTCCTATAGTGAATTGGAACTCCAAGGTATTTGAAAGGAAGAGATCCAGACTCGCAGCCGAAGATCTGCTTGTATTGGTTCTCTACCTCCTTAGCCTTCCCAAAACAAAAAATTTCACTCTTGTGAAAATTTATTTTGAGGCCCGACAATTGTTCAAAAATGCAGAGGATGATTTTCATATTTACTGCTTTCTCCAAATCGTGCTCCATAAATAAAATCGTGTCGTCTGCATATTGCAAAATAGATAACCCTCCCTCCACTAAGTGAGGTATGAGACCACCTATCTGACCATCATCCTTTGCCCGAGCAATAAGAATGGCCAACATGTCCGCCACGATATTGAATAATATAGGAGACAGCGGATCCCCTTGGTGGAGCCCCTTTTTAGTTTGAAAATAATGACCGATGTCATCATTTACTCTAACACCGACACTCCCCCCTGAACAAATTGCGTAATCCAATCACACCATTCTTGTGTAAATCCTTTCATACGCAAAGCTTGTTGGAGAAATGGCCATTTTACTTTATCATATGCCTTTTCAAAATCAATTTTGAATATAACTCCATCCATCTTCTTCCTTTGAAGCTCATGGATGGTTTCATGTAGGACAACCACACCTTCTAAAATGTGTCTCCCAGGCATGAACGCCGACTGCGTCGGCCTAATAATCTTTTGAGCAATTTCAGTAATACGATTAGTACCTACTTTTGTAAAGATTTTAAAACTGACGTTGAGAAGATATATTGGTCTATATTGTTGAATCTGAACCGCATTTTCTTTTTTTGGAAGCAAAGTAATAACTCCAAAGTTTAATTTAAACAAAGGCAAGTTCCCTTGTTTCAACTGAACGAAGAGAGCCATTAAATCATCCCTAATGACCTCCCAAAAGGTCTTGTAGAACTCCAAAGGAAAACCATCCACTAGTAATGAGTTTGTATCACAATAATGAGTACTATGATACACACATACACTCACATTTATCTGAAGCAAGAAAGAAAGATGTTGTTTTTTCTCTTGTATATTATCTGGTGAGTCTGGTGGTGACGAGGTTCGTCCTCGCGGGCTCCTGTGCTACGATTCTTCCAGGATTGCGGACAGGGTTTGTTCTGGAGAAATCCTTGTTGGTTCGTCCGACACCGACACGGTGCCGCCTTCGGGTGGCATCTTTCCTTCCTGAAGGGCGTCGTGGCTACCCTTCGACCGCTTCCCTTTGTGCCGGGGGAAACCCTTGGACCAGTGTGCTGGTCCGGCAGCAGCGTGGCTTTCCTTCTTGAAGGTGCTGCTTGGTACTCGTCGATTCGGTGCTAGGAGCGTGGTGGTACATCATCGGAGAGGGCGCAACGGTTGCGGGTCATCGTCGCTTAGTCAATCCGCCTATGTCGTCTTTTCTTTCTTCTTTTCCTTTCTTTGGGTGCTTGTTGGCTGTCGCCCCAGCCGTGTCTCTCGTTGGTTGTATCGGGTGGTTGCTATATTTATATAGCGGGGCTACGGCTTATTTCGTCTTGTATATTATCTGCATACGGATATCATCTTATTATACACAATATCGTATTGCAAAAATGCTTTGAAGTGGTTGTAAACAACAACACATAAATGAAGGCCTTACTGGCCCGTGAGGCGAAGGATGCACATTCTGCTAGTTTCGATTAATTTCGACATTTACAAATGGATACGCTCACAGTTAGCAGAGCACACATGCACTTCCATGACCGAGACACACGAATTGACACCACGTTCGAGTTGTGTCTGTGCTGTAGTTTCTCAGGTTGTGTATGTGGGTCAGGCATGTTGCTGCTACTACTTATGTCTGTAATAGGCTTTATTTTCTAGTCTGGGTTGGCATGCTGCCTTCACCTGAATCCTGAAACGCTGTAAGACTCGGTTCGAGTTTTGTTCGTTGAATGGAACTGGGGCAAGGCCCTTTTTATCTAAAACGAGATACCCGACGGCCATGGTTTGACCTTGACGCGTGAGATTTCCCGGTGGGGGCGGACCGACTTCCGGCGTTGGCTGTGCAGAGCGTACAGGCAGGGAGGAGCAGCCCGTGCGGAGGGGAGACTCCCGGGAGGAGCATCAGGCCGATGACCTGGACTTCGGGGAGAATCAACTCGTGATTTCCGATTCGCTCCGGTGGCCGGCAAGGTAGGAGGTCGAGATGTGGCCTCATCTTCACTGTCTGCGAGATCAGACAGGAACAAGAGTGGACAGTGCTGAATTATAGCAAAAATGTGTGAAATCATTTCTCAGTAGTTCAATTGCTATCAGATTAAATTCAAATATCAAACCAATTCAAATTGATTACCTCAAACTCGGTCTCCTCTCTCAAGACTTAGTTATCATCATCAAAGACTATCACTTGTATGTTTTCTCTATCTTTTCCTTATCTCTCTCTCTAGTTTCATCAATCTGGCTATGTTTGGACGGTGCCATGCCGACTCGTGTGCCATCTCATTGTTTTTCCGGCCTGACCGTTGATCAAAAATGGGTTGAATGGTTTGCACGCAACATGCAACCACCGCCATCTGCTAAGCAAATGAGGACGGAGCTGTGACTGTGTGCTTCCCGGTGCCTCCTTTTTCTACCTATACCTACGGTACAATTATCGTTATTTCATTTCCGTTGATGCCATGCGTGAGGATTGCAACAATAACAAAAGTTTGGGATGTGGAAAGGGAACTCGTCCGTGATTTCATATGGAGAGCTGTGGGGGTGTGTATATATGATGAGTCCCTACTAGATCATTTAGGGCGCGCGTTGCTGCGCCCGTCGATTAGATAATTAGATTGTTAGTACTTGATGAAAATATATATGTATTTTTTTAAGATGGATGACTATCTAGTAGCGAATAATATTCAACAAATGATAAGAAATTTGTAAATAAATCAAAGCTTATTAAAAATAAATGTTAAATTTGACCGAAAAAAGAAAAAAGTGGTACAACAATGCCAAGACGAAAAGAACAAATAAAAATAGATATCAAAACAGATTCAAAAGGGGATTGAAAAGAAATATAAAAACTATTACTACATCCAAAGAAAATTAAATGTTATAGTAGCTACATCTGCCCTATTTACAATACAAAACTTAATCAATTTTAAGTTTCACCCATACAGTGGAAAACAAACTGGTTGGACAACCAAGTTTTTCTAAAATGACACCCAATATGCAAAACAGAGTAAAAGAAGGTTAGAAAGGTCGATTATAAGTCAAACTAAGAAAAAAGATTTGTATATTAGACAACCAAGATTGCGGGTATGCACCCATTTGATCTTTCTCAAATATCACTACGAAATATGAGGATTGTTGTCAATGGACCAATATTTACTCGAATTTGGAAGAAAATCATAAAAATGGAGGCATAATACTAATTCCTGATCAAAACCACTCAAGAGAATATCAAAGAAAAAAATCCTATGCAGTCCAAGTATTCACTATGCAAAGTGCTTTATTGCTTCTACCTGAATGATATAAGAACATGCACCATGTGTTTGTGAAATTAGTAAGCAGTAACAGATGCCATGTACGATGTCAACAAATCTGTGGCTGGAGAAGAAAAACACCTACATTGAGTACTGAAAGCCAACGAAAGTAATCCACATGAACATGCATTTACAATAAGTAGACTGGGTCCGTATACTATGCATCGGTTAGTTTCATATGGAACTCAAATCGCACTAATCATATTTGTAGCCTGCACTGTAAATTATTCCAGGGATTGAGAACAAAATTCAGTAAGGGAGAAAGATTTGCAAATAGTGAAGCTAAATATTATATGATATGTAAGTGACATGCATGAGAGACCGATCATTGGGTAACCAAGTTTCATTTGCAAATTCTTGTGTAAGCTACACACAGTAGATAATCACTACATCGTATTTATCTGCAAACAAAAGCGTAGAAACAACTGGGAATCAAATAAAAAATCACTCGATGGCCAAGATTGCTAATCTGCAAAGCATTATCCTTCCTTGCTGAACGGACGGAGGCAGTCGGTCAAGCGGCCAAGCTGTGCTAGCTGGTGGTGTTTGCTATGATCAAAGCGTTACAGTGCCGAGCGCCTTACCTGAGAACAGAGAAAAGTTGGGTGGCAGCACCGCAGAGGCGCGGAATCTGTGGAGTGGCCATGGAGAGGCACAGGCTCCAGTTTGCCTCCGATGCAGCGACGATCAATGGGAAGTAGGATCGAAAATGGGACGTCTCATATCAGCCAGATTGAAAATCGATGTCGGTGGATCAAGGAAGACCCGAGTAGGTGATACGGCAGATAGTGTTTTTTTCTTCAGAAATAAATCAGATCGGTGTCCCTGTGGAGAGCTCCTCCATGGTTCACCCTATCGTCAGCATCCCCTCCACGAATATAGAAAAAGGGGGCCGCCGGCAATCTCACGGAGAGAACGAGGGGATCATGGACACCGCACCATGGTTCACCCTATCGTCAGCATCCCCTCCACGAATATAAAAAAAGGGGGCCGCCGGCAATCTCACGGAGAGAACGAGGGGATCATGGACACCGCAAAAGGGGGCAGTCGGCAATCTCATGGACGCTGCTGCCCGAAAATCGAAACAAGGAGGTTCCCACCCCAAGGCCCGTCGTGCTGGCATGCCCGTCCTCCATCTCGGTGCCCAGCCCCGCCTCTACAAGGAGCTGCCGCTTCGGATCCCCAATTGGAAGCCGCTGTGGTGGCGGCCACCGGCCTGGGTCGAGCGCCCAGGTCGAGTCGTCGAGACCAGGAAGGAGAGGAGACGTCTATGTTTTTTTTTGCTGCGTGTTCCACCGAAAGGCTATATCTCATGGTATTGTTCAGACATAATGGGCTTTAGTGCGGCCATATCAGGCCCAGTTTGCCAGAGCAGGCCAATTTGATCTCCGGTGTAGCTTCCCTTAGGGACACGCGGCCCACTGCGGGATTTACAGCGCATCTAACGGTCATAAACAAGCAGTGTGAGCGATCGGACGGCCAAAAATGTACATATCGTGAGATGCCTCCTGTTTGTCTCAGTTTTAATGTCCCTAATTAGTCCTTCTCGTAATTCTCCTACCACGACGTTATGTTATCCTGAAAATAATTTACTGCACGGGAGGAAGAAACCATCCAACAACCGGTAATTTATTGTAAGCAATATTACATCAACAACCTCTTATGGCTCCTCCAAGCACTTTTCATGAACTCTTCAAGCAATTTATAAACACTCATAATCAAAAGTGTAAGTTTTCTCATACTAAGGATTGTAGAGATTATTGGAGTAGTCAATTGTATCCTACGTGTTGTCCGAGAGAACAATGCGATGATGAGGTCTGTTACAGCCATGTGACAACCATATGAGCAGACGTACTTCTAGCGGTGGCCATCAGGGCTGGACACGGGGCTGGGGAGGAACAGCCCGCCCGGAGGGACACTTCGGGGGAGCAGCCGGCCAATGACGACCGTGTGGGGAGTATTGTGGGGTTACCATTTATGTCTGGTGTCCGAGCCCGACAACAAAAGGAGTCACAAGATCCTTTTACCCAGTAGTGCAACAAAATAAGTATTTCTTTAATTACCGATCAACGCTCTAAAAAATAGTTGCATGCACCAAAAACCTTGGATCCCACGGGATAAATCCATTAGAAAGGATAAACTTTAGCGGAGGGAGCTACTAAAATCTCCGCTATTACAAGTGAAAAGATAAAGGAGACTGATCTCTACGCCGGCGTTGTTTTTCCAACGGAAGCATAGAAGTTTACTCCAATAAGCTTTCCACCAAAAAAAGGAAGTTTTTTGTTGCGGTGAACCAAACAAAATGAATGGATTGAACAGGTTTCACATAAAAATTACTATTGCCGTTATACGTACATATTTGTCTCATCATTTCATGCTCGCTGAACAGTATTTGTTTCAGGTTCATCTACATTTGGCTTTCAGCAGTGCCACTACCACTATGCGCTACTCTGTTTTGGCGGCCTACTTAGCCTTACTCGTCAAATGGTGCGAACGCCTAGCGTGCAAAATGCATCCACCACCGAGTGCTACTGCATGAATGCTAACAAGAAACGTTGTGCTTCCTACATATGCTCATGAGTGCTTTACATGCGTGCAATTCTCGCGATTTCATATGGTCTTGGTCGACTGGGATAGTGGGATGTGGAAATGGAAGTTGTCTATGACTGCACATACAGAGGAGCATAGTGGTATATATAATGAATCTCTATCAATCTTCCCCATTATTGTCGTGCCACGATGTCATACATAATTTACGGCATGCCGGCAATTAACCACCCGGGCCACACATACAAGTAATTATGGGCAAGTACTATGATATACCAACACAGTCACATGAATACTCCGGGCACTTTGCTCGGGACTTTTCCAAGCAAATGTATGTACACTCATAATCACAAAATGTAGGTTCTATCGTACTATGGTTTGTAGGATAATTTGAGTGGTCAAATATACACTAAATTGTATCACTCGGTGTCTGTGAAATTGGATTAATTTTGTGGTATCACTCTTTCTAATTATTGTCATATGGCATAATGTCATGTCATTCTAATATAATTAATGGAAACGTACAAACTAACCACCTAACAACCAATAATTTATGGTCACTTAATATGATAAACCAACACACTCACATGACTCCTAACACTTTATGATATGTTTGTCCATAAGAAAAACAAGAGCAATGCACCTTCTCAGTAAATCTAGTTATCAGTATGAATGATATAAACTTCATATGCGAGAAAAACATTCCTACTAGGTTTGGGTAACAAAATCTGCACCCGATGCTATCCGGAATCATATCCTACTTCAGAGGCCAAACATCACAACCAACTAAGAAATTGCAGCAAGTATAGCCCCCAAGAATATTCTTCTTGGAATCTTGGAATGTTTGTTGTACGAAAAGATTGGATTACAAAATGATAAAAGCTTTCATCTGAGTTCATATTTAGCCACAACGCTTGCAATCTCAGGGATGCTTCTCCGCCCCCACACCGATGTCCCCACCCTTCTGTGTGCGCTTGCAGACGGCTTTCCCCGGCTACATGCCATGCCACGCAACACTGCGGTCTTTTTCCCTGCTTTGGACGATTTGGAAGACGCGTAACCGTATGGTGTTTGAAGCGGACTGTGTGCCGCTCGCCCAGATTATGCGCCTGTTGTGCGACCACCTGCGGCTATGGGTTGATCGTGCGCCCCGTCGGGTCGATATTGCCCCCCTTCTTGCCTGGTGTGATAGTCTGGTGCCTCGGAATTAGTGACCCCCGTGCTTATGGGCGTGTTCTCTCCTCACCCCCGTGTATTTCTCCATGAGTGGCATGTCACTCCCAGGGGCCACCCCCTCGGCATTGCTCGCGGTGGATCCCTTTACTATGTACTTTTTGAGATAATGAAATGCATTCAGGGGGCAGATCTCCCCCCGTCTTTTCCTCAAAAAAAAAACTTGCAATCTCAATGCTTTATCCCCAGCATCTTACTTAGTTTCAATATTTCCACTCTTTTTCTACCATCACTTTTTAAAACTTGTCTTTTATCCAGGCCAGCCATCTGAATCTTTTGTAGGACTTTACTTAGCACCGAATAGCATGTTATTCTCTTTTGAGACGGTTCCCCATTCTTTTTATTGGATGTAGGATCCCACAATCTCAATGTAGCATGCTGGTGTAGCAATAACGAATGGCTGCAAAAAAAAATTTGTTCTACTTCATAGGCGAATCCTGTTGCTATTGTGATATTCGATAGAGAGTCCAGTACGCGTATGAATACCAAATCCTGGTTTGTTCTGCTTTTGATGAGTCACGAGGCAGATCATATCTACCAAAATCAGTATGCATGTATTGGTAGACTGTTCATTATCTTTACTATTAAATGGGAGTTGGACGTACGTTGGTGAAACCTCCGTTTTCTGCCAAAATTTTCTGCCGTCGCTAATGGCTAATCGCTTTGATTGGACGCATCTCGACCGTTCTTCACGTCTCCAACCAAAGCTACACCGTCCGATCTTCGTGGATTATAAAATTACGCCCGATTGCCACCGCTAAGTGGCCCGAAGCGGTAAGCACAGCCTATCTATCTCTCCTGCTACCTATCGTCTCCACCCGCGCTGCCACTGGACGCCGGCGAATCGAGCCATCCGGCGACCGCATCGTGTGATCGAACGCCAAAATCTATTCCTAGACGTTCGGTTCATCGTTGCCGCCGCGCGAATCGAGTACCTGCTCACTGCTGCTGCCAGCAGTCGTACCCGCCCCTGCTCGCAGCCAAAGCCACAAGCTCGCCGCCGCCTCCAAGATCCCCCCGCCGTAGCTACAAGATCCCCGCAGCCGTTTCCTGAGCTCCACGGTGAGCACTTGCTCGATTTCCAGCCCGACCCCAATCATGGTTGCATCGGTCGATTTCCAGCCCAACCCCGAGCAGGAAGGAGATGGTGGTGAGGATGGGGAGAAGAAGAGCACCGAGGAGCAGTAAGAGTGGATGCGAGTTCGGACGAGGAGTTCAAGAAGTTCAGGGTAACCCATCAATCGAGACCCATCAAGCTCGAGGAGTTCCAGAGCCGTGCACTGTTCAGATTCTTGACTGATAATTTCTGCTTCAAATTCTTTCCCAAAGTACGCCGTTCTGAATCTACGGTCTTTCCCCTTTTATTGTTCTAAATCTGTACTTGACATTGCAAATCACACGCTCCACTTTTTTTAATAAGAGATGTATCAAGTGGAGCTTTTTTCAAGAAATTAGGTTTCATAAGTCCATTGGCATCTTTGATTGAAAAATATTGGACCGCTTTAACATTTCTATCTGCAATGCACTGATGTAAGAAGTGTTTCATACTTCATATGTCGTTTTATTGGAAGGTTGATCTGCTAGCTGTTACTTTTCAGTGCACAAAACCTTTAACTGTTCTATCTCCAAGACCCCGATGCAAAAAGTGAATTCTTATATATGTTCAGTAATTATTTTTCAAGAGGCAGGCTTCGGTGCATACCCCCCTAGCAAAATCGCCAGAACTTAGAAGGCTAAAGAATACAATTCTTAATCGGGTAGCCCGCCCTAACCCATATCCAAGGCCTGGGGCAATGGTCGGCGATGCGGGCGAGGGATCCTTTTATACCCGCTGACAGTTTGGTGCCCGCTTATGTACGCGTACAACATTTACATATACGCATACAAAATATGTGCCCCTGATGTTTTTTTAGCATACAGACGAGTCATACGGGCCTAGATCGTGCCCTACGTGAAACCCATATCCAACCCTGACCTCAATTAGCAAAAAGGTATGATGTGATCTGGAGCGTCAATGTGTTTCACTGAGTTTGAGTTCGCCCGGGGGTATGTAGGGAAGCAGAAGCCATTTTTCAACACATGTGAAGATAATAATATGGCTCTTTGCACTCTATCGAGCTAATTAATTATATATGTTCAGTAATTATTTTTCAACACATGTGAAGATAATCATATGGCTCTTTGCACTCTATCGAGCTAATTAATTATTTTGTGTAGCCCAACCTATCATAGACAACATGGTATTTTTTTAAAAGAAAAATTTGCTCACAGGTCTGCTTAGCTGCTTGCTCATCTATGTATCTTTTTTTTTGCTTGCAGATGGGCTTTCTTGAACTTGCTCACATCTGCTTGCTCATCTATGGGTGTGTGCATGCTCCCATACAGAAATTAAGGTATATGCAAAATTCAGTTCACCTATAATTTTGTGATCCCTCTTCAGTTAATTTATGTACATGTCTTTTGTTACAAAGTCATTCCTGAATATTAGACTAAGGGGTCATTGTCCATCAAATTCTGAGGTCTGATCAAGAATCATGCTTATTTTACAGTGATTGCTGAGATTAAATATATTCTTAGAAGTTAGAAACAACATATGAGGATAGTCTTGAGGTTAATTTTTTTTCACCTATATGTTTCTTTCACAGTTTTTTGTGGCACTGTTATATTCTTCTCAAAGTTCGGTTCTCAGTTGTTGTATATAACAGCCCATTTAGGATAGTCTTCTCAAACATATCATTTTGATTTCTGCTTGTGAAATAATCTAAAAATATATGATATTGCTGGTTGCAGCTCCGATGACAACACTCTGATGGTAAATGACTAAATGGAGTGATATGATTGACTGATTGATGACTGCTACTTCAAATTCTTTCGGAAAATGTGACTGGTAATGGTTCTTTCATGTTCTGCAATGTCGATGGTCGACCAAATTGATAGATAGCTTATTTCCTTCATAAATCTGGGAGATGATTGGTAACACTTCGATGTGACAATCTCGATGGCTGCTGCCGTGTCAACGACTACTGCATCGACAAGAAAGGTACCTATCTTATCCACTTTCGAATGGCATCTGGATCGGAGAATTCTTGGAGATACGTTGCACTATGTTTTAGTTGTTCTTGTTTAGGCATGTGACTGCAAATGGCATCGATCAATAAGATGAGGCGTGGGTAGTGGGTACAATGGCGACAAAGATTCAGACGTTAGTTGTTTCTACTGTCCGTTGTTAATTTAGTAATACAAAAACTATTTGGTTAACGATTGCATTGCAGTACAATATGTTCACTCGAAGCATGTACGTGAAGTGAGAAGTTCCTTTTCCATCTGCTCGGGTACATAGCTTGGTAGTATGCACCTGAATGCATCGGGACAAGTTACATTGTTGCTCAATCGTTTTCTGTCAGGCTATTGCTCTGCCTCCTAATCTTGATGTTCCATTTTAAATTCCATGTTCTACATATATTTTAGAGTTGTAGAGACTCATGGATTCGACGATGATGTTGCTGTTTGGATACAGTGTACAGTCTGAACATTGTATTACTAAATCATTGCATTAATTAGCACAACGATACAAAGGACAAGGTGGTCTGAATATGTGTACTTTCAGGGTGGTCTGAATATTCTACCCAAATGACTCACCTATGTTAGGTCCTTCTTCGGTAACTGTATGTGTTCTTGTGGTTTGGCTGTCCGTTGTGGAGTGTTTGTATCTCAAAATGTTAAAGGAATTTCGAATTTGGCAAAATTCGTGAAATGTTTGTGCGAATTTGGATCCAAAATTGAGAAGTTAGAGTCGACCAAACTCAAACCGATCACGGGGATAGAACCTAATCGTCGACGTGCATATATTTCATGTATATAGTTTCTGGGAAACGTGGGCACTTTTCTGCAAATAATTTGCCAAAATTCGTCAAATGTTTGTGCGTATTTAGATCCAAAATTGAGGATTTAGAGTCGACAAAACTCGAAACCGATCACGGGGATGGAACCTACTCATCGACGAGCATATATTTCATGTATATAATTTTCGGTAAATGCGGGGACTTTTCTGCAAAAAATTGGACAAAATTCGTCAAATGTTTGTGCGAATTTGGATTCAAAATTGAGGAGTTAGAGTCGACAAAACTCCAAACCGTTCACGGGGTTGGAACCTACTCATCGACGCGTATATATTTCATGTATATAAGTTTTGGAAAACACGGGGACTTTTCTGCGAAAAAAAGAAAAGAAAAAGGAATTTTTTTTGGGAAACACGGAGACTTTTCTGCAAAAAAAAGAGGAGAAAAAGGGAAAAAAAACTGTAGAGTACTGTTCATAGGAACAGTACCCTATAGTGCATGGAGCGCGGAGAGACCGTTGAACTCTCCGTTCTTTATATATAGTAGTATTTGACAAAATTCGTCAAATGGTTGTAGTAGTATTTGACGAAATTCGTCAAATGTTTGTGCGAATTTGGATCCAAAATTGAGGAGTTAGAGTCAACAGAACTCGAAACCGATAACGGGGTGGAACCTACTCATCGACGCGCATATATTTCGTGTATATAATTTTTGAAAAACGCGGGGTTTTTTTTTTAAAAATTTGACAAAATTGTCAAATGTTTGTACGAATTTGGATCCAAAATTGAGAAGTTAGAGTCGACAAAACTGGAAACTGTTCACGGGAATGGAGCCTACCCGTCGACGCGCATATATTTCATGTATATAATTTTTGGAAAACGCGAGGTTTTTTCTAAAAAATATTGACAAAATTCGTCAAATGTTTGTGCGAATTTGGATCCAAAATTGAGGAGGTAGAGTCGACAAAACTGGAAACCGTTCACGGGAATGGAGCCTACCCGTCGACGCGCATATATTTCATGTATATAATTTGGAATATACTAGGGTCCCGCCTTTATATACTAGGGTACTTGTTGCAATTTGGAATATTAGAGGGCTCAATAGTCCGGCCAGGAGGAAGGCGATCCTTGATTTCCGGGCGGATAAAGGATGTAATTTGATTTGCCTTCAAGAGACGAAGCTTGAGTTTGTGGACAAACAGATTGTGAGGGAGACTTTAGGGCCTCGGTTTGAAGATAACTTTGTTTACAAACCAGCGGCTGGCACCAAGGGGGGGATCCTGATTGCTTGCACTGTGGATTTTTCTCTCTCCCAGTTGACTAATGTGCCGGCAGAATTCTCTCTGACGGCAATGGTTACTGATAGAACTGATGGGAAGAACTGGACACTTACTGGGGTTTATGGACCGCAGGAGGATGCAGAAAAGTATAGGTTTGTACAAGAGCTCAGGGCCATAAAACAGCTGATATCTGAGGAGTGGCTTCTGCTTGGTTAATCTCATCATGAAGGCAGATGATAAAAGCAACAGCAATCTGAATTTAAGGCTGATGGGATGTTTCAAAGCTGCGATTGATGATCTCGAGCTTAGAGAGTTCCAGCTCTTTGGGCAACGATACACTTGGTGCAATGAACGAGAAAATGCAACTCACACGAGAATTGATAGAGTCTTCATGTCCAAAGAGTGGGAGCTGTGGTATCCTCTCTATCAGCTCACACCTGACTCGTCCGCAATATCTGATCACTGCCCCTTATTTCTCAAGAAGATGCAAAGGCAGAAATTCAAAGGGTTTCGTTTTGAGCTGTTCTGGACAAAGCTTGATGGTTTTTCTGAAGTGGTGCAAGAAGCGTGGGACAAGCAAGTTGCATTGCAGGATGCTATCAAATGTTTGCACATTAAGTTAAATAGAGTGGCAAAGGCTCTAAAAAAATGGAATAAGAAAAGGTTGAACGAAATTTGTTTCAAGCAAGATGTGGCTAATGAAGTAATTTTCCAGCTAGATGTGGCGCAAGAAGGACGCGAGTTGAATATTGAGGAAAAGCAGCTGAAAAGATTTTTGAAGGATAGATTGCTGGGCTTTGCTGCTATTGACCGAATCAAGTGGAGGCAGCGATCGAGGATGATATGGATTAAAGAGGGAGATGCAAATACCAAGTTCTTCCATCTTAGAGCTAATGGCCGGAGACGAAAAAAATCATATCCCAAATCTTGTTGGGAATTCAGGGACAGTTGCCGATCATAATGCAAAGGCACAATTGCTTTTTGAGCACTTCGGAGATTTGATTGGAAAAAATGAAGGAATAACCAGGGTTTAAATTGGGAGTTCCTAGGGCTTCCAACTGCGGACCTTGCCCATCTTGATGCACAGTTTTCAGAGGAGGAGATCAAAGCTGTGCTGATGGAAATTCATGGCGAAAAGGCCCCTGGCCCGGACGGTTTTGTGGTCATCTTTTTCAAGACTTGCTGGAATATAATTAAAAACGATCTGGTACTCGCCTTGCAATAGTTACATAGGCTGAGAGGGAAGAGCTGGAATCTGTTGAACACGGCTCATATTGTTCTGCTCCCGAAGAAGGACGGTGCTGCTGCTGCGAGTGATTTTTGGCCTGTCAGTTTGATGCATAGTATTGCAAAGATTGCCTGTAAACTGCTTGCGGTCAGGTTGGGGCCGGAGCTGAAAAATTTGGTGTCCCCAAATCAGAGTGCTTTCGTGAAGACCAGATCAATTCAGGACAACTTTCTTTATGTGAAGAATGTGATAAAGGAAGCTCACGGAAAAAAGAAGCCTTTGTTGTTTTTAAAATTAGATATTGCGAAAGCTTTTGATTCTGCACCTGGAGCTATCTGTTGGAGGTTTTGGAAGGATTTGGGTTTGGACAGCGGTGGCGCGACTTGGTGTCTTTGATCCTTGCAACGTCCTCTTCTAGGGTTTTGTTTAATGGCACCCCTGGAAAAATCCTGCGGCATAAGAGAGGATTGAGGCAAGGGGATCCTCTTTCCCCTTTGTTGTTTATTCTTATGATGGAACCACGCTGACAAAATTCCTGCTCAAGGCAACCGAGGCAGGATTGCTCTCTCCTTTGGTGCTCAGATCTGCCAAATATAGAGCTAGTTTCTGTGCCGATGATGCTGCTTTGTTCCTAAGCCCAATTAAGGAGGACATGATTGTGACTCAACGAATTATGGACATTTTTGGAGCCATCTCGGGTTTGAATGCAAATCTGACCAAGTGTGTGGTGTATCCTATACAATGCAACAATTTGGATATTACGGAGGTGTTGAATGAATTTGGGGGGAGCTGTTGGAAGTTTTCCATGTCAGTACTTGGGGTTGCCTGTCGGTACACGCAAGCCTTCGAAAGCTGACATTCAAAGGCTAATTGATAGGGTGGCAAGCAAATTGAAACCAAGGAAAGGGAAGCTGCTATCTAGGAGAGGAAGACTAATTCTTATCAACTCGGTCCTCACTTCTACTCTCACTTATTTCCTCACCAGTTTTGTCCTGCCGGCATGGGCTTTAAAGAAGATAGATAAAATCAGAAGAAGTTTTTTGTGGAGAGGAGATGAAGACGCAAAAGGTGGGCACTGCCTAGTGAATTGGAAAATGGTCTGCTCCCCAAAGAGATATGGGGGACTGGGTGTTAAGAATCTAACCCTGTTTGGCCGAGCCCTTCGACTTCGATGGCCATTGTATGCATGGGAAGGAGCGGATAGACCTTGGAAGGGCATGGCAGTGCCATGCGAAAGCACGGACATGGCGTTGTTTAAGGCTTGCACCAAGATTACGGTGGGCAATGGTGAAACTGCAAAATTTTGGACTGATAGATGGCTGGATAGACAGGCACCGGCTGAAATTGCTCCGCTGATTGCAAAGCTCACAACAAAGAAAAGTATAACTGTTGCAACAGAAATGAACAGTGGTCGCTGGATGTGCGGGCTTTCAGGCATTGCTACTGAAGATGAGCTGCATCAGTTTCTCCAACTCTGGGCTAAAGTTGACGAGTTTCGGTTAAACAACCTTCAAGACAACATTCAGTGGCTGCCGTGCGTGGACGGCAAATTTTCTGCCAAATCTGCCTATGAAGTTCAGTTCCGTGGACAAATAGTGCAACCTCACTTGGAGAAGGTGTGGGAGACAATGGTTGAAGGCAAGATAAAATTCTTCTTGTGGTTATGGATGAAAAACAGAAACTGGACCGCAGACAGACTTGGGAGGCGAGGTTTGCCTTGCAGTGCAACCTGTAGCCTTTGCGATCAGGAGCCTGAAACTGCGGCTCATCTCACGGTGGGATGTTCTTATTCAAAGGAAGTCTGGGCTACCCTTCCAAACACCAATCCACCGCTGGCAAGGATTGCCAATACTTCCTCAGTTCGGGCACAGTGGAGTAAACTGCAGGGCTGTTGCCCAACGACGCAAAGAAGGCAAACTATTACCCTGGCATGTTACACTGTCTGGAACATCTGGAAGGAGAGAGGCAGCCGTGTTTTTGAAGGCAAAGAAAAATCAGCGGCTGAACTCGCCAGCTTGATTAGTGAAGAGGTGTCTGAGTTTAGCAACGCTTAACTTTCCTAGTTAGCGAGAGTTGTTGCTTGAGTGTGTGTTTTTGTTTCTTTACTTCTTTTGTAAACTGGTCTTTGTTCTTTCCCTCCACTTACAATGAAAAAAAGCAGAACGACTGCGGTTTAGCATCAAAAAAAAAAAAAATAGCACAACGACTCTAGAATTGCAAATTTTTTTGGATACGTAGATATCGAGTTGGTATTCCAACAAGCCCCGAAAAATTACTACAGGTATTATATCTCATATAATGCATTATAGATAGGAATTTATCTGGTTATTTATAAGTGAGTATTTTCTACGAAATATTCTTACATCTCCAACACGAAATCTGTACGGTACCAACTTGTATTACTCTTGCAGGATAATGATGAGAAGAGGAAGAAATTTTTGCCACTCCTCAAATACCTTGCTAATAAAGTCCAAGACAATACCTACTATGTTGAACGAGAATATTTAGCAATGTCAAGGGAGTAATAATAGATAATTTGTTGGGTGCTTGCTTTCTATGCATATGGTACTAAATATTTGAAGTAAAGAATTCAATGTTATAAGAATATTACGTGGCCAACTTTTCTATAAACATAGATATTCATGTGCATTTTATATTTACACTACAGATAAATTAAATAACCGTAGCAACGCACGGGCATTCAACTAGTATGTACAAAGAAATTAATGCAATGTTTTGCACTGGTAAAGCTTATACACTACCATAGAAAGGCCTTTCTGTGGCGCACGTTTTTGACTTTCTGTGGCGCACCCCCATGTTTTCTGGGTGCGCCACAGAAATCTCGCCACAAAAATTATTTCTGTGGCGCACCCTTAATTGGTGCGCCGCAGACCATTCTGTGGCGCACCTGGCAGGTGCACAGAATTCAAAAATTCAAAAAATGCAAAAAAATAGAAAAAAGTTTCAAAAAAATTCAGAAAAATCAAAAAAAGAAATAATATGAAAAATCCTAATTATTGGAATTATTTTCATATTTTTTGAATTTTTTGTACTGATACCTTCCAGCTAGGTCACCCATCCTCAAACTGCTCCAACCCTATCACGCTTAACTTCTAAGTTCCACCCAGTCCACCTACCCTTGTGCTACTCAAGTTCTTATTGATATATATATGATATGAACCTCTTAAGTATTTGTGTGTATATGTGGTATGTGTTATAAATGTGTGTTTTTAAATATCAGATTTTTCAAAAACTTCTAAAGTTTCAAATGGAGATTCAAAAGTTTCAAAAGATCAAAAAAAAATCAAATAAACTTAAAAAGTTAAAAAACTCCAAATTTTTTAAAAATTCAAAAAAGTCAAAACACTTCAAAAAAATCCAAAAAATTCAACAATCTTCTTTGTTATACATTTCTGTGTCTTTTTTGGACTTTTTGAATTTTTTATTTTTTTATTTTTTTTTTTTTTCTTTTTTTCTTTTTGATTTTGCTGCGAAAAATCGTCTGTTTGAAATAACTTTTTTTTGTTTTGAAATTTTTCTCACGATTTTTTTGACATATTATTTGCGTTATTTCGACGTCGTATGCAAAAGTTATGGCCGTTACAAGTTTTTTTCCTGTTTGTTGCAGAAAAGGTCAAAATTCATATTTCAAAATTTCTATACCTACTAGACACTCAAACCTAACTACATGTCAAAGGATTTTATTTATTGAATTTTTTATCATTTTCCTTTAATTCCTGCAAGACTAAAAAGGCGATCCACGGGGGGTGGGATTTGAAGAAAAAAATTCTGTGGCGCACCAAGCTTGGTGCGCTACAGAATGTCACCTTTCTGTGGCGCACCTGCCAGGTGCGCCACAGAATGTCAGGTGCGCCACAGAATTTTTTTTTTCAAATTTTAACCCGCCCCCCAGATAACTTTCTGTGGCGCACCTGGCCATGTGCGCCACAGAAATGTGACTTTCTGTGGCGCACCAGGCTTGGTGCGCCACAGAAAGTCTGGTGCGCCACAGAAAGTCACATTTCTGTGGCGCATGTGGTTTAGTGCGCCACAGAAATGTGACTTTCTGTGGCGCACCAATTAAGGGTGCGCCACAAAAAATAATTCTGTGGCGCACCAATTAAGGGTGCGCCACAGAGTGCCAACCTCCCTATAAGGGTTTTCCTGGTAGTGATATAATGTGCAGAAAGTATTTATATTTATAGATAGTATAGTTTGTGTTTCGACTTTGTGAATTTAAGGTATTTCCTAGATGTAGACTCCTCCCCATGGCAATGGTTTTCTGGTGCTATTCTAATACATCGGCTTGATTACTTGATGCACTTACATCTACTCGAACAAAGAATATCAGGTGTTGTCTTTCCCTGCTAAATTATATGCATACGGATATCAGCTAATTATATGAATATCGTATTACAACAAATTCCTGGAAGTGACTTTAAACAACACATCAATAAAAACCTCACTTGAAGGCACTGAAAAGTGTGCATAATCTGGTAGGTTTGTGTTCATTCATGAATGGATACACTCACACCTAATTAGCAGAAACATACCGATTTTAGGGCGATCAGGTAGAAAACAGATAACCAATAGGTGGATACACTCACACAATTAGAATAACAATGATATAATAAAGATCCACTAAGGCCTCGTTTGGCACGCAGGGGTGAGCCGGTATTTGTAGGGATTTTCCGCTAGGGGCTCAAAACCACCGAAAATCCCGAGAGATCCGTTTGGTGGACGAGGTTGGGTTTGGGCCAGCCCGGCCGAACCACGGCAAACCGCTCGCTTCCACGCGGTTTAGGCGCCGCTAGGCCTACCTCGCGGATCGACTGAGGAAGCGAACGCGAGGCAACCAACAAGCGCCTTCTCCTTGCGTCGTCACGCGCCGCCTCCTCCTCACGTCACGGTTTGGGCTCCCATCTCAGCAGCAACTGGCTGCCTCCGTTCCCGCCGGCGACCGCGCACCTCCGCTCAAGTACCTCTCTCTCTTTCCAGATAATTACTGAGCGTGCGCGGTCGCCACTTCTGCTGTAGTCTCTCTCTCGCATGGAGCCATGGACGAGTGGATCCAGAGCAAGTTCTTGGACGCATCTGCCGCTTTCTATCTTGTCCTCTCCGGTTCCCTTTTTCTTGGTGAAAAGTGTTCAGCTAGTTATACATCCGTTGATTGCTTGGTGCCACAAAAGGAGTTCAGTTTGTTGTGATTTGCCATGAACAGGCTTCAATTGCTGCAATCGACAGTTTTCACTTAGTGTGCATTGCTCGATACAGGATTCAGTGTTGAATCTGTGATTGTTTGATTGAATTGTAATATTGTTCCATGAGTAGCTCATGAAATTTTGTGAAAATTTTGTTTTGTGTTCCATCAATAGATCATGAAATTATGTGGAAATAATTTGGATGCTGAATATAGTTGGATGTTGATTTTGAAACGGTGTTGCTCACGTGTCGCTGTAAAAATTTAATCTTTAAGAATCAGTGTTGATTTGCTTTACTAGCTGCTTGAAAAATGCCGCTATTAATTTATATACCAAACCCTGCCTACCAATTGACATTTCTTAACAAAGGGTTGTAGGGGATTATGTTGGAAGAGGTTTTGAGGAATTGGGTGAATGGAGTGGTTTCACCCAATCCCTGTGGGGATTATCCCCACTAATCCCCTCAAAACATTTAGCACCAAACAAGGCCTAAGGGAGGGGGAAAGCAGAGCACACCTATCCTTCCATGACGAAGACACAAGAATCCCGCATCGGACTCACCGCCCATGGCCGGCGTGCTCTAGGACTCTTTACCCCACCCCCTCCTCCATCGGTCCGTTGTGGTCAACGTCTCACACCGGCAACGGTCGTCCATATTTGAGCTGTTTCCGTTCCTATCCAATCCAAATATAAAGCCAACATGCGCTGCTTGTCTTTCTCTCTCGACTTAGAATTGCCCGACAAATGGGTTGAATCAGTGGCGGACCTACAGGGTATGCCCGGTATGCCGCGGCATACCCTGCCGGCCGTTCCGTGCAGCTAGTAGTAGTACAGGAAAGAAAAAAACTGATCGATGATCGTTGCATGCGGCTAGTAGTAAACCAAAAGGAAAAACCTAAACGATAACAAATTTACAACTGCTGCAGCACGACCTATTCTACTCTACCGATTCTAAACCGATAAGTTGCCGCGGCTACGCCGCATCGCGACGACCAGAAAATCGGGAAAATGGATGTCCGCAAGCCGCACCGTAGCTGATCTTTTTTAAGTTATAGATTCATATATACCATTTTGAGATTAAATAGTTAAATAGAAATAAATTGTGAACATATATGATATTATGATTGTCCGAAGTCAAAGAACTAGTATTGTAATTTTGTAGTGCATACTTTGAACTATTCGTATTCGTATGGTAATTTATGTAAACTTTTCAACTTAATCTTTGTATTACATGCATACCGTTTATTGCTTCTATACCATATTTCGATGTAAGTTTTACCAATATTTACTGAAGCGGTTAATGGATTTTACCCAAAACACTGTCAAGATTTTAGTGCGGCATACCCATTAGTAAAATGCTAGGTCCGCCACTGGGTTGAATGCCTATCATGGATGCAACCACCGCCGAGTAATAAGTGTTTCCTCGATATCCGGTGGTTATGTGCTTCCTGGTGCCTCCTTTTCCTGCATGTACACCTACGGATGTCATACATGCGTGTAATTCTCGTGATTTCGTGGACGTTGATGCCATGCATGACGATTGCATGAGTGAAAACAGGTTGGGATGTGGAGAGGGACGATGTTTGTGGCTTCATATGCAGAGTAGTCGGCTGGTATATATAATGAATCTCTATCAATCATTTTCATTATTGTCCTGTCACGGTGCAATATGGGCATACAAATAACTTCCTGCATGGGAGGAACGAACAACCGAAAACAAGAAATTTATTGTCAACTAGTACGATTTTCACCAGGGGAGAAGCGTCTGCTCAAAGGAGAGACTTCGGGGAGGAGCAACGCGGGCTTTCTGCTTCCCTCCAGTGGCCACAAACGGAGGAGGTCGAGATAGTCTGAAAGTACTGACTGACGACAGAGACACCTGAGTCGACATCTACTGCTACATGCCTTGAGCTGCACACGTACAACAATTTAACACTCTCCAAACTGCATGCAAGATGGAAGGTTGAGATAATAACCAGAAATGCTGTGATTGTTGATCATGTTCTATGTAGTGATTAAGTAGCGGAAGTAGTAAGCTAGAAGGATCTGATCATATTCCAGTTTATATTTGACTGAAGGAAATACTGAATTTCCAATTCATAATATCCCACTGGGGAGCAACAGAGTATGTCCGTGTGGTCTTGAATCACTAACTGAATGTCTTCGTTACGAGAACTGCTTCATATGTGAACTGGGTGGTCATTACAAGCATTGCTATATCAAGCGTTGGCCACCCTATGTGCTCTTTAAGTCTTTATACGATCATTTTATGAATATAATATCTGCTTTGTTTGTAGAATTCACCATCCGCAACCAAGTTCCACTCGTCGAGCCTGGCGCGCAGCGGTCATTGGAAGCGGTAACTAAAGCACGGTCTGCCCACGGTCAACGGGTCAAGTAGCCTGGAATATGAAATAATTAATGGTCAAGATTTTCATCATTACAATTTCGTCTTTCTGCTAATTGCGTTCACAATAGAGATAATAGTGTTCAAAAAAGAACAGCGCATTTGGAATTTTGTTCTCAGATAGAGAATAGCAAAGTTTCTTGTTCAGTGAAACAATTGGAAGTATTTTTTTTTGAAACGGAGAATAGCAAAATTCCTCGGTTATGTTGGGGTACTTGTATATGTAGTATACTAGTATGTACATTGATCCCAGATTTCTATGGTAGTTAACTGTCCGTCCAAGTTGGTTCATCCTATTTTATTTTTGTTAATTAGATTTTTAGCACTAGCTATTTGCTTCTCATTTAAAACTATACCCGTTTGTACAAAATCATAGATATTGTGTTTGCACGAGAAGGTATACAAGATAATAAGTATTAGCTTGCATAAAACTATAGTACTTGAGTAATATAGTACTTTAAATTTTATTACTTCCGTGGCTACTGTTCAAAAAAAAGGGACGAGCATCTTTTACGGGACTGATAACCCACTATGCTACCGCACCATTGTGGACTGTACAATGGTGCAGTAGCATATTCTACGGGACCGTACAAGAAGACAAGCCAAAGCAGAGACACAAGATTGCAACGAAACGCGTCATCACCTCATCCCTGTCCGGAGCCTGGTCTTCCTCTCCTAAGGACGCCGAGGCAGCCTCCCCCGCGACATGGAAATCTGCAGGTCAGCAATCGGATCATCGCAAGTTCGCAACTGATTCTCCTTCTCGGTGGTTTGCATACATGACTAACAGGAGTGGTGCAAGGTTGGGAATGTGGATGGAGAGTTGTCTATGGCTATGTATGCAGAGGAAGGGCATATGGTTTTCTTATGCTTATATATTGATCGATCCTTCTCATTATATATTGTCCTGCCACATGATCTTTTGCCCCTAAATATAATTATGTTTTGTGACCAACGAACCACCCAACAATTAAGTAGTCATTCTTGGTCGTATGTATTGTACACCAACTGCTTACTGCCATGAAACTCGATCGTATGAGGTGACCCGCTAGTCCCTCTTGCCACTGTGTTCAATGCCTTCTCTGACTTCCATTCAATTCCACGTGGGTAAACCAAGGCAAACTGTATGCAAATCCACCCTCGCAATGAACATCCGCTCCACTCTATCTACCTTGATTCACATACCTCAATATACGTATGCACGACGTCTCAACCATCTACCTCTTGCTGAAAATTTGAGCAATTTTCTACATGATTTAATTCATAAAACAGTAGAGAAAACATGGATATTGTAGATGATTTAATCCATCAAAACAGTACATAAAACATGTCTAGAAAAATAGGAATCAAACTATTTATGCAATCTTACAGAGAGTATACACAAAGCAATTATACGCAGATTGTTAAAAATATTGTTTGAAGCATGATCTTGAATAGGCAGAATAGGATCACATATGGGACGCTGGAGGACGACCCGTTCACGATTGGCTAATGAAGACATGCTGCCGAAAAATGAGAAATTGATCTTTTGAGATTCGCTGTTTGCTGGTTTTTATGCCTACTCCTTTACGCCTTGCCGTGTATAGACCTCGGCCTATATGCGTGCGGCGGTGTCATTCTCCCAGGCCCGGTCTCGGGGCGTAACTGAATTCAGATCTGGAGTGGCTGCCTCATAATTCCGAGGCCGTCGTATCAAGACATGGCCACCATGTGTTGGACTCCACGTTGCAGCAGGAAACTTCCCCGCCACCTGGCAAGACATGGCCAATTCTCTCCGGGTAGCAGCCGCATCTTGCAGTAATGGGAGTGGAGAGACAGAGATGGGCAATTATTTTGCAATTTAGGCCAACATGTAGGGCAGGGCTGAAGTTGGATTTATGAAGCAGAGCGTGTAAAATAATTTCCCAATAATCCAGTTCTCAAAACTACACAAATTTGGTTCCCACAACCTTGTTCGTAACAGTCAAACAATAGAAAGGTTTAATATTTCAGGTTCGGGATCAAAACTTTGATTATTTGGTTACATACATCGAATCGTCATTTCGAGCTCACGTAGTTGACGTACATGTTTTTCTCCACAATCTCCTAATCTGTCTCTAGATTCGTCGATCTTGTCGTATTTGTCAAGGCAACCACCACCATGGCTTAGCATGCTAGATGCGACCACCACCGAGAGCTACGAATATGAAGCCAACCTGGTGATGGTGTGTTTCCCGCTGCCTCATTTTCCTATGGATGTAAGACTGCATGGAGCTCACGCGATTTTATTGTCGTTGAGGTCTGCACGGGTAAAAAAAGGTCGGATGTGGAAAGGGAAAGTTGTCTGTGAGGAGTGGAGTAGTATATATATTATATGATCTCCATCAATCCTCCTCGATATTTGTCCTCCCACTATGCTCTGCGTCCTAAATATAATTTACTACATGTGATAAACGAATCACCCAACAACTAGTAATTCATTGTCAAGTAGTATGACACGTCAACATGCTCAAATATCCGGAGTGTCACGACTAGCTCTTGACATTAAGTTGTTGCAAAAGCTGAGTGTAATTGTATATTTAATATTAATATATTTTTGTTTATAAAAAAATTCAGTGTGCTCACATGACTCCACCCAACACTTTTCTCGTGACTTCTAGTAATACCATATAGACAACCACCAGGGCCAGCTCTAGAAATTTGGGGCCCGGGTGCGAAATACATAATGGGGTCCTTAAACTACAAATGTCGCTAGTCTAGAGATGAAGAATTATGGGCGATCGGGTTTTCTATATACCAACATATTCTTAATATTTATATTATGAAATTTGGTGTGTTGATCAGGGCAAACTTAATTAGCTAGACGATTTGTCGCTAGACCGGCGAGAACAAGAAATCACTTGTTAACTTGCATTGGAAACCAGAACTATGTATATACTGGAACCTAGAGGTTCAATGTAGGACATTGACACATGTATCTAACCACATGAATCTATTGTATAACTAGTAGTTTTACTCGCAAGTATCAACCGAGACGACAGAGAGAATAAAACAGAAATATAAGAGCCATGTGTACCTTGAGTAAAGGAATGAATAAACTGAAGCTGGATTATTTTGGCGACGTCGGAATGTCAGAGGTTATGAGAGCTCTGCCTCGCACTCGATCTTCGTATGAGGCACGTTACTTTTCTAGTAATCCGTCATTAGCAGTTTAGCACAAAGGAAACATACAACATTATAATTACAAGCCACAAACAACGAACGCCTGAAAAAACTAACAGCGGAATCACCACCTACCAGTTTAATAATCAGCATGGAATCAGGTTGCCCAACGCCCGTTGCCACATCAGAATATTAGGTCTTGGCGATGCCGCGCTTCCACATCAGATCTTTCTGAAGGCCAATAAGACAGGAATATCTGTTTTTGCAGTACCATATGGCTCGCGCAAAGTAATCTTCCATTTGGCGGCGGCGTCGCCGGCTATGGCCTTCGCACTATCGATCGAGTCGAGTCTTCCTAGGAGGCAGTTGGGTAGAGAATGGAAGTATGAGCCGCACATGGCATCAGTTTTTTTTTTTTGAACACAATTATTCCATTAAGACACGACGAGATCGTCGGCCACCAAAACGGAAACATTGTTAGGGGGGTCAGACACTACCGGAATCTGGATCTTTGCCGTGCGGCCATTTTACACGGCAAAGGGCTTGCGGAACACGGCAAAGGCGTTGCCGTGCTTAGCTGCACGGCAAACGCCACACGGCCTAATACGCGTCGGTAATGGGTCTTTGCCGTGTTCTTTCCCAAAACAGCACGGCAAAATGTTTTGCCGTGATCCAAGCGAGTACCGCACGACACATATCTGTCAGACTAGGTCAACCCTCACCCCTGGTCTTTGCCGTGTGCCAACTGTGTGCCGTGCTCCATTTCTTTGCCGTGCGCCCACTGTGTGCCGTGCGACGGTTCTGTGCCGTGCGTCTGGAGGAAAAGAGGCACGGCAAACCTCCGGTCTCTGCCGTGCGTCTGGAGAAAAAGAGGCACGGCAAACCTCCCGTCTTTGCCGTGTTCCACAGGCGAAGATCACGGAAAAGCCTTTGTCTGTGCCGTGTGCTCTCCCGGAAAAGGCACGGCACATCTCCGTGGCCAGAATCTGGGCGTCGACCCTTTGCCGTGCGCCAAAAGATGCTGGACACGGCAAACTGACCATATGGTCATCCCCATGTTGCCAGGTCTCAGAGGTGAGCGCCAAAACACTACAGGAATGGCGAACTGTGCCGACGGCCATAACCTGTGCCGACGGCTATTTATCGGGGCCGTCGGCACAGGGGCGTAGGAGGATCAGCCGCCCACAAGGCCGTCGGCAAAGAAACGGCCGTCGGCACAGATGTTCTATCCCGACGGCACCCGTCGGGACACAGGAAGCCGTCGGCACAGAGGTCAAGGTGACGTCGACGGCAATCTGTGCCGATGGCCAAGCCGTCGGCACAGGTCTCTACATTTTTTAACATTTTTACCCTAATCTTCTTTTTTATGTATCTATTTATTACTCTCAATTAAGTTTAATATGTTTTATTCATATTCTATGTACATAGCTTCGCCGAATAGCGGTTTCCACCCACATAAAATAACGTCGCGAATAATTGTCTATACCGGAGCGTCGGAACCCCACCAAAATCTAGGTTGTTCCATACCATATGTATACAAGTGCTTTTTGTGAAGAATGTTTGTAAAACTTTTGTCGAAAATCAAGTTCATCATTTCACATAGCAACAAGTACACATAAAAATACTCTATGCAAAAAGCAACATAGATCAAATTAATATGCAAAAAGTATGACGGTTACATCTTTATTTAATCTCCGGTTACAGCTTGATCGATCGTCCTCATGCCATTTTTATTTAACTAACTTCTGCCTCGTACTAGGCCGCGGGGTGCATCACGGGGAGCGCTCCTCACCCAAAGAGTAGGAACCATCACAGGGTAAATACTCACATGATAAGGATTCCTTTGCATTGCCTGCCATGTATTAGTATACATCGTATCCAACAGATGCATGTAGCGACAGACGTGCGCATCCTCCTCCCTTATACGGTGACGTACCTTCTCCTCAGGGGCCGGCTCCCTCTGGAAGCTCCCTGGCCCACGCGATCTCCACCAAACAAGATCCGGGTCGGCGACTTCGTCCGGATTTCTTACCAAGCTACGCGTTCCGGAAGATAACTCCCAGTGCCAGCCCGGCGGAGCCCAATCCCGCACAGGGCCGTTATTGTCCAACGGGTGTCCGGCCGCGGCCATCGCCGACGTATATGCCCGAGATCTGAAACCAATAGTGGGGAATTTGATCAAACACCTAAGGTACATGCAACCTACGGAGGGGAGGAGGGGATCAGGGAGAAAGGGTACCGTACACTGGCATGGGGACGGACTAGGGAGGTCCACAGAGGCGTGGAGGGGCGCCGGCGGAGGCCACGGGCGCGGAGAGGTCGTCGAGAGGCGTGGACAAGGCCACTGATTGCAAATCTGGGGTCTGCCCCTGGCCCTTTATATAAGGGGACGATCCGTGTGCTTCTTTCGGATCCAACTAATGATCTTTAGCATCTGAATAAGTAATCTGGTAGAATATATGAGTGAGTAACCTGGGAAACAAAACACACGGTTTCTCCTAGCTACAGCCCGACACTGATTCACGGTCGAATGTCGTTGCATTTAGTGTCGGGCATAGCTAGGGAACCCGAATGTTTTGTGTTTGAGCGCCACTTCGATCCAAGCAGCGGTAAGATGTCTCTGATGATCTACAACCGTCCGGCAAAACATCTCTGATGATCTGCAACCGTTTGGAACGGTCGCAGATCATCAGAGACGTCTTGCCGGTGGTTGCCCAAAGATGCCTCTCCGACTGACGCTGGAATGTTTTGTGTGAGTGAGTAACATGTCTGAGGAGTGGCCTATTTATAGGCGTCGTGTGTTTCTTTCTGGCGCTGCTGACCCGTTGGATCAGGAAGAAACACACGGATCGTGTGTTTCCTTCCAGTCCTTGTGAGCCGTTGGATCAGCAGTGTGTTTCTTTCGAGCGCTTGTGAGCCCTTGGATCAGGCAGAAGCACACGGATCGTGTGTTTCCTTCCAGTGCTTGTGAGCCGTTGGATCATCGGTGTGTTTCTTTCGAGCGCTTGTGAGCCCTTGGATCAGGCAGAAGCACACGGATCGTGTGTTTTCTTCCAGTGCTTGTGAGCCGTTGGATCAGCGGTGTGTTTCTTTCGAGCGCTTGTGAGCCCTTGGATCAGGCAGAAGCACACGGATCGTGTGTTTCCTTCCAGTGCTTGTGAGTCGTTGGATCATCGGTGTGTTTCTTTCGAGCGCTTGTGAGCCCTTGGATCAGGCAGAAGCACACGGATCGTGTGTTTTCTTCCAGTGCTTGTGAGCCGTTGGATCAGCGGTGTGTTTCTTTCGAGCGCTTGTGAGCCCTTGGATCAGGCAGAAGCACACGGATCGTGTGTTACCTTCAAGTGCTTGTGAGCCGAACTCAAGCTGACCGTGATTCGTACGGTCGTTCCTGTCTCTGCAGTAGACAGCGATGATGACGACGATTTCATGCCATCGTCAAAGGAAAGGCCGCAACCGAAAGTTGTATGTTTTCGGCAAGGCCGCAACCGAAAGTTGCATACAAGTGTGTTTCTGCACTTAGAGGTGAAAACTCGCACTTCGGACGAAACGGGGGCAATCTTGTAAAAACTTGTGATAAAAGTTGGTTTCCCACGTGCCTATGGCCTAACCTAACACAACCAGGCAAAAAAATCCACTGGCCTACCCCCTTTCGACGCACGTCTATGGGGGTAGACGAAAACGTTAGGGTTTTTCCAGCGGATTCAGGGTTTCGCCGAAGCGGGGCCCCGGAGCGTCGGAACCCCACCAAAACCTAGGTTATGCCATACCATATGTAAACAAGTGTGTTGTGTGTTGTAAATGTGCAAGAATCTGCTCCTAGGTGTGACCGACATCACCGGCTTCACTTTCTCTCTACCAAGTGTGTGGACTTAGAGGTGAAAACTCGCACTTCGGACGAAACGGGGGCAATCTTGTAAAAACTTGTGATAAAAGTTGGTTTCCATGTGCCTATGGCCTAACCTAACACAACCAGGCAAAAAAGTCCACTGGCCTACCCCCTTTCGACGCACGTCTAGGGGGTAGACGAAAACGTTAGGGTTTTTCCATCGGATTCAGGGTTTCGCCGAAGCGGGGCCCCGGAGCGTCGAAACCCCACCAAACCTAGGTTGTGCCATACCATATGTATACAAGTGTGTTGTGTGTTGTAAATGTCCAAGAATCTACTCCGGGGTGTGACCGGCTTCATCGACTTCACTTTCTCTCTAGTGATTTTCTGCACTTAGAGGTGAAAACTCGCACTTCGGACGAAACGGGGGCAATCTTGTAAAAACTTGTGATAAAAGTTGGTTTCCCATGTGCCTATGGCCTAACCTAACACAACCAGAAAAAAAGTCCACTGGCCTACCCCCTTTCGACGCACGTCTAGGGGGGTAGACGAAAACGTTAGGGTTTTTCCAGCGGATTCAGGGTTTCGCCGAAGCGGGGCCCCGGATCGGAACCCCACCAAAACCTAGGTTGTGCCATACCATATGTATACAAGTGTGTTGTGTGTTGTAAATGTCCAAGAATCTACTCCGGGGTGTGACCGGCTTCATCGACTTCACTTTCTCTCTAGTGAGTTTCTGCACTTAGAGGTGAAAACTCGCACTTCGGACGAAACGGGGGCAATCTTGTAAAAACTTGTGATAAAAGTTGGTTTCCCATGTTCCTACGGCCTAACCTAACACAACCAGGCAAAAAAGTCCACTGGCCTACCCCCTTTCGACACACGTCTATGGGGGTAGACGAAAACGTTAGGGTTTTTCCCACGGATTCAGGGTTTCGCCGAAGCGGGGCCCCGGTGCGTCGGAACCCCACCCAAACCTAGGTTTCTCACCTTCCTATGGCCTAACCTAACACAACCAAGTATAAAAGTCCACTGAGCTACCCCCTTTCGACGCCCGTGGAAGGGGTAGACGACACGGTTGACTTAAGTCAACCGTCTAGGGTTTTGCCGGAGAGTGGCTCAGGAGCGTCGGAACCGATCATATTCAAATACTCACAAATTAATTCAAAATATTACGTCACAAATACAGCTGTTTATTTTTTATCTTAACATTTCTACAGATAATAGAATAAAAGAAAAGGATTTAAAAAAAAAAATCTGCTCTGTGCCGACGGCTTTGCCGTCGGCACAGGGCTTGGACCAGTAAAAAAAGAAAATGACCCGGCCGGCCCCGGCCCGCACCAACACACCCTATCGCCACCAACCTCCCCCCGCACCCAGCACCAATCCGCCGCCGCCGCCACGCCCCGGCCCCCGGCCGTCCGCCCCGCCACGCCGCTGCCGTCCGCCGTCAAGGCCACCGCCGCCACGCCCCGACACGCCCCGGCCCCCAGCCCGCCACGCCGCCCATCTCCACCGGCCGTGCCCAGCTCCCCGGCCGTGTCCCCTCCCCAGGATCCGCCGCCGTGTCCCCTCCCCAGCTCCTCCCCAGCTTCGCGGCCGTCTCTCCCTCCCCAGGATCCGCCGCGGCCGTGCTCCCCCGTCGAGGATCCACCGCGGCCGTGCACCGCCCCCTGCCTCCTCCGGCCTCCAATCTCCACGTCGTTGCTGCAGCCACCTGTGCAACCGCAGGTGAGAGCAAAGTTGATTTAGTTCTAGCTAAATGTATAGTGGGCAAATCCATTTTAGTTCTAGCTAAATGTGTAGTTGATTTAGTACACAATCGATGTGTAGTTGATTAAATTTTAGGTTTATTCTTCCCCACTGTGTATATGTGTAGTTGATTAAATTTTAGGTTTATTAAAACAGTGAGCAAATTTTGGTGTATGCAATATATGTTGTACAATCGATGTTGTCTCACGTAGGCCTGCTATTTTTTATCTATGCTTCCTTGACTAACCCCTGTATCATATGCTTTTACTTAACTAAGTATCATGTCGGAGCCGGAGCGAAAGTTTCGTGGTGTTCATCGGAGACACACGAAGATCCCGACTTGGGCAGCTCAGATCACAGTGGATCACAGGAAGATCCAGCTTGGTACTTTCAGGTGCCCGTGGCAGGCGGCCCGCGCCTACGACTGCGCGGCGGTCCAGCACTTTGGGGCGAGAGCGATCCTCAACTTTGAGGATGAGCGGAGCGTGGCGCATATGTTAGCGCCAGATGGCATGAGGATCGCGACGAAGGCCGAGGAGAGGGAGCACCGGCAGGCAGAGAGGCTGCTCAGGGCGCGCCACCAGCGCGAGGAGGATGACCCCTTGGTCAAGGATCTCCTCCTTGATCCCCAGGTGATGGCGGTCCAGTACCAGGTTTTCAGCGAGAGCCGGCAGCAGCGCGGGCAGGGCGAGGCCGGCCCCTCCGGCACGCAGCAGCAGGGCGAGGACTCTAGCAGCAGCCTGTCCTCTTGTTGGGACCGCTTGGACGACGCCACTGACACCGGCGCGAGTCGAGTTTAGGATGTCTATCATCCTACCTGTCGTACTACTAGACTTATCTTGCTACCTGTTGTACTGCTAGACTTATCATACATGCTACCTATGTATTATTGTGCTACTTGTCTATATGTGTTATGTTTAGCTAATATGGTTACATCGTTCTATGGTTTATTCTGTTTTATGTTTAATTATTAGGTAAAATGGAGGGATATTTGCTTATATATTTCGATTGTTTGTACTTTTTAGATGACGTAGCTTCCCGCCAGCCAGCACCGTCGGTCCCGCGCGTCGTCGCGGCTTCTCCAGCTGAGGAGGGGCCGCCTCGGTGCCCTTTGTTTTGTCGCCCTCTTCCGGAGCACGTCCTCGACCTTCTCCGGCCACCGATCACGCTTCGAGGGTATAAATCTTTCGCCTCTCTTGCTGCATAGGTTTATTTTGGTCTAGATCACCAAGTCAGTCGCGTAACCCGAGTCAGATCCCATCCGGAAGGGTTACAAATTTATAAATATGCAGGATTGTCCATCTTTGCATATTTATAACCGTAACACTTCCGGGTTGTCCTGTTGGACAGTCCGAGTACGTGTAGATCGGGTCGTGTTCCATGTTCTACCCCTTCCTGAGACGTAATTTCGGCAGCACCTCCCTGTTGTTCTTCGGATGCACACCCTCTCGGCTTGACAAGCTCGAGACGTGTATTCTGAAGAACAGCGGGGAGGTGCTGCCGAAATTCCGTCTCGGGTCGGGGTAGAACATGGAACACGGCTCGATCTACACGTACTCGGGCGGGATAGGCCCTCCTATTAGAAGTGTAGGTGAACCCTTGCATGATGTAAAGATTAAAATTTGACCGTAATTAATCTGGTGACACTAAATCATTTTATTATTACTTGGTGCATATTAAAAGACTGCGTGCTTGTTTCGCTCCCAATAAAGCAGAGGATGGCTGATAATGGGTGGATGTACACTGGCCGTGTCGATAAGATTAAAAGAACAGAGGAGTGGGAGATGAAGACCAATATATTAGTGAAGGAGTTAGGGCGTGGTTCAAAGGCAAAAGGAGTTCGTGGAAGGTGCCCTTGCACTCATTGCAAGAATCGTGACCGTCAAGGAAAGGAAGATATGACTAAACATCTTTGGTTGTATGGGTATACGCCTAACTACGTCACGCATGTCAAATTTGATCAGTACGAACGTCTCAGAGTTGGGGTGATGCGGCAGCGGATCGATGGCAATGAGTACGATGGGTTGAGAAACATGCTAGATGATCACCATGCTGCTTACATGCCGGATTCGCCACCTCCACAGGAGGAACAGGAGGAACCGGGTGAACCGGAGGCACCGGATGAACCGGAGGAACCAGAGCCAACCGCGAAGGCTTTCTATGAGACGATGGCCTCGGCTACGAAGCCTCTATACGAGGGTGCAAACGTTTCTCAGCTCGATGCCGTAGCTCAACTACTAAGTGACAAGTGTCAGTTCTCCACCACCCGTGCAGGCTTTGAAGCTAATCTGACAACATCTGGTAACATGTTGCCCAAAGGGCATTGTCTGCCAAAATCCATGCACGAGACGAAGAAACTATTGGGATCGCTCAGCATGGATTATGAAAAGATTCATTGTTGTCCAAAAGGATGCCTGTTGTTCCGGAAACAATATGCGAATGACAAGTACTGTAGCCTTTGTGGGGCCTCTAGGTATGAGGAGAAAACGCTGCCTGATGGTCGGAAGACGCAGGGAAAAATCCCTGTGAAGGTTCTTCGGTACCTCTCATTCATAAAAAGAATGCAGCGGCTTTTCATGTCCGAGGAGTCTGCCAAACAAATGACTTGGCACAGGAAAGGGAAGAGATACGTCGACGAGTTAGGACGGGAAAAGATGGGACATCCATCTGATGGTGAGGCATGGAAGAACTTCGACTTGAAACACCCCCTTAATTCAGCAGATGCTCGGAATGTCAGAATTGCAATAGCAACAGATGGGTTCAATCCATTTGGGATGTCGACTGCGTCGTACAGCTGCTGGCCCGTGTTTGTTATTCCGCTCAATCTCCCTCCTGGGGTACTAATGCAAAGGAAGCACATGTTTCTGTCGCTGATCATTCCAGGGCCCGAATACCCGGGGAAGAATTTGAGTGTCTACATGCAACCGCTTGTGGATGATTTGCACCACTCATGGCACAATGGGACGTGGACATACGACCGAGCATCAAAGAAAAACTTCTCGATGAAAATTTGGTTCCACTATTCCATGCACGACCTACCCGGGTATGCCCTATTCTGCGGATGGTGTACAGCTGGTAAATGGCCATGCCCAGTGTGCAGGAACCAACTTGAGTTCCTTTGGCTAAAGTCAGGTCGCAAGTATGTCGCGTTTGACAAGCATCGACAGTTCCTCGAAGGAAGGCATCCTTATCGAGAAGACCAAAAAAACTTCACGAAGGGCGTAGTTGTGCGTGAAGAAAAAGCGATACCGAAGTTCGATGGTGCAAAAGTTGATGCCGAGCTAAGTGCTCTCGTGCCTGCTGTGGGACCTGGCCCACGATTTGAGGGATATGGTGTAACGCACAACTGGACTCATGTGGCAGGCTTAACGCAGCTAGAGTATTACAAGGACCTCGAACTTCCCCATAACATCGATGTGATGCACACCGAAAAGAATGTTGGAGAGATGATCTTTCACACAGTCCTGAACATTCCTAAGAAGACAAAGGACAATGTGAAGGCTAGAGTTGATGTTCAGAAGCTCTGTGATAGGGAGAGATTACACATGAAGCCTCCTAACCCTCGTCAAAAAAATTGGTTTAAGCCAAATGCCGACTACTGCCTTGATAATATCCAAAAGAAGGAGGCATTCAAGTGGCTCAAAAACATCGCCGTGATGTTCCCTGATGGTTACTGTTCCAATATAAGTAATGGAGTCAATCTTCTTACAGGAAAAGTCACTGGGCTCAAGAGTCACGACTATCACATATGGATTGAGCGGTTGATGCCGGTGATGCTTCGAGGGTATCTCCCCGATAGTATCTGGCGAGTGCTTGCGGAGTTGAGCCATTTCTTCCGCACGCTCTGTGCGAAACAGATATGTCCCCTGATTATTGCGAAGCTGCGTGATCTTGTGCCGGAGTTGCTATGCAAGTTAGAGATGATCTTTCCGCCAGGCTTCTTTGTTCCGATGGCACATCTCGTTGTGCATCTCGCGAACGAGGCACTCTTGGGTGGACCGGTGCAGTTTCGTTGGCAGTTTTGTATTGAGAGAGAGTTTAAGTACATTCGAAACATAACTGGAAACAAAGCTAGGATTGAAGCATGCATAGCTGAGGCAACAATACTCAAGGAGATGGCAGACGCCGTGACAACGTACTTTCCCGATGAAGTTGCCACTATGCATAACCCGGTCACTCGGTACAATGTCGACGAGCCCAAGAATGACCCCAAGCTCCTCCTCTTCCAATGTCCCGGTGGCAAGGCCGGTGCCGGTGAAAAATGTAAATTGACCAAGGAAGAGAAGGATTGCATAATGCTCTATGTGCTTATAAACATGACGGAAGTACTCGATTTCATGAGGTAAATGGTGAACAAATTACTTTGCAACTAGTAACTCAGTTTCGGTCTAATACGTATTTTCTCCTTTTAGACAATTCCAAGATGAATACTGGTTGGGAACGGTGGATCCCGATCCCGCGGAGCTGGACACTCTTCTGAAAGAGGGTGCTCACGGAGGAAAAAAATTTGTGTCTTGGTTCATGGGAAAAGTAATTTCTAACGTGTCCCTCTTACCTTGCAATATGTGACTTGTCCCTCTTATTACACGTAACTAATGCACAAAACAATTTGAACCGTACTTGTAGGGAGCTGATCCCAACGTTGAGATGACAAATGAGCTGAGATGTGTTTCCCAAGGATTTAACCGTACCGTCATTAAGTATGAGAAGTATGATGTGAATGGGTTCCGCTTCCATACAGAGTATCACCAGAATAATCGTCCTGGAGCAAAAACTGTAAATACTGGGGTCTTCACCAAAGGATCCAGAGGAGCCGATGGAGCCAATTACGTAGATTACTACGGAAGGTTACAAAACGTATACGAGCTGACGTTCAATCGTACGAACATAGAACTCAAGCTCGTTGTGTTCAAGTGCCACTGGTTCGACCCATGCACTGGACCACATGGTGGACAGAGAAGTGAGCCTTCCATTGGGTTAGTTGAAGTTAAGCCTTCAACCACCTATACCGGAGCCGATGTCTATATTGTGGCTCACCAAGCCAAGCAAGTTTATTATTTGCCCTACCCATGCCAGAAAGAGAACCTCAAGGGCTGGGAAGTCGTGTTCCGGGTATCCCCACATGGTAAGCTACCCAGGCCCTCCGACGACGATTACAACAACATTGACCCTAAAACATACGAGGGAATTTTCTATCAAGAGCAAGAGGACTTCGGGCACTTTGACTTACAAATAGGTGGTCTCGAGGACCTCGAGAACAATGCACACACTCGTGGTGAGTCAGTGGTGGATCTGAAGGACATAGATGTGCTCTCGAAGTTTCATGCGGAAAATGACGACGATGACGAGCCTGGCGATGAGCTTCCGCCCTACTACTCACGTGATAGTGATAGTGATAGTGAGAATGAGAACCAACACCCTGATGAGGAGAGTGATGACGATAGGTGACGGTCTATAATGTCTTTATGCTTTAGTAATTATTTTCCAACATGCTTCTTAATTGCATTACGTCTTTATGCTTGGTATCTACATGTTATTATGTCTTTTATTCTTTAGTATTTATTTTTCGACATGCTTCTTCATTGCATATGTCTTTATGCTTAGTGTCTACATTTTATTATGTCTTGATGCTTACTTGTTTTCTCTTTCTCAATGCAGTTGATTGAACAATATGAGACAGGGCAAGGAAAGCGCTTCTGGTGGTCCTTCTCCCGGTTCTTCAGCTTCTCCTGGTGCTTCGCCTTCTTCCGGTGCTTCTGCTGCGCCGATCCGACGCTCACCTATTATCAGCCGGGGAGATATGGGGTTCACCCCGTCGCCGTCGGCGCAATAGATGTAGGGCTTTGGACGTCTAGACATCTAGCTATGTATGTATCTACTTGATGATGGTCCTATGTGTGTATCTACTTGATGATATATGGAGCCATTGTGTGATCTTGTTTGTTGTGAATTTGTCGTGATTTTTGATTATTTTTTCTGCTATTTTTGCTGCAAAAAACGAGCCGCTGGAAAAAAAATCTGGGCGTACCTTTGCCGACGGCATGCCGTCGGCACAGACCCCTTAATGTGACCAAATGGGCGTACCTTTGCCGACGGCACTGCCGTCGGCACAGGTAAATCCCTGGAGCGCCCAGCTGCCTCCACGTGGCGACGCTGTGCCGACGGCAGGCCGTCGGCACAGACCCCTCCACCTCGCCCGACCAATGTGGGCCCCACCCGCCGCTGTGCCGACAAAGTAGGTGCCGACGGTGCGTCTCTGGCCGTCGGGAAAACTGTGCCGACGGTTTTCTTCTGTGCCGACGGCCAGGTGGCCTGTGCCTACGGGGCCCTATGCCGACACGCTGTGCCGACGGTGGCCGTCGGCATAGGTGTGTGCCGACGGAATTGGTTCCTTTGCCGACGGGCTGCGGCCGTCGGCACAGCTGGCCATTCCTGTAGTGTAGTAATTCATTGTCAAGTAGTATGACACGTCAACATGCTCAAATATCCGGAGTGTCACGACTAGCTCTTGACATTAAGTTGTTGCAAAAGCTGAGTGTAATTGTATATTTAATATTAATATATTTTGTTTATAAAAAAATTCAGTGTGCTCACATGACTCCACCCAACACTTTTCTCGTGACTTCTAGTAATACCATATAGACAACCACCAGGGCCAACTCTAGAAATTTGGGGCCCGGGTGCGAAATACATAATGGGGTCCTTAAACTACAAATGTCGCTAGTCTAGAGATGAAGAATTATGGGCGATCGGGTTTTCTATATACCAACATATTCTTAATATTTATATTATGAAATTTGGTGTGTTGATCAGGGCAAACTTAATTAGCTAGACGATTTGTCGCTAGACCGGCGAGAACAAGAAATCACTTGTTAACTTGCATTGGAAACCAGAACTATGTATATACTGGAACCTAGAGGTTCAATGTAGGACATTGACACATGTATCTAACCACATGAATCTATTGTATAACTAGTAGTTTTACTTGCAAGTATCAACCGAGACGACAGAGAGAATAAAACAGAAATATAAGAGCCATGTGTACCTTGAGTAAAGGAATGAATAAACTGAAGCTCGGATTATTTTGGCGACGTCGGAATGTCAGAGGTTATGAGAGCTCTGCCTCGCACTCGATCTTCGTATGAGGCACGTTACTTTCTAGTAATCCGTCATTAGCAGTTTAGCACAAAGAAAACATACAACATTATAATTACAAGCCACAAACAACGAACGCCTGAAAAAACTAACAGCGGAATCACCACCTACCAGTTTAATAGTCAGCATGGAATCAGGTTGCCCAACGCCCGTTGCCACATCAGAATATTAGGTCTTGGCGATGCCGCGCTTCCACATCAGATCTTTCTGAAGGCCAATAAGACAGGAATATCTGTTTTTGCAGTACCATATGGCTCGCGCAAAGTAATCTTCCATTTGGCGGCGGCGTCGCCGGCTATGGCCTTCGCACTATCGATCGAGTCGAGTCTTCCTAGGAGGCAGTTGGGTAGAGAATGGAAGTATGAGCCGCACATGGCATCAGTTTTTTTTTTGAACACAATTATTCCATTAAGATACGACGAGATCGTCGGCCACCAAAACGGAAACATTGTTAGGGGGGTCAGACACTACCGGAATCTGGATCTTTGCCGTGCGGCCATTTTACACGGCAAAGGGCTTGCGGAACACGGCAAAGGTGTTGCCGTGCTTAGCTGCACGGCAAACGCCACACGGCCTAATACGCGTCGGTAATGGGTCTTTGCCGTGTTCTTTCCCAAAAAAGCACGGCAAAATGTTTTGCCGTGATCCAAGCGAGTACCGCACGACACATATCTGTCAGACTAGGTCAACCCTCACCCCTGGTCTTTGCCGTGTGCCAACTGTGTGCCGTGCTCCATTTCTTTGCCGTGCGCCCACTGTGTGCCGTGCGACGGTTCTGTGCCGTGCGTCTGGAGGAAAAGAGGCACGGCAAACCTCCGGTCTCTGCCGTGCGTCTGGAGAAAAAGAGGCACGGCAAACCTCCCGTCTTTGCCGTGTTCCACATGCGAAGATCACGGAAAAGCCTTTGTCTGTGCCGTGTGCTCTCCCGGAAAAGGCACGGCACATCTCCGTGGCCAGAATCTGGGCGTCGACCCTTTGCCGTGCGCCAAAAGATGCTGGACACGGCAAACTGACCATATGGTCATCCCCATGTTGCCAGGTCTCAGGTGAGCGCCACGTGCACGCTGTGCCGTGTGCCCCATCACGGCAAAGTGACCATATTGCACCGTTTTGTTCTTTTTTTTTAAATTTCCTGCACAGATAATCCACAAAATAATTCACAGATAGCAATTGTCACACAAATATGACTAAACTCCACATAACATAGACATAGTTCAACAAATAAGATCAAACTCCATCCTCCATAAGACTTAAACTCCTCCATAACACAAAACGAACTCAAACTCCACAAACATGTCATGTACTCTACAAATAGGTCATGCACTCCACATGTAGGTCACAAAGGGATGTAGCTTGCTCAATCTCCACATGTAGGTCACGACGGCGAAGATGGACATCATGGAGGAGGAGGATCGTCCTACACGTTTGCAAAAAATGATGAGTTAGATGTAATGACCATTGGAGATTCATTGATTGGCTATGTCGATCTAAGTGAGACATGAAGCAAAAAAATGATGACAACTAGTGAGACATGAAGCAAAAAAAAGATGACAACTAGTGAGACATGAAGAAAAAATGATGACAACTAGTGAGACATGAAGCAAAAAAAACTTGGCTATGTCGATCTAAGTGAGACATGAAGCAAAAAAATGATGAGACATGAAGCAATTAACTAGGTGGAAATGGCATAGTCATGACAACAAGTTCAACTAACTAAATTTTGACAAGTTCAACAAAAGTGGCAATGGCATGGCTAACTAAAGTGGCAATGGCATTTTGACAAGTCATGCGAGCATACCCACGGAGCCTCCGGACAATGCTAGGGTTGGAGATATGGGGCTGACCCTCCGGATTGTCCTGGCCACCAAGCGGCGGCGCCATCGAGTGAGATCCACCCGCCGATCCTGGTGAGAGGGTCAGCTTACTCACCGTTGCGCTCCTTGAACTTCTCCGTGTACCCCTTGCTCCGGAGCTCGGCGCTCTGGTTGATCCACATCGACCCTGTCTCAGGATCCGGCGCATCCCTGGTACGCATCTTTGCCCAGACGGCGAAGGGCGAGGGGTCTACGCCGGTCTTCAATTTCTGCAAAGAGAGCACGAACATAGGTGAAAAAGAGACGATATTGCAAAAGAGAGCACGAACATAGGTGGATTAAAGAATGCATTTGCTCACCTCATTTTGTATGCATTGGGAGAGGCTGAGGTTGCCTTGGCGGTGTGTTCCACCCTTGTTCTCCGCCCGCTTTGCCTTTCCCTCCGTGTGTATCTTGAGATACTCCGCGCTAGTCCACCACGCTACCATCGCGAGGTGGCAGTCGGCGTTGTTACCGACGTACGGAGGAGGCACCTACGTGCACAGAACACACATATTAATGATATTACACGGCGGTCAACAAAATCGATAATATAGAATGACGCTACCTGCAGGTACTGCCATGGCTGCATCAAGATGTCCCGAGCACGCTTCTTTTCCAGCCCAATGTTCTTTTCGGCGTACCAATTGCGGACAGAGTTCACGCGAGCCTCGTAGTGCATGTCCGTCACCATCTTAGAGGCCATCGTCAAAAGGATGGCCTCGCACTTGTCCTTGTCCTCCTTCCGACAGGTGAAGAAGTTCTACAAGCATGCACACATAGGTAAAATAGGGTCAAAGCCATTAGTGCAATCTCGGATTTATAGAATGAAGAGAAGTCAAACAAACTTACCCAGAAATAGCCGAGTGTCTTAAGCGCCATGTTGCGGTACTCGCCATCGGGATCCGACGCGAAACAGTAGTGCCTGAAAGTCCAAGCTACACTCTTGCCACCCTCTGGGAGGGTGACAATCCCTGGGAAGAACTTCCTGAGACAACATCCAAGGATGCTCGCGTAGGTACGCTGTTCCTTCACTTTAGGAGGCTGGTACTCAAATGTCCTACACAATGAGAAAACCAAAATTAGTATAGTTAGCGGGTCAAAACAGAATGAGAAGCTAAAATTGAACAAAAACTATAATATGTACCTTTTCCAACAGGCAGGAGAAGAGTGTTCTTGTAGGCGTAATATCGGGGATCGGGGAGTCCCGCTGACCCCCGCTGATAGGCGGCCGGGTCCGTGGCTCAGGGATATCCTCCTCAGTCTCAACCCACTCCGCCGGTGGGTCCCACTGCAGCGTCGGGTCAAGCACAAACCCGTCCTCCCCAGGTCCCTCCTCGCGCCCCTCCTCGTCGCTGTCCTCCTCCTCCCCCTCCACCTCGCCCTCCTCAGAAGCCTCCGGCAGCAGGTCCTCGTCAGAAGCCAGCGACTCGCTCTCAGAGTCCGACTGCACCTCCTGATCGTAATCTGTGTCATCCTCGTCGGGCTGCTCGGCAGGGAGAGGACTAGGAATCTTGCTAGGCCTCCTTCTCGTCCTCGTACTCCTCGCATGTGGAGGTGAGGAGGAGGTGGAGGTGGTCGTGGTGCCGAACTCGATCCCACCAGGATTTTCTTCATGCTGCCCACCTTTTTTGCCAAGGCCTTCTTCATGTTTCCTGCATTGACAAAAAAATGGTTTCATCAGTATACATGATCCAAAATTAAGGTAAATAGATGAAGCAACAACGAGTAAAGTAAAAATGAGTACAATTAGATGAAGCAACAATTAGAATAAAACAAAATACATGGAGTATCGACAATGAGTTCTCACAAAATAAGCTAGACTGACAATCACTATTACATAGAGTAGCATTGACCTATTACATATAAGCTAGACTGGCAATTACTAATACATGTGTCCTCATCGCTATCAGTAGCCTGTGTCGAGATCATCGGGACCAACAATTGGACCACCCGTGTCGTCATCACTGTCAGGGTCGCCACACCACCAACCATCCACGGAACCTGGAGGTGGTCCCTGTGGCTCGTCGACGATTAGTCCTGCGTGGAACCGCTCTAGCAAAGTCACGTCGGCTTGGTTATGAACCTCCTCCACTTCATCATGCGCGGTGTCTTCCTCCATTCCCGCATCTTCGTCTTCTTCGCCGTATTCCATCTCATCATCGGTCGGCAAGTTGATAGTGAATTTCCCAGGGAGCCCTCCATCCTGATAGAACTCGCCGTCAGATGTTGAGGGGTCTAGGCGGCGGTAATCTTGACCGTTAGGCATAGCCGGCCTACTGTGCGACGGTACCGTCACCACAACATCCCACCCCTGTAGACGCTTTGATATGCTTTTGCTGTCTTCTTGCACGGGTACGGGAGATAGAATACTTGGAAGGCCTGGGTAGCCAAAATGTAGACGTCGTCTCCCGAATACTTGGAGCTTCATTCAACTTCGACCAATCCAATTGTAGGATCCCGTCTAACCCGACGCGGGTCTAACCAATTGCATTTGAATACAACGGGATCTAGCCCTTTACCGAAACCATAATTCAACTTGTATATGCCTCAACTCTTCCATAGTAATGGAGTTTATCTGAGCCTTCACATAACACCCCACTATTTATTGTCTTCCGGTTGCCCCGGTTTGTTGTGTGTTCATGAGTATGGAAGCGATATCCATTCACGTCATAAGCATGGAATGAGTTGACGGAATGGCTAAAGCCATGGGCAATGTTTCTAAGCTCTGTCTTCATCTCTTTGTCCTTTTTTGCCTACAAGTGTAGCACGAGAAGTTTAGAACGAGGAATGATCGATGAATGTCCACGGTACTAGAAAAGTTAGATAGAATAGTACCAAACCCGTGAACCAGCTAATGAAACCACAACCCTTGCCAAAACCACCACCGTTGTCAAAAAGATCTTCGAATCTTTCGGGGTAGGGTCCCTTCTCAGCTTCCAGTTTTCACGAGTGAATCGTCTACGCCAATGAGAAAAGAGGAGTTAGCCACGAATATAGGAGTGAATGTTTGTGAAATACTAAATGGTGAAAGACTTACTCGCGGTACGGCTTCACTTCCTCCATACTCATCAAGATATACGAGGAGATCAGATCCCGCTTGAGCTTTTTCATGATGAACTTCTTCGTGCCACTTGATTTGCCACCGAGCCCTATGAAGATGCTAAGCTTGGGTACATCTTCAGGGTTGGCTGCATTGTAGCGAACGACTGGATTGTGGATTGTGGGAATGTTGGCATCATAGAAACCTGTCGTGAAGTTTGACACCTCCTCGTTAAGGCATGCCTCGGCCATGGATGCCTCGATCTTGCATTTATTCCCGCAATTCTGGCGTAGGTCTTTCATTTTTCTCTCAGGCCCAAACTGCCAACGGGTCGACACAGGCCCCCCCATTAAAGCCTCGTGCGCGAGATGCAAGATCATATGTTGCATCGGATTAAAAAACCCTGGCGGAAGTATCGTCTCTAGCTTGCAAAGCAACTCGGGTGCCTGTTCATGCAGCTTCAGAACCACCTCACGATCTAACTCCCTTGCACAAATCTGCCAGAAGAAAAAGCTCAACTCCGCCAGTACTCGCCAAGTCTCCTCATCGACATAGCCTCGAATCATCACCGGCATTATGCGCTCAAGCCACACGTGGTAGTCATGACTCTTCAGCCCTCCTACTCGCTGCGTGTCCAGGTTCACACACCTCGCCCAGTTAGCTGCATACCCATCAGGGAAGTACAAACACTGCCCGAGTCACTGTAATATTTCCCTTTTTTCCGGCCTTGTAGGGCAGAACCGAGCCTTTGGCTTAGACCACCTAGTGCCGTTGACTCCAGGAGGCTTCATTTCAAGATCTGGCCTGTCACAAAGTTCTTGTTGGTCCATTCGAGCCTTGACGTTATCCTTCGTCTTCTCAGTGTCCATGATGGTGCTATAAAGAGCCTCGGCGATATTCTTTTCGGTGTGCATTACATCAATGTTGTGTGGAAGCTCGACATCCTCCATGTAAGGGAGCAGCTTCCAGAAGCACGGAATGTGAGTCCACTGGTGCGTCTCCCCATAACCCACGAAACCATTCCCATCGGTGTTAGGCACGAGAGATTCTAGCTCAGCCTTGATTTCTCTTCCGGTCATCAGACGTGGTTTCGGAGCATGGATCTCGACTCCTTTCTCGAACCGCTTTACGTCACTCCTGTATCTATGACCTGGCTCAAGGAACTGTCGATGTTGATCAAAGCATGAATACTTGCCTCCCTTCGTAAGCCATGAGAAAGTCACAGCCTGTCTGCACTGTGGGCAAGGCCACTTCCCATGTGTACACCAGCCGCAGAACAAAGCACGCGCTGGTAAGTCATGCAGGGATGTGTGGTACCAGACATACATATCGAAGTGATCATTTGTTGAGGCGTCATATGTTCGGACCCCGCGACCGTTCCAGCCAACAGCCAAGTATTCACCAGCGGTTCCAGGTACACGTTCATGTTCTTACCCGGGTATTTTGGTCCTGGGATTATCATCGACAATAACATGTTATGTGATCTCATGGACTCGCCGGGGGGGAGGTTCTGGGGTATGACAAACACAGGCCAACACTGTATGTTGCCGCCGACATGCCATACGGATTGAACCCATCGGTTGATATAGCAACAGCTACGCTCCTCGGGTCGCTCGCTTTCAGTGGATACTTCGCTACAAAGTTCTTCCATGCGTCACCATCCGACGGATGTATCATCTTGTCCGTGTATCTATTCCCTAACGCGGCCCATCGCATCTGCTGGGCAGTGTCTTTGTTCATGTAAAGCCGCCGGATCCTCGGTATAAATGGAAGGTACCGGAGAATCTTTTGGGGAATCCCGGTCTGCCTCTTCTGTCCACCACCGAGGTCGACCTCGAAGTACCTAGAGGAATTGCAATGGATGCAATAATTTGTTCCAGCATGTTCTTTCCTGAATAGCATGCATCCCTTTGGACAGGCGTCTATCTTCTCATATGACATCTTAAGGTCACGGAGGAGTTTAGTCGCCTCGTAGAAGCTCTTCGCCAAGATATGCCCTTTCGGTAGAAGGCTGCCAACGACGGCCAGAATATCATCGAAACCATCCCTGCATATCTTCCTCTGGCACTTCACGACCATAAGGCGAGCGATGGCATCTAGAAGGGTAACATCTGTATGTTCATGAAGGGGTTTCTGCGAGCCAAACATAGTCTCGTAGTACTTCTTCGTGTCTCATCTGGCTGCTCACTTGTCTCCGCCTCCAGAGGTGTCTCCGCCTCTACACGACGGCTTTCAGGCGCATTAGCATTGACAAAGGTCTAAGTAGTTGTTGAACCCAGTGTCAAATTCTCCCGCTGGCTGAATCTGACGTGGCTCGGTTCTAGGACGTTTTGCTAACTGTTCACCATGGAAATTCCAAACATGGTAGAATGGTGTGAACCCATTCTTGATCAGGTGCGTACTAACATCTACCTACGACTGTCGCCTTCGGTTATCACATTTTGAACAGGGGCAAAACACTTTAATGGGTCTGCTGCTGATGTCAAACGCCTTGTTCACAAACTCCTCGCCTTATCTCTCCATTCATCACTAAACTCCCACGGACTCTTTCTGCCAGCATACATCCACTCACGGTTCTGTCTCGGATCCATCCTTTAATTGGTACCAAAAAAACATACACAATGCTTTCAGTTCAACATGTCACTGAATATTAACAAAACCATTTTTTACGGCCAAATTATATCTTTTACAACATGCAAGGGTTCACCTACACTTCTAATGGGTAGGGGCCTATCCCGCCCGAGTACGTGTAGATCGAGTCGTGTCCCATGTTCTACCCCGACCCGAGACGGAATTTCGACAGCACCTCCCCGCTGTTCTTCAGAATACACGTCTCGAGCTTGTCAAGCCGAGAGGGTGTGCATCCGAAGAACAACGGGGAGGTGCTGCCGAAATTCCGTCTCAGGAAGGGGTAGAACATGGAACACGACCCGATCTACACGTACTCGGACTGTCCAACAGGACAACCCGGAAGTGTTACGGTTATAAATATGCAAAGATGGACAATCCTGCATATTTATAAATTTGTAACCCTTCCGGATGGGATCTGACTCGGGTTACGCGACTCGACTGACTTGGTGATCTAGACCAAAATAAACCTATGCAGCAAGAGAGGCGAAAGATGTATACCCTAGAAGCGTGGTCGATCACCGCAGAAGGTCGGGGACGGAACAGGGGCACCGAGGCGGCCCTCCTCAGTTGGAGAAGAAGCCCCGTAAACTACGACATCTGAAAACCACAAAAAGAACATATATATAGAACAAATGTACAACATAAATATCAGCTCCTAAATAAGAGACGGAGTATAAATAAGAAACCAAGTTTACGACTTTACGACTTTACGACTTTCCGACTTTACGAGTTTACGAGTTTACGAGTTTAGGACTTTACGACTTTACTAGTTCCACCATTTTTTCTTTACACTTCTACCTCCTAACTAACTAACCTAACTAACCTAACTAACTAACTAACTAACCTAACTAAGCCGCAGCTGCTAATCAGAGTTGTGCATCTAAATTAACATAGGGCAGTATGTAATAGAGGCATAATGTTGACAAACGAAGCAAGACCAAACAAGGACTGCATCATCAGGCAGCAATCGATTCGGAGCACGACCCAAAAAATTCACCTTCTTGTCCTGCGCGGTGGAGCCGGACTCGGTCCGGGAGGAGGGGTCGGGGCAGGAGGACGGAGGCGAGGAGGGGGCCGGCGCCGGAGACGAGGCCCCCGAGCTTGCGACCAGGGACGTGTGGGGGTGGCTCGACGGCGGAGGAGGTGGCGGGGCGTGGCGGCTGGGAGGTCGCGGCGGAGGAGGTGTGGGGGTGGCTCGACGGTGGAGGAGGTGGCGGGGCATGGCGGCTCGCGGAGGAGGAGCTCGCCGACGGCCGGGGCGTGGCGGAGGAGGTGGCGGGGCGTCGCGGAGGAGGAGGTGGCGGGGCATGGCGGCTCGCGGAGGAGGCCGGGAGGGGGCGGAGCCGGCGTGGGCGGCCGGAGGGGGCGGCGCCGGAGGGGGCGGCCGGAGGGGGCGGAGCCGGCGGGGGCGTGGTCGTGTGTGGAGTGCGTGTGTGGAGTGCGTGTGTCGCGTGTGTGTGGAGTGCGTGTGTCCACAGAGTGAGGTTGTGTGGATAGGACTTTGCCGTGATGGTTTTCGTGGGCAGCACGGCAAAGAAGAAAAGCGCACGGCAAAGAAGCCTCCTTTGCCGTGTTTCTTCCCTTTGCCGTGTGCCTTTATTCCTTTTCATTTTTCTTTCTCTTTGTTTTTTCTTTTAATTGTTTTTCTTCTTTACTTTTTTTTGGACTGTTTATGAGACTGAATGGTACTGCTTACCTGAGATCCGGAAGGTAGTGATGCTCTTCATGAGACATGAAGTTCTGCGAGTAGTAGCCGGCCCCTTCTTCGTAGGACCTGAAGTTATCCATCCGTTAGTTGAAGGAATGACGCTGTTTGCAAGCAAGCCGTAACTACAGATGGCTGCCACTGATAGTGCCACTGGATTTCAAAGGGTGTTGGTAGGTTGTGGAACCAAGATACAGCTCTGAGGTGCGACCCGCTTCACCGACCCCGCTTACTCTGTAGTAAGTTCCGACACTTGGAGGTGAAAACTCCCGTGTCGGGTGCCGGGCACGGAATCATGCGACGGACCACATGAAATGTTGGTTCCCCATGGTGTCGGGGGAATACTTTCTGGATTAACCCGCGGCCCAGTGCGACTTAACTTACTCGCACGGATGAAGGCCCACTTGGGAACAAGCCCAATATTGAACCGCCATAAGGAGAAAGATCTAGAAGACAATCCCGGAGGACGTGAAGACCAAGTAGTCTCCGAGTAGGCTCTGTGGATGTATTCCTTATGGGGAAGTTTCCTTTTGTAACCTAGCGAGCCTCTGTGTATATAAAGAGGACTCGCAGGACTTAGAGCGGGTCAAGCTATCAAGCCCCAAACCCTAGCTCATACGGCGAGTACCAGATCATCGCCTCCATTGTAACACCTCGATTATCATATCAATACCAATCTAGGGTAGGCAGGAAGTAGGTCTTTTACCTCACATTGAGGGGGCCGAACCTGGGTAAATCTGTGTTGATCTTTGTTCCTGCGATCCCAAGCTCGGAGATGCTTGACTCGCGTAATCCCACACCTACGAAGTCATCTATGACACCTGACGTGACAAACCCACGACAGTTGGCGCCCACCGTGGGGCCTGCGGTCAAGAGCGTCACGTTCCGCGCAGGATCCATGAAGGGAGCTGAAGATCTTGTTGTTGGCCGTATCATCACGGTCAATGGCACACCCCTCATCGACGATTCAAGCTGGGGGCCGGAAGCAGATTACTTGGAGACCGGCCACGTCATCCCCTTTGGATCCATCAACGTCTTCGTCGGCTTCATTGGCGGCGAGTCAGAGGATCCATCGCAGCATGGCGACTCAGAAGAAGGAGTCGCGGTAACAGTGGACCAAGAAGAAGGATCTATCAACCACGAGTCGCTGCCTCTCGAAGACGAAGAAGGCCAATCCATTGATATGTCCTTGAGGAAAGGCTATGCGGAGGCCCTGTGGACAGTGGCTCGCCCTCTGTAGAAGATCGGCACGTGGAAGGGGTCTACAGGACCACAGAAGCAGACGAAGGGCTGGGCATGCCACCAGGCAGCTTAGCCCCCACACCGCCGGAAGCAGCAGAACAAGCCGCGCTAGATGCATCAGGAGTCGCGGCATCCGCTGCGATGACGCCAGGAGTCGCGGCCTCAGGAGTCGCAAACAGAGAAACTCCACCTGGAGTCGCGCCTGCGGAATCAGGGCAAGGGTAACCCCCAGCGCAGCGGTCACGCCGCCACAGGAAGCGTGTTGTTTACACCAATATCTGCGGTTAACGCGGCTGCTAGGGTGACAGAATTGGAGGCTACCAGGATCGGGCTATATGATGAGTCCAGAGAATCGCAGATGAGAGAGCCAGGCTGGCGCGTGAGGAACAGCGCCTCCAACAGGAGCAACTGCGACTCATCGAGGAAACCAATTCTGTGCAAGGAATACAGGCCACCTTGCCACATAGACGTCACGCGAGTCGCCTGCAGCCAGGAACAGTAAACCCTATGGAGCTGTTCCAATCACCCACCATGAACCAGCAATTGCGGTCCCATCAGTCGCCACCAACACGACGCACCCGGTCGCATGGTCAGGGGTCGCACAACCTCAGTCGCGATACCCGCACACATGGCACCATCTGCCATGGTTATGCGGTCCGTGGCCCCGTTAGCTGCGCCCGCGGTTCAAGCAATCGCGGCACCATCAATCGTGCCAGCGGTTCCATCTTTCGCAGCACCAAGAGTAGCAGAGATACCTGGATCAAGGGCCATAGTACCGGCTAACAACAGGGCCATGATGCCCCCGCCACTGACGCAGCCAACCTTTGTTCAGCAGTCGCCACAGCAGCCTCAAAGGTTCCACACGCCGCAAGGGCATTATGTTAGCCCAGTGGAGAATCTCTTTGCAGCCACAAACATCTTGGCCAGATTAGCGCCAGCAGGAAACACGCCAATGGACAGAGAGGCACGGCGTGCCATTGAGATGCTGAGCACAGCAGTGATACAGCAGGCGAATATGTCCGAACACGCAGGACGGTGCACTCCACCCCTTACAATAGCAGAGCAACGGCGGAGAGAAGCATCCACGCGGAGTCGCCACACGTTGCGACCTCAAGCTCGGCTAGGCGACAAAGGGAAGATCAACCTGCGGCTCAAAATCAACCTCAGCAAGTTCAACCTAGAGATTGTGCAGCCGCGCCGGCGGCCAATCCAATAGGAAGGCCAGCTTCGTCCAACCTATCGTCGCGACTCAAAGGCCCAGTCTGTTTCAACGAAAGAATCAGGTCTGAACCGTTTCCTGCAGATTTCAAAGGACCTCGCAAGGTCGCCAATACAACGCCAGCATGGACCCTGTTACTTGGCTCAACAATTACGAGATGGGCATGAGCATCCTAAATGCATCCGAAGAGATCTGCGCACGTTACCTAAACATGATGTTAGAAGGCGCAGCCCACATATGGCTACAAAATTTGCCACCAAATTCAATAAACTCTTGGGATGAGATGAAGGAAGCTTTTATCAAGAATTTCCAAGGAACATGCAAGCGACTCTGCAGCATAGAGGACCTTGAGCGTTGTGTACAGAAGGAAGGCGAGTCGAGTCCCACTGGATGAGAAGGGTCGCAGAGATCATACATTCCTCAGACAATATACCACCCAGTTCAGCAGTCCTTGTCATGGAGAAAAATTGCAAATTTGAGCCGCTAGTCCACAAACTAGGTCGCATGAAGGATAAAGTCAAGAGCCTAAGCGAGGTAATGGCGGCGGCCAACAAGTATGCTAGCTCGGATAAAACCAGGGACGCATCTGATGGGAGGAAGAGAGGAAACACTGGCAAGGGAAAGAAGGCCAGTAGCAAGCCTCAACAACAGCAAGCTAGCAATGCCAATGCGAGTTATAACAAGCGCAAAAACGAGGAAGGAAACTCAGGGTTAGTCGCAAATACGAATACTCGTTACAAACAAAGCAGCAGCAGAGGAAGGAATTTTCACCCAGTTAATTTGGAAGAGGTTTTCAACCGCCCCTGCGACATCCATATAGGAAAAGATGGGAAACCACCCAACCACACGAAGGCACAGTGTTATCATTACAAAAAGTGGAAGGATGGACAGCCACTCAACACAAACTTCAATCATCAAAACAACGAGGAAGGTAAACATGGCGGAGGCAACAACAGCAACAACGCCGTCCCAAATCCGCAGCCAGATCAGCCACAGTTCCCAAAACAGTTGGGTCAGTATCATACCATTGTGGTGAATACTTCAAGGAGGGAACAAAAGCTGCGACGACGCAATCAGGCTGTTAACGCCATAGTACCAGCCGTCCCACAGTGGCTAAAGTGGTCCGAGCAACCAGTAGTTTGGAGCCGCGAGGATCACCCAGGAGAAATAAATGAAGAGGGAAAACTCGCGCTGGTGGTTGCCCCTCAAGTCGCAGGGTACAAGTTGAGCAAAGTACTGATGGATGGAGGCAGCAGATCAATATATTATACTATGAAACCTTCAAAAGATGAACCTTCAAGAAAAGCAGCTACACCCATCAAGAACAACGTTTCATGGTGTCGTGCCAGGCATATCAGCTCAGCCATTGGGGCGAGTTAACTTGGAGGTCGCCTTTGGGACACAAAGCAACTTCAGGAGCGAGTACATTTGGTTCGAGGTTGTAGATTTCCAGAGCCCATATCATGCGCTGTTTGGCAGAGAAGCATTCGCAAAGTTTATGGCTAGGCCGTGCTATGTGTACCTAAAGCTTAAAATACCAGGCCCTAGAGGTGTCATCACCATCAATGGCGACAAAAGAATAGCTCAAGAATGTGAAGAAGGCGACAAGGCCATAGCCAGAGCAGCTTGCATCGCAGAGAGCGCGCCCATGCGCGAGTCGCAGGAGAATTTTGATGACATCGTGAAGGCCAAGAGGCACCTGCCTGACTTGCGACTTCAGATTACGGCCGCAAGGGAGGCAAGGAAGTCAAAGGCTACGAGCCATTGCCAATAAGGACACATCCCAAGCGTCGCGAGTTGCCATCAGCAGCCGCAGCAAAATTATTAAGAGTTTACATCATCAAGCTGGCCACTCAGGGCTAAAAATTTCAATTCTGGTCGCCACTCAGGCGCGACCGCAATATGACACTGTTGCCACCTAGGCGCGATCGACCCAATTCTGGTCGCCACTCAGGCGCGACCGACCCATGTAACATCTCTGGTTGCCACCTAGGCGCAACCGACCCAATTCTGGTCGCCACTCAGGCGCGACCGACCCATGTAACATCTCTGGTTGCCACCTAGGCGCAACCGACCCAATTCTGGTCGCCACTCAGGCGCGACCGACCCATGTAACATCTCTGGTTGCCACCTAGGCGCAACCGACCCAATTCTGGTCGCCACTCAGGCGCGACCGACCCATGTAACATCTCTGGTTGCCACCTAGGCGCAACCGACCCAAGCATCACTTCTGGTCGCCACCTAGGCGCGACCGACCCTATGTATCATATAATGATTCTGAAATAAAGCATCTCAAACTACCAATTGAGCTGTGAGTCTTTTATTTTTTAATCATTGGTCCCTTGGGGGTGCGGCAGCTTTTTAGCGCGGCCTATTCCTTGGGATCGCCAAACAAGTGGCATTTATCGTGATTATACTCAACCTCTCTTGGATGCGACTTGCACTATGCGGCCAAAGTACTGGGGGTGCGGCGTCAATCGAGTTTGATTGCCTATCATGGCCGCTCTCGACCCTGAACACGCACTTTTTACCTGGGAAATACTGAGCCGCGCAAGGGCCTAAGTGAGGAAAAACCGAGACAAATCATAAGGACCAGCCTATTGGTCGAAACATGTACTGCCAAGAGTACTTAAGCAAACCATAATATTGTCTTATGACACATAAATTCTAACAATTATTACAGACCGCTAAGGGCCAAGCATCAAACCATTGTTTTCTCTTCTTCACTTGTGCGCAGCTTTTGGCCGGTGGGAAGGAGGAACAGGCGGCTTACCAAGCTTGCCAGAAGGAGCAATCGCAGGCTCGCTGGAGGGCTCTTCAGTCGCGGGCTTGGGGGCTGCAGAGCTGGATACGCCTGGAGAGGGGTTCTTTTCCTGCGGAATCACCGCACTGGATGACGGAGCGGGTAACTTCTCCCATCTGCGTTATACTTGCCCATATAGGTCGCAAGATCTATCCCCTCCACCAGTTCAGTCGCGTGGCCGCGCATATCCTTCCAAGTCGTCGCATATTCTGAGGCCGTCAGTTCGGTGCCATCCACCTTCTTCGAGGGCCTACCTTTTGCAACCTTGGCAGCATCAAAAGAAGGATAGTACGTCTTGGCCAAAGCAAGAACATGAGCCGCGCCGGTGCGAGCTGAGGACTCTTCCAGTCCAAAAAGAACTGAGGCGCCCTAAGCAGTCTTTTCAGCAGCCCTTCAGAATCACCAGGGACTGGCTTGGTCGGCAGCAGGCACTTAGACAGTGATTTCATGGCGTCACAAGCCTTCGCGAAAAATCGCGGATATACTCCAGCTGCCTTGAGTACTGCCGCGCTGCTCCTTGGCATCTTCACCTACATCAAGGCATGTCTCCGTCAGCTCTACAACAACAGGCAAAGATAGTAGAGAAAAAAGATGCAGATAAGTCGCAACACATACCAGTTAATTCTTGAGTCATGATGCACACTTTGGCGTGGACAAGGTTATGGGCATCAGAAACTTTCTTCAACTTTTTCTCAAGCTCACCAATGGAAACAGCCTTAAGCCTTGCGTCCTCATTGACATCAGCAATGGCGTCTTTCTGAGCACTGACTTGGAGCTCCAGCTGCTGGACCCTCCTTGGAATTTCTCTTCAACAGTTTTAAGCCGCAGCTCGGTTTTGGCTTGCTCAGAAACTTGAAGCTTTCATCAGATAGCTCGCCCATCCTGGTTTCCCTCTTCTTAGCTCAGCGTCACGCTGGCCAAGGAGCTCGCGTAGCCTCTCCAGTTCAGAGGGAGTATCCCCCAGCTGCTTTTCCAAGGCAATTTTGGCAGCTGTTATGGAGCTTAGTTCCTCCTACGAAGGGAACATCAGTAGTAAGTATATATCAACAGCTAAAAGAGAAGCATCAAGTCTCCCTTTACAGTCAAAGAAGAAACTTGATCCTTGGGGGCTAGAGACAGATAACTGGAGATAGAAGTTTACCTTATAAGCCGCAGACAGGTCAGAAGTGCCTTGCGGAGCTCCATGGCTTGCTTGTCATTTGAGGCAATGATAGCCTCTGACAGTTTCTCAGCGCGGCTTGTGGAGGAGGAAGAAGCAACCTCAGCATGCAGAATTGGCGACCGCAGATTGTCCGCCACTGGCGACTCAACCACTGGCGTATCAGCATCCTTGGCCATTACATCTATGGAGGAGGGGTTGACCTTCTCCACGTCCTGGATCATAAGGGGATCCGTTCTATCCTCCAGAGCCACCTCTTGGGTGGCTGTGTCAAGAACAGGGACCGTGGCCAGGTCATCAGTGGTGGCCACGCCCTCTACCATGGCGGTATGAGCCGCAGGTGATAAATGCGGCTCAACCGCGGTTCCAGGCTCAGTGCGGGTTTAGCCGCACTTCTAAAAAAGCAAGGCATTGTGTGAAGAAGAAGCACATAAGCCAGAATAAAAGTATTAAATACAGGGAAAAGTTACTAACTCTGGAGCCATCTTCACAAAGGCCATAAGTTCACCGCTTGACGGTGAGGACAGGCCTTGGGTCCCAGAATCTACGAGTAGAAGTTTTGCATGTCAGTAGAGGAAAAAGAATAAGCATTCAAGATGACAAGACCAGAAATTACCAGAGTGGGGACCCATGTCTTCTTCAGCAGAGGCGGTGGCTTTGAAAGCACGCCTGGCAACGAAGGAGATCGCGCCCGTAGCAGGTTTGCGACGCTTCGTGGCCTCGGGGTTTTCCAGAGCATCAACCTCTGGTTCTTCACGAGATAGCCTCTTGGAGGCTCTACGGGGAGTTGGTCAGCCGCGGCAACAGAACTCGCGGCTGGCACTGGACTCTCGTCGTCCAGTTCGGTCTCTTCATCTGAGGCCGCAGAGCAACAGAAGGGATATCAGCAGTCTCGCTGCCCTCTAGAGTGGGCAGCAACTTCTTTCGTGCGGCACGCTTGGGAGCAGCAGTGCCGGCGACGGTCGCAGGCAGCGACCAGTAGTTCTCATCAGCCTGGATCAGAGAAATATAAGTTGCAGTATTAAGAAAAGGAATGCGACTCAACTACGAAGGCGAAAAGACAGAGAAGAGGAGTTACCTCAAAAGGCTTGTTGTTAACACTGAAAGGGCAAGCCCCATCTTATCGAAGGAGATGTCCTTCTCCTCAGTCACGCGGGTGACAAATTCCACCCAATCCTCAGGCCTCCAGTCCGAAGCCTTGATACGATCAACGTCAGCAGAGGTGCCTGTGCACTCAAGGAAGGATCGCTGTCGTGGACTCACGGGCTGAATGCGCCATTTGGTCCAGCAAGAGAGAAGATCAAGGCCAGTAAGACCATGACCTATTAAGGCGCGGACTTTGATCAGCGACTCATTGATGAAGGACATGGATGAGTCGCGGGGTTTTGATTTCAGTGCCTCGGTAGGCATGAAGAGGGTGTTAGACCAGGAGGGAAGGCGAGTTTCGCCCTTCGGTGAAGTATCTTGGCAATAAAAGAAAGATTTTTGCCAAGCCCTAGGTCGATTCGCCAGGGCTAGCTTGGGAAGGCAAGAATTCCTATGGAGCTGAAGAGAGATGGCGCCGACCTGAACGTAGGCGCCACCCTTGGAGACAAGTTGGCTGTTGCAGGTGAAAGAGGCCAGCCACAGATCGATGTTGGGGGCTATGCCAAGATAATCCTCGCACAGCACGTGAAAATTGCTCACCTGGAGCATTGAGTTGGGCCCGATGTCGTGAAGACGGAGGCCTAGGCGTTGCAGCAAATTGCGGAAGAAGGGAGAACCTGGCGGCGTAAATCCACGCTCCACGTGCTCCACGAACATCACCAGCTCGTTGGGCTTGGGGCGCGGCTCGATTTCATCGCCTGGTGCCCGCCAGACGCCGTCCCCCTTCGGCGGCAAGAAGCCAGCCTCGGCCAGATCCGCAAGAGTTTCCTCTGTTACCCAGGATCCTTCCCAGTTGCAGGAGATCTGGCGCCTATTGGCAGATGGCTTCGCCTTGGGCGCCATTGCGGGGGAGATTGAATTGGGGAACTAGGCTCGGGTCGAGGAAGAAGACGGCGCGGCTAGGGATGAGAAGATTGCAGGGGTAAATGGATAATGACCTAGGTGGCCGCAGCTTATAACTGGAGGGGCCCGCAACTAACGGCATTATCTGTGCTCGCAACCAACGGCACAATTTGCGCCCGCAAAAAGAGTAACGGTCCGCAATTAAAGGAAACGGAATATTTCCAGAAGAAGAGATGAGTCGCACAGATGAGTCACAGCTCTGAATCGCATGAGTCAGGAGATTGGTCAGAACATTTTACAGCGCGGCTCAGAGACTATTTCAAGAGGCTAGAAGACTCTCACCGTAAAGTCCTAACCAATCTTGGGGGCTAATGTCGGGGGAATACTTTCTGGATTAACCCGCGGCCCAGTGCGACTTAACTTACTCGCACGGATGAAGGCCCACTTGGGAACAAGCCCAATATTGAACCGCCATAAGGAGAAAGATCTAGAAGACAGATCCCGGAGGACGTGAAGACCAAGTAGTCTCCGAGTAGGCCTCTGTGGATGTATTCCTTATGGGGAAGTTTCCTTTTGTAACCTAGCGAGCCTCTGTGTATATAAAGAGGACTCGCAGGACTTAGAGCGGGTCAAGCTATCAAGCCCCAAACCCTAGCTCATACGGCGAGTACCAGATCGGATCGCCTCCATTGTAACACCTCGATTATCATATCAATACCAATCTAGGGTAGGCAGGAAGTAGGTCTTTTACCTCACATTGAGGGGGCCGAACCTGGGTAAATCTGTGTTGATCTTTGTTCCTGCGATCTCAAGCTCGGAGATGCTTGACTCGCGTAATCCCACACCTACGAAGTCATCTATGACACCTGACGTGACAAACCCACGACACATGGTCCTATGTACCAACCTAACACAACCAAGCAAAAAAATTTATGCGTCTACCCCCTCTCGGCGCCGGTCAAAGGGGTAGATCGACAGGTTTGACTTTTTTCCAGCGGGCGTAGGGTTTCGCCGTACTGGGGTCCGGAGCGTCGGAATCCCACCAAAACTTGCATGGGTCACTAATATATGTATAAGAGTGTGTTGGTAGGTTGTGGGAACCAAGATACAGCTCCGAGGTGCGACCCCCTTCATCGACCCTTCTTACTCCGTAGTAAGTTCCGACACTTAGAGGTGAAAACTCCCGTTTCGGGTGCCGGACACGGAATCATGCGACAGAACACATGAAATGTTGGTTCCCCATGGTCCTATGTACCAAACTAACACAACCAAGCAAAAAAGTTCATGCGTCTACCCCCTCTCGGCGCCGGTCAAAGGGGTAGATCGACAGGTTTGAATTTTTTCCAGCTGGCGTAGGGTTTCACCGTACCGGGGTCCGAGCGTCGGAATCCCACCAAAACTTGCATGGGTCACTCATATATGTATAAGAGTGTGTTGGTAGGTTGTGGGAACCAAGATACAGCTCCGAGGTGTGACCCCCTTCATCGACCCCACTTACTCCGTAGTAAGTTCCGACACTTAGAGGTGAAAACTCCCGTTTCGGGTGCCGGGCACGGAATCATGCGACGGAACACATGAAATGTTGGTTCCCCATGGTCCTATGTACCAACCTAACACAACCAAGCAAAAAAGTTCATGCGTCTACCCCCTCTCGGCGCCGGTCAAAGGGGTAGATCGACAGGTTGGACTTTTTTCTAGCGGGTGTAGGTTTCGCCGTACCGGGGTCCGGAGCGTCGGAATCCCACCAAAACTAGCATGGGTTAATAATATATGTATAAGAGTGTGTTGGTAGGTTGTGGGAACCAAGATACAGCTCCGAGGTGCGACCCCCTTCATCGACCCCACTTACTCCGTAGTAAGTGCCGACACTTAGAGGTGAAAACTCCCGTGTCGGGTGCCGGGCACGGAATCATGCGACGGAACACATGAAATCTTGGACATTTACAACACCCAACACACTTGTACACACATGGTATGGCAAAACCTAGGTTTGGTTGGATTTCCGACGCTCCGGGCCCCGATTCAGCGAAAATCTAGATCCGCTGGAAAAAGTCAAAGTTCCCATCTACCCCATTGACCGAAGTCGAAAGGGGGTAGGCAAGTGAACTTTTTTCCTTGGTTGTGTTAGGTTATGACATACGAACATGGAAAGCCAACTATTATCACAAGTTCTCAGAAGATTGCCCCCGGTTCCTCCGAAACGGGAGTTTTCAGCTATAAGTCAAGAAACTTAGTAGTGAGAGTGCGGTCGGTGAAGACGGTCACACCCGGGAGCAAAATCTTGGACATTTACAACACCCAACACACTTGTACATACATATTATGGCAAAACCTAGGTTTTGGTGAGGTTCCGACGCTCCGGAGCCCCGCTTCGGCGAAACCCAAGACCCGCTGGAAAAAAGTCAAAGTTGCCGTCTACCCCTTTGACCGGAGTCGAAAGGGGGTAGGCCGGTGGATTTTTTTGCTTGTTTGTGTTAGGCTAGGACATAGGAAGACCCAAAACCAAGATCCACCCCAGCCGTTGCAAAGAAAATAAACAAAGCAAGCATATCAAAACAAAAAAAAAATAGAGGGGAAATACATGCTTTGCCGTGTGTGTGCCACAGAGGCGCACGGCAAAGAATTTCCCGCCATTAGTTTGGACACTCTTTGCCGTGTTTCTTTCTGTCGACGCACGGCAAAGAAATTTCCCGCCAACGCAAAAATCTTTCCCGCGAATTATTGGCGAGCGCGGCAGAGCTGCAGATCCTGGTCAACCACTTTGCCGAGTACACTTTGTTTGCCGTGTGTCTCTGTCCATTTCGCTGTGTGGTATACTTTGCCGTGCGCTATCCATTTTCTGTGCCGTGTTTCTGTTCTTTGCCGTGTGCCCACTGTCTTGTGTGCCGTGCGTATTTCTATGCCGTGCTGCTTGACGTGCGTGCACGGCAAAGGAGGATTTGCCGTTGTTACCGTCGTAGGCGCCCAGTTGATCTACCGAGAAACAAGCAATCACATCACTGATGACGACACCGAGATTTGGTAACGCAGTTCGGCGAACTCGCCTACATCTGCGGGGCATGACTACGGGCGCACCTCCCCATTGATACCGCAACCCTGGCCGGCCTAGGCGCCGGCACAAGCCGCCGGCTCCCCCTGCGTGCCTGTTGCTATCAAGTCGTCATAGGTTACACGTGTGGTGCCCCGTCATTATATGGAGGCCCGGACTACAAGAGTTCGACTCGAACACTACTCGTATCTATCCACACCTAATACAACTCTAAGTCCAAACGTAACCAAACACGTACACAATATTTGACACAAAACACAACAAACTCCACCTTGGCGAATATTGTCCACCACCTTGAATTCGTCAATGCGTCAAACCTCCATGTACTCCGGACTTGAGTTGTCTTCCATGAGTTTCGCCGCTACTCCCAGACTCCACGTGACTCCACCTGCAACTGTAGTCTCTTCTTCCCGTTCAACACCATCACACACCGACCAGTGGTCTGCGTAAAAAATGCTTTCAACTTGAAGAAAACTTCACCGTCGCCTTTTAGTCACCCTGAGTCAAATTCACAGTCGTCTCATCCTGGATAGTCTTCTACATGTCCCACAGCTATAGCACTCCGCCTCCTTCTGTATCTAGTCATCTGCACTGAACATCACAGAATATATGGCCATGTACTCTCCAAGCTTCAGACATCGCAGACTTTCCAATACTTTCTCAGATTCCCTATGGCCGACTCTTGTCTATCACCTGACATGTCAATATCCATAGACCCAGTCACCAACTTGAATCCGATACTCGTCAACACTGCTTCAGCACCCCTGCACACCTATCTGACCACATGTCTGACCGCCTGTGCCCTGGTCTGTTGCTGTGTTCCGTGCTTACCGCACGCCTCGCCGCTATAACCGCGTCGAGCATCCGCAATCTTGGCCAAGATCTACCGGGTCGCTAACCCACACCACCTCAGGCCCTACTGCAGACAACCATCAGTCATACCCGACCGATGCCGAGTTCCACGCATCTCTCTAGACCCTGAGCTCCAGTCCAGACCACGTGCCTCTCGCCTTCCCGCTGAATAGGCTTCGACTCTCCGCTAGCTTACGCCGTAGCCTCTCCATCAGCCGAGTGGAATCTTCCCTCAGAGACTCCAGCTCCACCTTCGACATGACTCCTTGGTAGATGATCAATCTACCCCGCGCCCCGCCTACCTCAAGATCCCATAAGCGCTCCATCTTGAATCGGCCCCGCTCCACCGCATGTCGAAGCACGCATAACCATGCGCCGCGTGTTACCACGCCACAGAATTCGGACACCATCAGCCCTCACGCTCCTACGTCGTTGTCGCCGATCTTCACCGTCTTCTGTCTGACCGACCTCCCGTCGATCTGTCAGACTGTCCAGTCCGACCCAGCCGAACGTATCCGACTGCACCCATGCTCCACCCTGTGCCCAGTCCACCTTCCGCGTACTGTCCGGCACCCTGTGTATGCATGATCCTCACGACACGCTCCAGCACGTCGTCACTCGCCGCATCCAGTCCATCTTGATCAACTTGGCCCCATGCTACATCATCGAGTGTCGCCCATACAACGCTCGGATCAAATAACGTTGACCAAACCTTGTCAATCTTCCTGTGAACCTGCGACTCTGCGTCTTGTATCTACTGCAGCCATCCCGTACACAAACAATATACCGAGCAAAGAAATCTCCAAAAGAATATCCTTGGTACCTTCCGGGTACACGTAGCAAAGAATTACATGCATTGGACCATGCATGCAGCATCCTCTCCTCACGTAGCTCCAAAGCTCCTGGATCAATCTTCTAATTTTCTTTTGCTCCATCATGATGACATGCATGTACGTCAGACGCTTCCTTTTTCTCTTACCAAAACAATCTCACGTGCTCTTGCCAAGCTAGCTTTTCCAGCTTCCTTTGACCGATCAAACATGGATCGCATGCATGCTTTCTAGAGACCACGCATGCAGCCTCTGATTAGGCCGCGTGCCGCACCGATCGCTGATCAGCCTTGCATGGCTTCAGCGCCTTGGGCCTCCAGCTTGTATGCACATGTTCCGTCGCCGAACACAACTACTCAGCTCAGATCGATCCGATCTCGTCGAGAATATTGGCCAGCTAGCTGCCCCACGAGCGCTCTCGCGTGGACTTCACCACACGCGCTCTAGGCTGCCGCCACAACGCCGTTGCTCCCGATCTGATCCGCCGCAGCACTTGCCGATTCCGATTTGCTTCTTTCTGACGACGATCTCCGACGGCCGCCGAAAATCCTGCGAATTCGCGATTACCGCGTGCACCGTGATTGTCCGCGGTTGGTCTTCGTCGTCTTCCTCTAGATCAATCTTCTGCAGCCTTCAACCTCGCTCTGATACCACTTGTTACCGTCGTAGGCGCCCAGTTGATCTACCGAGAAACAAGCAATCACATCACTGATGACGACACCGAGATTTGGTAACGCAGTTCGGCGAACTCGCCTACATCTGCGGGCATGACTACGGGCGCACCTCCCCATTGATACCGCAACCCTGGCCGCCCTAGGCGCCGGCACAAGCCGCCGGCTCCCCCTGCGTGCCTGTTGCTATCAAGTCGTCATAGGTTACACGTGTGGTGCCCCGTCATTATATGGGAGGCCCGGACTACAAGAGTTCGACTCGAACACTACTCGTATCTATCCACACCTAATACAACTCTAAGTCCAAACGTAACCAAACACGTACACAATATTTGACACAAAACACAACAGCCGTGTTCCGAGAAATTGAAGCTCACGGCACAGAGTGGTCCGCACGGCAAAGATTGATTTTCCGGTAGGGAGACAGCCAGAACAATTGGTCTGTTTGAGATCCCCCCCCCCCCCCCCCCCCCCCCCCATACCCAACGCAGCTAAAGCATGAGAAGGTTTTTTACAAGCCCGTGGGCAAAACTCAATATCGTAATTGTGAAACTCCATAGTGAGTTGGTATTTGATATCCAAAAACAGATGTCCCAGCTTTGCTTGATCAATCCATGATGAAGACAGAGTTTGTTTCAAATTCTGCCACAGTAATCCTTCCAATGCCCATTTGATTAGCAATAAGAATGCCATTCTCCACACCAATGGCTTCAGCGTGCAAAGCATCACTAGGATGGTCAATCTTCCCAGCTGCTGCGAAAACCATATTACCAGTACTATCTCTATCAATAGCGCCCCAGCCTCATATCCGTGAAGCTTCCAGGAAATATCCATCAGTATTGATCTTAATGAAATCCTCAGGTGGTGGCAGCCAAGTTACAATTTTATTCGTAGCTGGCCTTGGTTTAGGCTTAAAGAACTAAGCCCATTCATCAGTGTGGTGTTTGATCAAGAATTGAAATTCTGTGGTGGGGAGACGGCATCATTGCGGTTTTCTTTGTTCCTCTCAATCCACCAGGACCAGAGAAACGCAACCGTTGTCATTTTCTTTTCATATGGCAATTTCCAGATGTGTTCCAACTGAAGGTTTCATCATCACTCTCAGCATCAAATAAGACAATCAGATCAACTGAATATCACGCGATTAACTGCACTTCATCACTGCATAACCCTCTTATATGTTTCCTCTTGTGCTTCCCCATTTATATATAAAAATCTGGGTTGACCCTGTATGCAGGTTACAAAGGAAGAGTACCCTGTGGCTTAGTGACAAGTGTAACCAAATGTTTTTCTGATCAATTTTCAGTTCTTCGCTTATACTCATCACTACATGGTGCTATATCCTAGACTAGAAGACCGTCCATACGAGCTTCAACGGGTACCATATGGACAACCAGTTGTGGCATGTTTCTATTCGGCAGCAAATTATTTTTACAACGTTATGCAAATGTTTTGACCAAAAAATGCTACGTCTTCTGTTGTAATACATCAGTTAGTTATATAGCACATGAGATTTTAATTATGCTACCTGAATGAGTTTAGTACTTGGATGTTCATTTGTATTAACTTCATGGAAAATTACCTCTCATCACTGAACATATAGAAACCATGTGATAATTAAATCAACTCAATAATGTTTACCCTCTTTTCTCTATCACCACTTTTTAAATCTTCTTTTATCCAGGCCACTCACCCAACACGTAGGTAGAATTCCAATCAGCACACCATAGCATCTTATTCTCATTTTACACTGTTTCTCTTTTTTATTGGATGCAGGATGAAACGGTCTCAATGTAGCATGCTGGTCAAGCATTCATGAATGGTTGCAAAAAGAAAAATCAGTTATACGGCATATATGTCTATGCAAATTCAGCTGCAATGGTGATATATTGTCTCAAATCTCGATAGAGTACACTACGGATATAAATACCCAATCCTGGTTTGTTGTGCTCTTCTTTGATGAAGCACAAGGCAGGTCATGTCTACCAAAATCAATATGCATGTGTTGAATGCTCAGAAATACTATAATTTCAGCTATTATGGTGGATGGCTACATTTAACTACTGTAGTGTATGAGATCAGCTCAAAGATCTCTGGCGTGCCGGTGCGCTGCCCCGGATTCCTGAACAGACAAGGTCTGCAAAGTAAATAAGATCAGCTCAAAGATCGGCACCCTGCCTATCTTGTAATAAATGAAACGGCTTGGATAAACGACCTGAGGCTGGGAGATGGCGGCGACGACGGGGCGGACCGGCTTCAGGCGGTGACCGCGGAGCGCGTAGGGCAGATAGGCAGGGGAGGAGCGGCTCGCGCGGAGGGGAAACTCTGGGGAGGAGCAGCCGGCCAAAGACCTTCGTACCGGGGAGGAGCTGCGCGGGCCTGCCTTTTTCTCCGGTGGCCGGCAGCAAACCTGGCGCCGCCGCATCCCTCGCTCGGACTCTGTGCGTCATTTATTTATGGGGACAGGGAACGATAATTTCATAATTTGGGCCCACTGCAGGGGAACTGCTGAAGTGAGACTTTGTTTAGCAAAATGTGTGAAAATAATTTCTCGATAATTTCGGTTTCTTTCAAATTCAAGTATCAAAGGCACCCCAAACATGTGCTCAGGTGCTTATAAAGTCGAAAAGTTAAGCAATTATTTGACACATCCACACAAGATTTTCTCCACTGTTTCCTTATTTGCGCATCGGGGAGGAGCAAGCGTGCTTTCTGCTTCCCTCCGGTGGCCGAAAACGGAGGAGGTCGAGATAGGGCAGCGCCGGCCAGAAACCTAGCGCCGACGATCCTCAGTCTGTTCGGGGGTGCAAGACATATGAATGAGAGTGGAGAGACTGAAAGTGGTATAGAACGGGAGGAACCGATTAATTCTGACATTGCGGCAAATCGTACATGCTTTGCTATTTTCTATTCATTCTTAAATCGATATATTCACAAACAATTAGCCGAACATTATGGATTTTACAACCATTAGGCGAGGCGGACAGCAGAGCTCACCCGCCCCTCCATGACAGAGACACCTGAGTCGACATCTACTGCTCCATGCATTGAGCTGCACACGTACAACAAATACAATTCAACACTCTCCAAACCACATGCAAGATGCAAGCTTGAGATAATGACCAGAAATGCACCTGAAGCCCCGAGCGGTAACTTCTTAGAATTTGCGCCAACTTGCAGGGACAGTGCTGATGTTCAGCAAATGTCTGAAATAATTTCAATAATTTGGTTGCTATCATATATTCATAGGAAAACTAGTTGTTTATCCGTCCGATTTTCCTATCATCAATCAGTATTCGGCCATTTTTCATTTCTTTACTTGCAGCTTAGTGCGAGTCACGACGCCTCCTAAAATTGCTTTCATATTTCATTGAAATGATGGACTTTTCTGGTGAGCTTTGGCTGTTAGTAATGCTGCTGCAATACAAACTTTAGATTCTACTCAAGCTAAAAATTGATTTGTTTTCGTATCCGTAAATTCGGGTGGTTTGGATATTTGAATTCGGGTAGTTTGGCTAGATGGAACAGTGGGTTTATATTGTTGTGGCCCGTTGAATTTGAGTATGATGTCCCCCTGAAAGCTAAGAAGCCAAGCACACCCTTTTCAGAATCTAATTGGTTCCTCTCTGTCAGCATCACCCTTTTCAGAATCGAATATGAGAGCTTTATGGCTCTGGGACGCGAGACGGCCCATCTTATGGAGGGCATCTTCTGATATCTATAGGCAAGCCCAACGACGCAATTTGTGCTGTTTTTATTTGCAAGGGCACTAGTTTTTTTTCCGCTCGGTCAACGGCCGCAATTTGCAGCCTCCAGTCACACGCATGGCAAGATAACTTTGGAAGGAAATTACAACCTCATCAATTCATGCTTCCAAACTAATGCCAAATAGCCCCCATATATTTTAATTAATTAGTAGACTATATATTCAACAATTAGTTCATGCCAAATTAGTCTCTACCAATCCCTATATATCCGTCTATCAATCCCCCTCTATACATATCCTAGCTAACATCGCGTGGTCTCGACCCAAATCAGAAACCAGCCTGCCAGCAAGTGTTGCAATCGTTACCATTCATATGGAGAGGTACAGGAAGCCCGTGCAAGCATTATTGCTCTTTCTCCTATGCTTTGCTATCCATACACAATGTAATTTGGTGAGAAAACAACATCTTCTTTGTATGTTTTTGTTCGATTCACCTCTTAATTATAAGTATCATGGTCTTCAAGTTGGAACGACCTTATATGTATTCATGGTTATGAGTCAGCACATTAAGGTAATTTTTGGGTTAATTTCAATTTTGTAGGTAGAGTCATAGGTGTGGATCACATCAAAGTCAATAAATGCATCGTGGGGTTCGTGCTTTACGTGTTTCCCCATGAAGAGGTGCTATAGGACTTTGGAGACTGCATATCCCATTGTCCAAGACCTGCAGCCGCAGCTCCCTCTTGCCAGCCACCCATGGCGACCGTTGGTTCAGATTGAGCCACAACCAATTCAGGTGGCGATTTTGTAGTCTTAGATAATGGCCGTGCCGTCTCACCTAGTCACCTCACAGAGCCACACAAGCAATCAAAATAAGTCCAGTTTAATCTTTCATACTGCAGCCCTTAATGGCATCGCCCGGAGGCAGCGGCATCTCGCACATGTGGCCGAATTCGTATCTGTTCACAAGGAATTGGTATGCCGCTCAGTCCTCTCTTTTGCTTATATTCACAGCAAGTATGATACCACACGAATTTCAAAAAAAAAAAAAGTATGATACCACCAAGGTTTCGGTTACCGGCCGAAATACCGCGGTAACCGGCCGGTAACCGGATTTATCGGCCACCCCCGGTAATTGTATATATCGGGTGAAAAATCCCGGAATATTCAAATTTGGATAAAATTTGTGCTCCCAAAATTTAAATTTGAGTTTTCTTTGATGTTTTATGTTTAAATCCTAAATTCTTGCCGGAATTTTAGGCCGGTAACCGGCCGGTATTTTCCGGTAACCACGGTTACCGGAAATACCGGTCCTCACTAGTAGAAAAATGACCTATGGTCCCGGTTCGGTTTGGCTTTCAGTCCCGGTTGCCCAACCGGGTCTGGCCAATCGGGACTAATGCTGGTCCCGGTTGGGCCACGAACCGGGACCAATGGGTGTCCATGTGGCCCGTCTGTCTGCTCGTGGGGGGAGACTCATTGGTCCCGGTTCGTAATACGAACCGGGACTGCTGTTTTGATTTTTTTTTTCGAACAATGATTTTTGTATTTAGGGTTTATTTGGGCCACCTCTTTGTCCCGTCGCCCGGCGCCTCCATCCACCCCCTCTCCCTCTCGCCGGTGCCTCCGTCATCTCCCTCTTCTTCGCATCGCCGACGTGCTCTCCATCTCTCACTCGCCGGCTCATCGAGGCCAAGCTTCGATATTTCTGCGCAGGCACTACTCGCCGGCTCATCTGTCACTCGCCGGCTCTCCATCTCGCACTCAATTCAATGGTACTACATACAGCAATGAAGGAACCACTATTACACATCATCGTCATGAATATATTACACACATCTCATTCGTCGTGCTTGGTCGAACATATTACATGTACAGACGAGTTTCATGCATATATACATCTCTTTTAAACTCGCATTGTAACCTTCCCATAGTATTCTCCCTTCGGATCTAGGAACTCTGCATCTAAGAATCCCGCAATTTTCTCTTGAATTGCTCGTACGCGATCTTGTGGTAGAAGACGGTCTCGCAACCGCTCGATCTAATTTAAAGAAGGGGTCAATATATATGAATGAAACTAAACACAATTAATGGCAATAAACTAAAATTGTGAATATTGTTTACGTACTTCAAGTTGTTCTAAGTACCGGCTGCCCGTCTCTTGGGTCGTCTGGCGAATGAACTCGCAAACGTAGTATCCACATAAATTATTCCCATGTTCCTGTATCAAGCACTTTACGAGAACAGAGTTCAATCGAAATAATAATTAAGCATGATAATGGTATTGAAACTAGAATCAAAGAGATGCGCGGATCTAGCTAGTAGTACTTACATCTAGTGGATCAAATTTTAGCTCCGGCGCCCAAATACCCCTAGCCTTGGCGGTGAACCGTTTCCAAGCCCTGTCCGGCAAAGAAAATGAATAAACGAGTTATATATTAATTAGTTGCTACCAGGGAATGAACGGAAAGTTGCCGATATAGTGCCATAATGATTGAAATTACCCTTGGAGGCATTTCTGCATGTCCGCCCACTCCTCAAGGGGTTTACGTTTCGAGTCCATGACTTGTACTACTCCTTTGTCAGGTTTAATGATCAGCAGAATAAAGTGGAAGCTGCGCACGCATAAGTCGTCAATTATACACTTAACATCGAGTAGGCGAAATAGAATGTGTACAAGACAGTAACACTCACCCGTAGTTGTAAGGAAATAGTATTTCCCTTTTGGTTTCGGAAAACCTTAACGCCCTTACCAAGTTATCCTCTGTGTCGTCGTAACGACTTTGGAGAGTTTTTTGATGAATGAAATATGGGTCAATGAACCCAATGTCATAGATTTGTCCTTTTTTGCATTGGAGAATCTTCATTCTGCATAATTAATATAGTGATGAGTAAGATTATACATGCAATGAACGAGCTGAGCTAGCTAGAGACTTAATTACGGAAATAATACTTACAGACAATAGGCACTGAGGATAGATTTGTCGATGGCGTCTTGTTGGTATAACTGAAATAATTCACAAAATTCAATCAGTACCACGCCATTTCCATGCCCGTAATGCTCGTTTTTATAGCCCAGGTAGATCCAGTTTTCCCCTTCCTCACAGGCTCGCATGTACCACTTATGCAATCTTCGTGTTTTTGTTGGTAGACCGTTGACTAGCTCAGGTTTGACGAGACTATACCCGTGCCGGTATTGGTATGCTACTTCCTGGAACTCTTGTAATTGCGCTAAGTACTGAGCAATAGACGTGCCCTGAGCAGCGGCCGCTTCACCGTACATTGCAACAAACTCAGGATCGATAGCGTCTGCACCTGTGCTCGACCCCTCCTCGGTATTGGAAAACACTTTGAGCGGGGGGCACGACTGTTTTTTCTGTTCTCCGAGCTGGGGAACTGATTTCCCGCTTGCACTACTACTCTTCGACCGCTGCTTATTTGCCTCAGCCGACTTACGAATAGAGCGGTCATAGTCTGGTGTCAGCTTTGGCGGGGGTTGTTCAAGGGTCTTCAGCATTTTTAAGACGGCGGCTTTTTCTTCTGGGGTGGCGGGGAACTCTGGCGCTTTCGTCTTCTTCCGGTTAGCCCACCACTCTTTATTTTGGGCATTTGCGATCGCATCATTTTCCTCCTCCGTACGGTCGTAAGGTCTCTTGGGAAGATTCTTATGAGGTACTTTTGGGAGGGGCGACCTTTTACGTTTCGGTGATCGGTTACCCCTCATAGTACCAGCGGTGGTAGGCTGAGCCTCAGTGGGCGGAGACGACTGACGCGGCAGCGGAGACGGCTGCGCTGGAGACTGGTGAGGCGGCGGAGACGGCGCCTGAGGCGGCGGCGGCGAAGAGGACTGTTGCGCTGGAGACTGGTGAGGCGGCGGCGAAGATGGATTGCTACTCTGAGGAGTCGATGGCCTTGGCTACCAGTTTGGAAGCACGATGAATTCCTTTGGCCATAGAATGCTCCCTTTTTTGGCTTCTCCAAGTTCAACCACCTCTCCATCTTCACCTGCAGGGTGTTCCAGCTTCAGCTCCTCAAATCCTTTCATCACTTGATCCACCCCGACAACAGCGTAGCCATGTGGAACCGGAGAGAAATGGAAAGTTGGTTTAGGTCCAATTGGTACGGCATAGCCGACCGCCACCTTCATGGTTAAGTTAAAAACTTTCACATGTAGCTCAAAAGGTGTGCTCTCCGTGATATCATCCACTTGGTAGCGACGAAGAGGAGCCATCGTCAGTGCATCATCATTACCATCCTGGAGATCCGTGGAAGCCACCCTGCTTTTCCGATTCGATGGCCCGCCGGTACCATCGCATGCAGCTTCTACCATGTGCCGCTGAGATTGGCCGCTAGTACCTTGCTGGCTAAGTGCGTCAAGTTGATCCCGCTGCCGCTTTAACTCTTCTTCTATATTACGCAGCCGGTCTGCAGCAGCGCGTGCTTCCATTGCCTCGCTTTTCTTTCTCCTCTGATGGCTTCTATCAGGAAATTTCTTCCTGTCCTCGGGAATCGCAATTTTCTTGGGCTTGGAGCCTGGTGTGCCTCGTGTTCGTCCGTCGTGTTCCATATTCCCAAGGGCGCGTGTGAGCTCGTCATCCTCTCTATCGGGGATGAACCGTACCTCTTCAACATCCTTTACTGCATTTCTAATGGCTTCGATGGGTAGTAGGGGCTTATCTCTGTGTGTTCTGTTATATATGCACTTCCCTTCTGCGTCCAACGTGCCCCCATGCCCGTAAAACCAATTTCTTGCCCGTTCGATCCATGTGTATGGCTCTGGAGTGATCCCTTTAGCCAGCAGGTCGGCCTCAAGTTTCTCCCACTTAGGCATGCTAAAGGCGTAGCCAGCAGGCCCCATAGTATGGTGGTACTTCTTTTTAGCAGCATTTGCCGTATTTTGTTCAGAAACTATCTGAGCTTCCTCCGATTTCTTGTACGCCACAAATTCTTCCCAGTAGTCTCTTATCTTCTCATACCCTTTATCGAAGTCCAGAGTCTTATCTTTCTTGATAAAGTCGGTGTGCAATCTTTTCTTCCAGTTCTTGAATTGCTCGGCCATCTTCTTAAGAGCCCACTCCTTGAATTTTTGCTCTATGATTTTTTTTGCTGGGCAATCTTTTCTGCCTCATTTGCATCCTCCTCATCTGGATCCACCTCTGGCGCCGGCAGGGTGAAATTAACCAAGAGCTTTTTCCAAAGGTTTTCTTTGCCTTTGTCGCCGACATATCTTATTCCTCCCGCCTTTGGCTTATGCCATTCTCGAACGGTGATCGGGATGTAGTCCATAACAATAACTACGCATTGCTTTACAATTTTTCTTGCAACATCAGGGGGAGCAATCGGTGTGCCGTCTTCAGCGACTTTTTCGATCCTGTACCTTTCATGGTCACCCAACTTTTTGGCTGGGCCTCGTTTCGTCCTTACAGAAGATTTGCTCGATCCGGAGGGCTAAAAGAAGAAAGAGCATTAATATATGTATATAGACAGCAGAGGCTTAATTAATTAATATATATATGCACCTCGCCAGAGTTTGCAATATTTAATGTTCCACCGGAGCCGTCGGCTTCTCCCTCATCGAAATTGCCGGCTTCTCCCTCGCCCCAGCCGTCGGCTTCGACCTTACCGGAGCCGTCTCTTCGGTTGAGAGACTCATCTCCCTCACCGGAGTTGTTCAGAAACTGCGAGGTGACATCGTCAACATCTTTCCCGCGTATCATATCCTCGAGGATGTTTTCCTCACTTTCGTCTCTGCCGTGTTCCATAGTTTCTGCAAATTAAGAACAATGCACAAAACTTTAGTTGGGTAACTTGTTCCATATGTCAAGATACATCTACACAATTTTTGCCTTGCCCACAAACCTAAAATAAAATACTCTTAATTTGCAGGGGCCATAAATTTGCATCTTTGCATATCTAACATCTTATTTGCATACTCACTAAATTTGAACCTAAAATTTGCATACAAATGTGAATTGGATATGTGAATGCAAATGTGAATACAAAGTTAAATTTGCTAGACCTTTTGGAATGAGTATTTTTGGGCAAAAAAAGTGGCATTTTCATGATTCGAAAATACTTTTTTCTTCTAAATTTACTTGTTAGAATGCAATCAGTGTAAAGTAGTATGCTAAATTTTCTTCTATATTTCAGACGTAAAGCTTGCACGAAAAAGGAAAGATCAGCATGGTATGTGTTTATATGCACAGTGCGCGCAGCACGCAAATAAAATCATCTTCCATGAAATCTTACTGGCCTTGTAGTGAAGGCGGTGCAAATTATCACGAGGAAAGTGCTATTTCCACCACCTTCACTACATGCTTTTGCAAAGATCACCGGTTCTACAAGTTTTTTTACAGTTACCACCAATTTTTGTCTAACTTGTTGCACATTATTGCACCGGTTTTTCCGTTAATGCACTACCTATAACTCACGGGCGGGCGGCGCGGCGCGGGCGGGCGGGCGCGCCGCGGACGTCGACGGCGGCGGCGGGGCGTGGCGTGGGGCGGCGCGGAGGTCGGGCAGCCTGACGGCGTAGTTTCGCTCCGTCGCGCGCTTCAGTTTTCCTTGGTCGATTTTGGGTGGAATGGGGAAGAAGAAGGCCGCAGGCAGTTATACCAGGCCTCATTGGTCCCGGTTGCTGCCTAGAACCGGGACCAATGCCTCATTGGTCCCGGTTCGTGGGAGGAACCGGGACCAATGAGTTGGCAATTTAATGCCAGATTGGCTCGCGCGTCCATGGACTCATTGGTCCGGTTCTTCGTATAAACCGGGACCAATGAGTCCTTTTTCAAAATTATTTCAAACTTTTCAGTTCTGAATGTTGTTCCGGCTTTTTTTTTCTTATTTAGGTGTTTGAATATGAATTTCAAATGGTTCTGAATCTGAAAAGACTTTCAAATGAAAAGTGTTTAAATTTGAATAAATAATCCAAAACCATTTTCTGTTTTCTAAAATAAATATTCTAACTATACAAACTATTAACCATTTTGCCATTTTGAATTAAAAATCCAAAATCAATTTTACATTATTATTGTCATTTTCAATTTAATATGGATAAATTCATATCTTCAGAAATTAATTCATTTTTTGCATAAATATTACATCAAATTATTTTTTGCAACATGAAAAGTGTTTGAATTTTCAGTAACTTCTCAAATCCCTTGTCAGATAAACCAGTCTCTGACTTCCATTTCAGCAGTTCCAGTGTGGTATCGAGCTTTGTGCTGCCATCTTCGTAATTTGGGTACAGCAACTTTTTGTGATCCTCTAGCATGGCCTCCAACTTTAGCTTCTCTTTTTCTGTATCGCATTCTCGCTTTGCATCAGAAATCACCCGACCAAGACCATCAGCGGGCTCATCGGATGCCCGTTGTTCACCTCCTTCTTCTTCATTGTCTTCCATTACAGTATCACCGTATTCTTCAAGGAACATAGGATAGTTGTCATCATCCTCCTCTTCTTCATTGTCTTCCATCCTAACCCCTCTTTCTCCGTGCTTGGTCCAACAATTATAGCTGGGCATGAAACCTCTCCGAAGCACGTGGTCTTGAATGGTTTTCGAGTTAGAGTACTCCCTGACGTTCCGACACTTCTCACATGGACAAGGCATAAAATTATCCACTTTGTTTGCCTCAGCCACATCGATAAATTTATGCAGGCCTGCAATAAACTCGGAACTGCGTCGTTCGCCGTACATCCATCGCATCCGTGCATACATCTGCATCGTATAATTAAGTTTATCAAATACCATTACAATAACATCTTGAATAGTGAAATGACCACCGTACATCGACACATGCAATATTTCTGTATCAATTAAGATGAAAAGGATAAATTTGCTAACCTCGGTCGAGGATATCATTTTGCGTGAACTTAAGTGTGGCTCGGGCATTTCATCGAACACATCTTGTGCGTAGCAAAGGAAAAATAAACTAGCACCCACTTCTCACACATCCAAGCAGAAAAAAAAACAGAAGAGAGAAGAGAGTGGGGTGGGTTACTTATAGGCAGGGGAGGGGTATTAGTCCCGGTTCGAGACACGAACTGGGACTAAAGCTCCGCGGCGTGCCACGTGTCCGGATCTGGAGCTTTAGTCCCGGTTTGTGCCACGAACCGGGACCAATGTCCCCAACCGAACCGGGACCAATGGTCCACGGGCCGCTGGCAGCTCGAACCGGGACCAAAGCCTTGCATTGGTCCCGGTTTTTCTCTGAACCGGGATTAAAGCCTGGTTCGGCTCTGGACGAAAGACAGGTTTTCTACTAGTGCCCCCTCCGGATTTTTTTAAAACAGTAACCAAAACCTTGGATACCACACGTGGTAAGCCATGGGCGTTTGCACACAATTAGGTTTCAGAGGATAAATCTGCTCCTTTCACATTCAGCAGAAAAAAATGCTTACGTAATATGCGACGATTCACTTTTAAGCGCCCACTGCCAATCATAATTTTAAGTTCTCCACTATATGCATTTCTATTCTGTCACGACTTAGCAGGATAATAATCCAGGTCATCGCGATGCAGGACTGGTGCGCCCGCATGCCCGCGCCGCCGCCCCTCTTCCCCGCCCCGGCGCCGGCCGCTCCGGCCACGTTGACCAACGCCGCGGCCAAGGATGCGGCCCCCAACCGTCCGCTGCCTCCTCCTCCAGACAGAATCCTGGAGGGATTCGTGCCCAAGGTAATCGACGCCCCTGCGGATCTAGATCTTCCATCCCCTCCTCCGCGTGCGACGCCGGCGGGCAGGAGGAGGTGCCTGACACTCCACCAGAGCTTCTCCGTCCTACGCGGCAGCAGACGCCACCTGGGCGTGCTGCGGGCAGCTTCAATGCGCAGGGTGGGTGGAGGGGCTGGCGTGGCGCCTTCAATGCCGACCGGCCAGCTGCTCCCATGCCTTCACCTTCAATGCCGCAGCGGGAAGGGCTCGAGGCTGCAGTGCAAGGACGACGGGTGCGCCGCCGTCACATCCACCTCCGCATCGCGCGGCTTTGCCTTCAACGCGGCTGGCCCCCTCAATGCGCCCCGCCCACCTCCGCCTGCCTGGCTTTCAGGCCGCTGCTTCCACTGCCTATGCAAAGGGAGAGGGCGATTCGCGCACAGGGCAAGTGAGTGCAGAGACCCAGTGAAGTGCCGGCGCTGCTTTCGCTGTGGCCACCGTGCCCGAACCTGCGTCCACCCGCCGGAGCCGCCGCCAAGCCCAAGCACTGCATCGCCGTGTCCCCGCGCGTACAAGTCGCCCGCCAAGCCCGCCTTCATCAACACCGAAGCTCAGCCATCAAGAACCGCGCCGGCACCCGCCATGGCTCGCCGCGATGGAGAGGTGAGGCCGGATGAAGACTTCGTCGTCATCCACGCCACGCCCGCGATGAACGCGGAGGCCACCTCGCTGCTCACCTGCCGCCTATGCTTGGTTCGACCGGCCGCCATCGAGGGATGGCTTGGGAGCCATGATGCGCGCGCTGTGCTCCATCACGGCCGCGGTCTCGGACGACATCAGCATCACCGAGCACTACCCTGAGCCCTACATGGTGCGGTTCTCCCATCCTCACCACCGCGATGCCGCCGTCGCAAGCCACGACTTTCCCTTCGGCATGCTCCGTGTGCAGGTTCGCCCGTGGAGGCTCGAAGATCACGCTGAGCAAGTGAACCTCCAGCACCATGTGCGGCTTTGCATCGAGAAGGTGCCGCTCTACGCTTGGAACGATGTCTCGGCACAGCAGGCCATCGGGAGGGCGTGCTCCCTCGACTACATTGAGCCACGCTGCGTGTCAAGGGAGTACACCAAGGCGCTGTGCCTCTGGGCATCGGTCGAAAACCCCAGCTTGGTGCTGCGCGTGTGCTGGGTCACGCTACCTAGGCCGAATGCCGCCCCTGGCGTTCGTGAGCGTGGATGGCGCGGCCTGATGCGGTGCTGCATCATCCATCTGGACATTGATGAAGACCAGACGGGACCTGTGGATGATCCTCCACCGCCGCCCTCAAGGTACACTTGGCGGTTGATGACCCACAAGTATAGGGGATCGCAACAGTCTTCGAGGGAAGTAAAACCCAATTTATTGATTCGACACAAGGGGAGCCAAAGAATACTTGAGAGCCTTAACAGCGGAGTTGTCAATTCAGCTGCACCTGTGAATAGTCTTGCTCGACACAGATTATCAGTAGCAACAGTTTTATAGCAGTAGTAGCGGTGAAATAATAGCAGCAGTAAACAGAGACAGCAGTAGTGATTGCAGTAAACAGTAGGATTAAAACACTGTAGGCATAGGGATGGATGAACGGGCGCTGCATGGATAAGATAGCTCATATAATAATCAAGACATAGGCATTGCAGATAATAATGATAAAGCATCCAAGTACTAAGTAAACGTAGGCATGTGTTCCGTATATAGTCGTACGTGCTCGCAATGAGAAACTTGTACAACATCTTCTGTCCTACCAGCCGGTGGCAGCCGGGCCTCAAGGGAATCTACTGGTAATTAAGGTACTCCTTTTAATAGAGTACCGGAGCAAAGCATTAACACGCAGTGAACACATGTGATCCTCACATCGCAGCCATTCCCCTCGGCTGTCCCAATTATTGTCACTTTGGGACCGCGGGTTCCGGACAACAATATGTGTATACAACTTGCAGGTATGATCAATAAACAGTGCATATCATTATGAAACAATAACATGTTCAGATCTGAAATCATGGCACTCGGGCCCTAGTGACAAGCATTAAGCTCAACAAGTTGCAACAACATCAATAAGTACTAACAACGGATACTGGGCACCATGCCCTAATGATCTTATAGCTTATTACATGAACAATCTCATCCAATCCCTACCATCCCCCTCAGCCTACAGCAGGGAATTACTCACACATGGATGGGGGAAACATGGATGGTCGATGGAGAAGCGTCGGTGATGATGATGGCGATGATCTCCTCCAATTCCCCGTCCCGGCGGAGTGCCAGAACGGAGTTTCTGGTCCCCGAAATAGGTTTCGCGATGGTGGCGGCGTACGGTGATGTTTCTGGATGAAGTGGACGACCCCCCGACGTTTTTAGGTCAGAAGGGTTAAGTAGTCGAAAGGGGGACTCGGGGAGGTGCCCGAGGCACCCTCCTCATAGGCTGGCGCGGCAGGCCCCTGGCCGCGCCACCATGTGGTTTGGGCCACTCGTGGCCCATCTCCGCCTCCCCTTCTGGCTCCGTGAGTCTTCTGGTAAAATAGGAGGTTTGCGATCTTTTCTGGTGTTTTTCCCGAAAGTTGACTTTCTGCACAAAAACAAGACACCAGGGCAATTCTGCTGAAAACAGCGTTAGTCCGCATTAGTTGTATTCAAAACACACAAGTTAGAGGTAAAACAATAGCAAAAGTGTTCGGGAAAGTAGATACGTTTTGGACGTATCAACTCCCCCCAAGCTTAGCTTATTGCTTGTCCTCAAGCAATTCAGTTAACAACTGAGTGCGATAAAAGACTTTCATGAACACATTTGCTTCATATGATGCATATATTCTCACTATATGTACAAATGCTTAAGCAATTCAAGATGAGGCAAATGCAAATAATGTCACTCAATAGGCATGTAAACTATGAAAAGATACCAACATACTAATAGCAACAAACATGAAACATATTAATTCACAAGATTGTAATGCTCATAATAGGATATGACAAGATGGTATCTCGCTTGCCCGTTTTTGTACAGCAAAACATAAATGCCCAGGCACCTCTGAAGTTCATGGGAAGACTAGAATCAAAGATATCAAAGATAAAAGCATCAAAGTTATATCATAGTTAACCACATTCTGGGACAAGCACATTACACTAAGAATGACAACTATGCTCTCGAGAAAGTGCTCAAAGAAAGGATGGTGACTCAACATGAAAGTAAAAGATTGGCCCTTCGCAGAGGGAAGCAGAGATTATCATGTGCTAGAGCTTTTCATTTTTAAAACAGAAGCAAAATTGTTTTGGGAAGTGTTTGTTGTTGTCAACGAATGGTAGTGGGTACTCTAACCCCCTTGTCAACCAGACTTTCAAGAGCGGCTCCCATGAAGGACGTTATTTCTACCAGCAAGGTAGATCATCCCTCTTCTCTTTTGTTTACACATGTATTTTAGTTTCATTATGGGTGACACTCCCCCCAACCTTTGCTTGCACAAGCCATGGCTAACCGAATCCTCGGGTGCCTTCCAACATTCACATACCATGGAGGAGTGTCTATTGCAAAATTAAGTTGCTTACTGATAAATCAGGGCAAAACATGTGAAGAGAATTATTAATGAAAGTTGTAATTAATTGGGGCTGGGCACCCCGTTGCCAGCTCTTTTTGCAAAATTATTGGATAAGCGGATGTATATGCCACTAGTCCATTGGTGAAAGTCTGTCAGAAGTAAATGACAAGATTGAAAGATAAAACACCACATACTTCCTCATGAGCTATAAAACATTGACACAAATTGAGAAGTACTTTGAAGGTTTTAAAGGTAGCACATGAAAATTTACTTGAATGGTTCAAATGCCATGCATAGGTATTTATGGTGGACACTTTGGAATAACTTGGTTTTCATGGTTTTGGAAGCACGAGCAGCATTCCCGCTCAGTACAAGTGAAGGCTAGCAATAGACTGGGAAGCGACAATCAAGAGAGCAATAACCGTCATAATCATGCTTGCGACAAAATGAAATTAATTGAGACATAAAAGTGATACAAGAACTCTGAGTCAAAATAAATCATCAAGGCTTAATTGACTTTTGTTTTTCAGTCATACGCATGCATGAGCATGTGCCAAGTCAATTCAAATGAATTATTCAGAGGAGGATACCACAATGTCATACCCTCTATGAATAGAACAATGCAAGCAAACATCAACATAACATGCTACCACTATTAATAAATTGGGACCGATCATGAGAGAACAAGAACTACTAAGCATCCACTAAATGACATATACCTCACATGAACCAACTAAGCATGCTCACATAGATGAGTATATGTACAAAAATGAAAACAAATGGAGTTCATACCAGCCTCTCACCCCAACTCAAGTTGTTGTAGATCATCCTTATTGCTTTTTCACTTGTGTTGCTTCGAATGATAAGAATGAAAACCAAGCTCCATCGGAGTCACGGATGGCTGTCCAACTCTGAAAACACTATACAAAACCAAAAAGAAACAACAAATATTTTTGGGTTTTCGAGTTTTTGAAACAAGAGCAAAAAGAAACAAACAATAAAGCAAAATATTTTTGGATTTTTGAATAACAAACCGAATTTTAAAACTAAGCAAACTAATACTGAAACTTAAAGAAACAAATGAAGAGAAACAACAGAAATATTTTTGGTCTTTTTGTGTTTTGGAATGCAGCAATAAAAGGTAAACAATTAAAAAGAAAGAAAGAAAACTGCAACATGGATATACAAAGTATCGACAAGATATGATATGTAAATGAGTGAGATGTCGATATACCTCCCCCCAAGCTTAGGCTTTTGGCCTAAGTGGAGATCAACCCCATGGTGCCCAGGAAGTGCCCTGTCATGATACGATGAAGGGTACTCATCCTGGTAAGAGCTGATGACGCTCCAAGGTAAGTGACGGTGTAGCCATCATCAGGTGCTCTTCCTCCTCCTGGTGCTGCTGGTGAAAGCCTCGCACTCTAAGCTGCTCCTCCAACGCCTCCTTGGAGTACGACCACGGTCTCCTGTGTAAAGGGAACAGATCGGCCTGGGGCAAAGGCACTTCATATTCATCCCCGTTAGTAAATAAAACTTTGTAAACAATGTTTCCTAAATGAGAATTAGGTGTGACAAACTGATGGCCTTTCATAGCAGAAATCAAGTCTGAAAGGGGTTAGCTTCTCATCATTAGGACTAACGGAAAGACCTAGATATGCGATAACTCGTGAAGCAACAATTCCTCCATAAATAGGTCCACTAGCAGCCAAACGGCGAGCAATAAGGGCACCAAGGTTGTAAGCAGTGTTACCATTAAGTGCAGCAGCAAGAAAAGCAAGATGATAATTAGAAATGTTACTGGTTTTCCCTACCAAGAATGCTAGTAGCAAGATAATAAACGAAATATCTAATGGCAGGGAATTGGATGTTCCTTATCTTGCCGCGCTGAGCGGTGCGGTCATCGTCGTTGGTCACTCCTCGGTAAAGTTCCACAAAGTCTTTGGTGTTCCCTGCAATCTTCTTTGCTGTACCTAAAGGAGCAATATCTATGGCAGCACAAAAGTCTCCCAAGCCCATTGTAACAGGCCTGTCATAAATCTTAAATTGGACAGTAGGCGCATAAGATGAATTCACAAATTTAAAACTCTCAACAAAAGTTTTGGTGAGCCAATAATGTTGGTCGCCTCATCCTGCATATAAGTGGTTAGGCCAACTCTCTGGATAAGGAACATGAAGTCATCAAGCAACCCTGCATTACGCAAAAACTCCATGCATGGAAAGGATGAAGCATTTGGGATTTGGTCATCCCCTCCATCTCCAATGTTCGGTGCAATGACATCCTCATCATAGGAACGCCTAACTCGAGTAGATGCCCTCAAAGGCCTCCTTGCTCTCTGAGAATCCCTTTCAAACACCTCCCCAAAGGTGTGGTTATGCATTTTCCTTTTCTGAAATTTTTAACAAACATTATAAAAATTGATTTTGAGACATACAAATGAGGGGAACTACTATATGAACTTGCTAGAGGACTAAACATGCATCAAAACTGATTATATCAACATAAACAAGCATGCATACTCACTTAACAAGTCACCTACAGCAGCAAAATACTCAAGGTATACTTACTAAACAAAATTCTACTTGGATAAAAGGAGGAGTCACATACCGGAGAGCAAATGGTCCAAATTTCAGCAACAAAGATGGGCTGAGCAAGGAGATCGAAAAATCTCGAGCAAGAGCAGCAAGAACACGGGTTTGAGCAATGGTGGTGTGTTTGTCGGGAGAGAGAAAGAAATGAGAGGAAGATGGGTGAGTGGAGGGCCAGGTGGGGCCCACACCATGCCACGGCGCGGCCACACCCCTGCCGCGCGGTGGGGTGGTGTGGTGGCATGGTGGGTCCCCCTGGTCAGCTCCAGGCACTCCCACATTCCTCTTTAAAAACTAATATTTATGGTATAATTTTCAGAAATTTTTGAAAACTTTCATTTTGCACATTTTCTGGATATTTAAATAATAAACTTAGAGCAGAAATAGAATTTTATAAAGACCAGTTTCAACTAAAACTTTGCAAGTTCAGTAACACAACAGTAGGTAAAACAAAGTTGAAGAAAGAAATGTGTTTAGCTCTTTTATGTATGCAAATACATTTGATAGCAAGGTTGATCAAGTCTTGGCACCAAATAAATTTACATGACACAAATGATTTAAACATCATGAACACTCATGTTACCTTGTATTGTATTGATATGGATCCAATCATAATGTTTTGATATCCTTCTTGATGATCATATATAGGGCAATCAATACTTCCCACTTTGATAGTTTTAAAATTGGAGATAGTATTGACTCCATAAATCTTGTCAACTTTCTTGGGGAAATAAACAGTATGTTCTTTATCATTAACATTGAAAGTTACTTTTCCTTTATTGCAATCAATAACAGCACCTGCAGTATTTAGAAAAGGTCTTCCAAGAATAATAGACATATTATCATCTTCAGGCATTTCAAGAACAACAAAATCAGTCAAAATTAAACAATTGTTAGCTACTTGAACAGGGACATCCTCACAAATGCCAACAGGAACAGCAGTAGATTTATCAGCCATTTGCAAAGATATATCAGTAGGTATCAATTTATCAAGATAGAGTCTCTTATAAAGAGAAAAAGGCATAACACTAACTCCTGCTCCCAAATCACATAAGCAGTTCTAACATAATTATTCTTGATGGAGCAAGGGATGGTTGGTATACCTGGATCTCCAAGCTTCTTAGGAACCTTGCCATTGAAAGAATAATTAGCAAGCATAGTAGAAATTTCCTCATTAGGAATTTTCCTTTTGTTAGAAACAATATCTTTCATATACTTTGAGTAAGGAGGCAATTTAATAGCATCAGTCAAAGGAATTTGCAAAAACAAGGGTTTCATCCATTCACAGAATTTATTATAATGTTCTTCTTCCTTTGATTTTAGTTTCTTAGTTGGAAAAGGCATTTGCTTTTGAACCCAAGGTTCCCTTTCATTACCATGTTTCTTAGCAATGAAATCTTCCTTAGTGTACTTTGTGTTTTTAGTATGCTTTTCAGGTTCCTTTTCACTAACTTCTTTATCAAGAGCATCATTTTTATCCTTATCACTATCAAGTTCATTACCACTTTCAGTTTCAGCATCAGAGATAGATATACTATTAGGATCATTAACAGTTTCAGAGGATTCTACAACATTTTTATGTTTCTTCTTCTTCTTTTTCTTAGAAGGAGAAACTGGATTTTCAGCTAGTTGAGAATCTTGTTCAATTCTTTTAGGATGTCCCTCAGGATATAAAGGATCCTGAGTATGAGCTCCACTTCTAGTGCTAACATAGACAGGTTTTAATTTTTCCTTAGAAGCATTGGCTAACATGTCTTGTTGCACTTTAGTGAGTTGATCAATTTGAGTTTGAACCATATGGAAATGTTTAATAAGCATCTTAACATCATTGGAGGTTCTCTCCACAATATCATGCAACTTACTAATAGCTAGAGAATTTTCATGCAAATGATTCTCTACTCTCATATTAAAATTATCTTGCTTAATAACATAATTATCAAATTCATCTAAGCATTGATCAGGTGGTTTAGAGTAGGGAATATCTCCTTCATCGAACCTGTGGAGAGAGTGAACCTCAATTATGGATGGATGAGGAATTGGCTTACACAAATCTTCAATAGGTGGAAGGTTCTTCACATCTTCAGATTTAATACCCTTCTCAATGAGAGTCTTCTTGGCTCCCTCATTGTTTCATCATTCAATTCAATCATACCTCCCCTCTTCTTTGATATTGGTGTCGGTGTAGGTGTGGGGGTCGGCGCAGGTAAGTCCAATCATCATAATTCTGGCTGATTTTAGCCAATAATTCTTCAGCTTCTTCAGGGGTTCTTTTCCTGAAAACACAACTAGCACAACTATCCAGATATGCTCTAGATTCAATAGTTAGTCCACTGTAAAATATATCAAGTAGATCATGCTTTTCCAAATCATGTCCAGGCCGAGCTCTGATAAGAGAGCAAAACCTTGTCCATGCCTCTGGAAGTTTCTCTTCATCTTCCTGGTCAAAGTTATAAATTCTTTGCAAAGCATCATGTTTAGCACTAGCAGGGAAATATTTCTGAAAGAAAACATCAAGCAAACCAGTAGGACTAGTAATAGAACCAGGAGACAAGTTGTTATACCAAGCTTTAGCATCATCTTTTAATGAGAAAGGAAAAATCTTAGCAACAAAGTAGCTACGCTTCTTAATATCATCAGAAAATAAGCCACTCAAAGTAGAGAGCTCATTCATGTGCTCTACAGCACTTTCACTCTTAGTGCCACAAAAAGGAGTTTTCTCAACAATAGATATATGAGATAAATCAAGAGAAAAATCATAATCCTTATCTTTAATGTTTATAGGAGAAGTGGCAAACTTAGGATCAGGTGACAACTTGTATTTAACAGCATGTTGTGCAAGAAAATTTCTCATATTACTTGCACCAGTAGTAGCATTACATTTATCAATAAAATCATCATCAAGTTCCACATAAGTTTCATCAGGATCATCATCACAAGTATAATCCCTTAACTCAGGTGAATAAACAGGAGTAGTAGGACTTCCATTAGGTGTTCTAGTATTTTCAAGTTGTTTAGACTTAGCAATAGCAGCATCTAAAAGTGGACCTAATGAAATATTCTCATCAATCACAGTAGAAGCATCATCAACATTATCAGAGGCAATTTCAGATTCAGCAGTAGTACCAACACGTGAAGATTGTGGTGGTGTAACAAGTTGACTCAATACAGATGGTGAGTCAAGAGCAGCAGAGGTACTAAGTGTCGTACCTTTTCTTGTAGTGGAGGGCAATACATGGACCCTCTCATCACGAGCTTTACCCATGATGAATAAATTTCAGCGAGCAGTATAGATCACAAGTGAACTCCCAAATAAAGCTATGCTCCCCGGCAACGGCGCCAGAAAATAGTCTTGATGACCCACAAGTATAGGGGATCGCAACAGTCTTCGAGGGAAGTAAAACCCAATTTATTGATTCGACACAAGGGGAGCCAAAGAATACTTGAGAGCCTTAACAGCGGAGTTGTCAATTCAGCTGCACCTGTGAATAGTCTTGCTCGACACAGATTATCAGTAGCAACAGTTTTATAGCAGTAGTAGCGGTGAAATAATAGCAGCAGTAAACAGAGACAGCAGTAGTGATTGCAGTAAACAGTAGGATTAAAACACTGTAGGCATAGGGATGGATGAACGGGCGCTGCATGGATAAGATAGCTCATATAATAATCAAGACATAGGCATTGCAGATAATAATGATAAAGCATCCAAGTACTAAGTAAACGTAGGCATGTGTTCCGTATATAGTCGTACGTGCTCGCAATGAGAAACTTGTACAACATCTTCTGTCCTACCAGCCGGTGGCAGCCGGGCCTCAAGGGAATCTACTGGTAATTAAGGTACTCCTTTTAATAGAGTACCGGAGCAAAGCATTAACACGCAGTGAACACATGTGATCCTCACATCGCAGCCATTCCCCTCGGCTGTCCCAATTATTGTCACTTTGGGACCGCGGGTTCCGGACAACAATATGTGTATACAACTTGCAGGTATGATCAATAAACAGTGCATATCATTATGAAACAATAACATGTTCAGATCTGAAATCATGGCACTCGGGCCCTAGTGACAAGCATTAAGCTCAACAAGTTGCAACAACATCAATAAGTACTAACAACGGATACTGGGCACCATGCCCTAATGATCTTATAGCTTATTACATGAACAATCTCATCCAATCCCTACCATCCCCCTCAGCCTACAGCAGGGAATTACTCACACATGGATGGGGGAAACATGGATGGTCGATGGAGAAGCGTCGGTGATGATGATGGCGATGATCTCCTCCAATTCCCCGTCCCGGCGGAGTGCCAGAACGGAGTTTCTGGTCCCCGAAATAGGTTTCGCGATGGTGGCGGCGTACGGTGATGTTTCTGGATGAAGTGGACGACCCCCCGACGTTTTTAGGTCAGAAGGGTTAAGTAGTCGAAAGGGGGACTCGGGGAGGTGCCCGAGGCACCCTCCTCATAGGCTGGCGCGGCAGGCCCTTGGCCGCGCCACCATGTGGTTTGGGCCACTCGTGGCCCATCTCCGCCTCCCCTTCTGGCTCCGTGAGTCTTCTGGTAAAATAGGAGGTTTGCGATCTTTTCTGGTGTTTTTCCCGAAAGTTGACTTTCTGCACAAAAACAAGACACCAGGGCAATTCTGCTGAAAACAGCGTTAGTCCGCATTAGTTGTATTCAAAACACACAAGTTAGAGGTAAAACAATAGCAAAAGTGTTCGGGAAAGTAGATACGTTTTGGACGTATCAGCGGTACGGCCACGAAGACGGTGACCGCGTCGTGCAAGCAGGAGGCCCGCGCCCAGGATGATCACCATGTGCGCCGTGACAGGGAGCGCGACAGGACGGAGACGATGACCGCGACAGGCGCGGCCGCAACTCGGCGCGGGGGTGGGGCGATGCAATTCGCCGGAGCCTCTCCCGCTCCACTCGCAACCGCGGCCGCGACGACGACAGACGCCATGAGCAGGAGCGTGACCGTGACCGCTCCGGGAACAGGCACAGGACAAGGGCTGTCGTGCAGCAGTGGCACGCCGTCGCGCCGACTCTTGGCGTCGAGCTGCTCCAGGGCTTGACCGCGCCTCGCCCGCGCGGCAGGCCATGGGCCAGGTCCGCCTCGCCGGCTCTGAGCAGGAGGCTCTCCCGCGCTGCAGGGATGCCGCCATCCACGCCGGACCCGGCTTCGCCGTCCTCTGTCATCCCGGATGCGGCTTTCACGCTGGAGGAGGCGCCTCCTTTTGTGCTGCTCACGCGCGACAGCACCGGCGCGTCGGCCACGCTCACCCTCACGCCGCGCACCGTCACCAGGGACGATGTCCGTCAAGCTCTGGACCTCCTCGCGCCGCCAACGATGCTCACGCCTCTGCGTCCTCCTGGCTTCTACTCCCCGGAGCAGCAGACACCGCCGTTCGTCTCGGCCTCCCCGGAGCAGTGCGCCTCGACTCGGTGACCAGTGACCCCCTCGCTCCACTCTTCACTTCAAGCCAGGAACCGCTGCTGCCGCCGCCTCTGCCCTCGACGACGTGGCGCCCAAAGAACAGGAGGAAGACACTGGCAGGGCAAGACATCTCTCGCACGGCTTAGGGCTTCTCTCTTCGCCGGGCGACTGATCGCTGCAAGGCAATGCGCAAGGCCAAGCCCGTGGCCAAGACGGCGGAGAAGATGGTGTGCCGCGGACTGGGAATCATCAAGGATGGCGAAGACGTCACTGAGCGCGCCATGGAGGAGTTTGGGAGGAGGTTTCATGGTCAGGTGCCCGACGCTGTGATGGGGGAATTCCGTGCCCTGTTTCAGCTCGGCTCACCTGGAGAAGATGATGAGCTGGAGGACGCACTGCTAGCTCATGGTGGCGCTGCTGGCTTGGACCTCGATGCAGCTGGAGAGGGAGACAATACTGCAGATGTTTAGGCAGCCTTCGACCGGAAGCTGCTGTAGTTGGGATCTTGTTAGTTTGATCATGTTAGCTGTTAACTGTTTGTCTGTTCTGGGTCAGCCTGTTGGTGATTTCGGTGGCTGCTGGTGTCTGTACCAGCCCCATCGATCTGTTAGCCACCGCTGGGTGTTGCTTTGCTTTGCTACTGCTGCTGTATGCTGGTGCATGTACCAGGTTACACTGCTATGTTCCTTGCTGTTGTGGAGGTTCCAGATGCATGCAAGTTCTGAGTTACTTTGTTTCCAATGACAGTACAACTATTCGACATCCTTGACTGGAATGTGAGAGGCCTTAATGACCAAGATCGGCGTGACACTGTCCACAAAACCATTGCAGTTCAACTTGTCACATTGTTTGTCTACAAGAAACAAAATTACAATCGGTGACACAATTCGAGGCTTCCTATATCGGAGGGCATCGACTTAAAAGCTTTGCCGAGAGGCCGGCAACGGGTACTAGGGGTGGGATCCTTTTGCTTTGGGATGAATCGGTGGTTCAACTCACAAACATCCAATGCACCGAATTTTGCCTCTCCGCCAACGTGCACGTCATCAATTCCGATGGAGAGGGTGATTTCAAGATTACGACGGTCTACGGCCCAACAAGGGGAAACCGCAAAGACGACTTCTTTGCGGAAATTTTCACACACAAGCCTCCTTCCGGGGATCGTTGGTTGGTCCTTGGCGACTTCAATCAAATTAGAAGGGCGCAAGACAAGAACAACCGTAATGTCAACCGTAGTCGTATCAACCGCTTCCGTGCAACCCTTCAAGCTTGTGAGCTCAAAGAGATCCATCTACAAAACCGTCGTTTCACTTGGAGCAATGGAAGAAGCTCCCCTACCATGTGCAAGCTTGATGCCTTCTATTGCAACTCCGAATGGGACATCCGCTACGACTCTCACGTCCTTCATGCCCTATCATCCTCCTTATCCGATCATTGCCCTCTTATGCTTACCGATGATAGTGGACCTCGTAGGCCTCGCACCTTCAAGTTTGAAATTTTTTGGCTTCGTGTTCCCGGGTTCAATGACATTGTTACCAACGCTTGGAATGAGCCCTCAAGTCACGTGGAGCCTTGTCACATCCTCTTCCACAAGCTCTCGCATACGGCCAAGAATTTGTCCAAATGGAGCCGGGGTCTTTTCTCCAACACCAAAGTGATGATACATGCCGCTCTCCTTGTCATCTTGCATTTTGACATGGCTCAAGAAAATAGGACGCTCTCGGCCGATGAGAGAGATCTTCGGGCTAGGCTCAAAAGGAAAGTATTGGCTCTATCCGTGGTGGAAAGGGCAAGGAAAAAGCAAAGTGCTCGGATTGCCAACATAAAGGAGGGGGATGCAAACACAAAGTTTTTCCATATGCGGGTGAACTCTCGTAGAAGGAAAAATCACATCCTCCGCCTCAAGCAAGACCAAGGGTGGATAACGGATCATGGGGCAAAAGAGGAGGTCATCTACAACCATTTCAATTCGGTCCTAGGGAGAGGGGAGCCTAGAGGGAGTGATTTCAATTGGGACAACCTACACTTCGAAGAACCTAATCTTGAGAGCCTTGGTGACCCTTTTACCGAAGAGGAAGTGAAGAATGCTATAATGCAAATGCCTAGTGACAAAGCTCCCGGCCCGATGGCTTCACGGGAGCTTTTTTCAAGAGATGTTGGGAAACAATTAAGGGGGATCTCATGCGGGGGTGAATCTCTTTGGAAGTCTCCATACCGAGAATTTCCATTGGCTCAACTCCGCCAACATTGCCCTTTTGCCCAAGAAAGAGGGGGCGGAGGAGGTTTCCGACTATAGGCCTATTAGTCTCATCCATGCAATAGCCAAAATTATAGCAAAGATGCTTGCTCTCCGGCTTGGTCCTCTCATGAATGAGCTCGTCTCCAACGCCCAAAGTGCTTTTATCAAGAAAAGGAGTATCATGACAACTTCCTCTATGTCAAAAACCTTGCCAAGCGCTTCCACAAGGGAAAAACACCGGCTCTACTCTTCAAGCTTGACATCCGCAAAGCCTTCGACTCGATACGTTGGGAATACCTTCTTGATCTCTTGGAGCGTCGGGGTTTCCCTAGCCGTTTTAGAAATTGGATTGCCGCCTTGCTCTCCTCCGCAACGTCCCGGGTGCTCCTCAATGGCATACCTGGCACCCCCATTGTGCATGGGCGAGGCCTCCGGCAAGGCGATCCGCTCTGCCCCTCCTCTTCGTCATAGCCATTGACCCTCTCACTCAAATCTTGGAGGGTGCAACTAGGAGTGGATTCCTTCATAAGCTTCGCGGAAGAGGCACCATCTTGCGGACCTCTCTTTATGCGGATGATGCGGCGGTGTTTGTGGCTCCCAGTAAAGAAGACATTGCAAATCTTGCCTCCATTCTTGAGGCTTTCGAAGAGGTCACCGGTCTATGCACAAATTTTGACAAGAGCTCCGTGGTTCCCATTAGGTGTGCCAACTTGAACCTTGATGACGTTCTTGATGGTATACCGGCTACTAGAGCAACCTTCCCGTTGCGCTATCTTGGCCTTCCGCTCTCGGTATGGCGTCTCAAAAGGGTTGATTTTCAACATCTTGAAGACAAGTGCGCCGGCAAGCACCCTAATTTGAATGGCAAGTTCATCACCACGGCCGGCCGGGCTACTTTTGTTAAATCGGTTATTGCCTCCCAAGCCATCTACTATTTGACGCCCCTCATCATACCTCCGGGCACGATGCTTTTCTTGAACAAAATACAACGGGCTTTTCTTTGGTCGGCAAAGGATACAACCACGGGAGCAAATGCAAGGTGAATTGGGAGCTAGTGTGCCGGACCAAGGATCTTGGTGGCCTTGGCATTCTACACATTGAGAAGTTTGCTACGGCGTTGCGTTTGAGGTGGCCTTGGTTGGAGTGGAAAGACCCCGCTAAGATTTGGGTAGGCTCCGGCAACCCATGCTCTCAAGCGGATTTGGACCTCTTCTACGCCGCAACTACCATCACTCTCGGCAATGGGCAAAAAACTCCCTTTTGGCACGTGCCATGGCTTGAGGGTCGCAAGCCCAAGGATATTGCTCCTGTCATTTTTGAGTGCTCTTGCATGAAGAAGTGGACGGTTGGGAAGGCCGTGGAAGGAAATGCTTGGATTCGAAGGTGCGGTTTGATGAAAATTTTACCACGGCGCACTTCGCCCAATTTGCGGACATTTGGGTCCTATTAAGAAACGTGAACCTCAACGCCAACATGGATGATGATATCTCTTGGAAGCTAACGGAAGATGGGCAATACACGGCTCCTCGGCCTACAAAATGCAATTCATGGGGACCATTCGCTCTCACATGGACAAGACAATTTGGAAACCTTGGGCTCCTCCAAAAACTAAATTCTTTGCATGGCTTGCTAACCAAAACCGGGTGTGGACGGTGGATCGCTTGGCCAAAAAAGGGTGGCCAAATTGTGGGTTATGTCCTCTTTGCAAACAAACAATGGAAACGGTCTCTCACCTCTTTGTGGAATGTCGTCTCACGCGGCGCGTGTGGGAGCTTATCTAGAATTGGGTCGGGTTTCAAGCAATTCAACCCCACGCTTGGAATAACCTCTCGATGGAGGAGTGGTGGTTGTTGATGACAAATGGGTCGACCCCGAATCGTAAAGCCGTCGCCTCCCTCACTTTGCTCACCACTTGGGAAATTTGGAATGAGCGCAATGCAAGAGTTTTCCAAAACAAGTTTGCACCTCCGCTAGTCATTCTTGAAAAAATAAAGCGGGAGGCCCGTTGTGGGTCATTGCGGGTGCCAAACATTTGGGCAATTTGATGCCGCGAGAGTAGTTGTCTTGTAACTTAAACATTTACTTTCTTGTATTGTCCTCTCTTAATTAATATAAGGGGCAAAGCTTTTGCCCCACGGTTCTAAAAAAAAAAAAATTCTGTCACGACTTTGCTACAAAAATCAGTCATGAATGGTTATGCTATTCAAATGGACAGTACAATTTAGAGCATAGATGTAATTTGAATTCGCTTTTATCCTGTACTCATCATTTGTGTTGATATTTATTTTGTAGCTGGGAGATGTATCCCACCCGGTATGATTAATTCCTTAATCATTTGTTCTTACGGGCATGTCGGTGCTTTTGCCACGGGATGTGACAGCTGATGCCTTCATGGAATCTGAATACATACTGAACATGCATCTCAATGCCATTTTACTATCTCTTTCTCGATGCCATTCTACTTTACACTTCACATTTTATATCAGGATTCATCAGTTAGCTGAATACAAATGCAATGAGTGATCTTCTTTCCGTGATTGAGGTAAAAGAATAATATGGAGAAGAGCCTTCCATGAGGTGGTTTCAGCAACATACAAATTGTACATTGGTTCAAGCTGCTCTTTTCTACAGGTTTGCGTCACCGGTAAGAAGATACATCGTCTGTCCATTTGGTTTAAGTTCTCAGTATTGAATGACACTCCTAGCTATGACCAAGGGAATCGCGTCTCTACTAATCATTCATTTGTCTACTTATTGGTTTGGGATGTATTTTGACGTGCCTCTGTTACACTGTTAGAAAATAAGTATACCAGCACTGGGGCAGTTTAAGAACACTCGACACCAACTGGGATGGCAAGTAGAAGACAAACTAAATCATTTTCGGGAGATTCTAATTGCCACATGTCATATCATGCTTTCATTGTACAATATACGTCTTTCAATTTTCAGTTAATGTTTGTTAGTTGTATAGATGCCAATATGTTATTAGCAGCTATACAATGAATGAGATTTCAGAACGTAATAATCTCTACCGGTTTTCAATACGAACAAGTGTCATCCTCTTCTCCTTTTTATCTAAATATATTTATAAGCTGCATGTTGCTTCATTTAGAATATCATTGTTGTTGTTCAGATTGCCCATATTGCAATTTAAGGTTTTTTCCATAGACTCTGCATGTGTGTCCTAAGTACATCAGCTTCGAAATATAAATAAGTTGAGCAGAAGGATCAACCAGAGCAGAGGCATGTCGGTCTGTTAAACATCTTTTTTATACAAGTTGATCATTTTCTTTTATTTATAGGATTGTTATCATTATAGTTATGGATTCCCACAGCAACGCGCGGGTATCGGCTAGATTTTTGAAAGTCTATTGTTATTTATTTACTACTTACTTTGTCCCAAAATATATGACATTTTGGTCTTAAAGATGCAGGTAGTATTAGATGAGAGAACATGTGGGTTGAGTGGTATGTGTCGATGGTTTTTATTTGAAATTTCGTCGACAATTTTCAATGCAGTATCGTCGCTACAATTTTCATTCTAGTTGTCGGACTGTATTTCTACCCTAGCGGCAGAGGGCAGTTGTCTCTCTTGCGTTCACGTGAGAAACAATCTGCGTGACAAGTTGGCGACAGCCCATGAAAAAGTAACTTCATACATAAATCTTAACAAAAATGTTGTTGATCCTGGTAGGCTTTTGCTATATATATAGGAGGGCTGACAGTGGCTGACATTCAGTAACTCGAGGCGATGGCAGTGGTCGAGGAGGGCGACAAGTAGCTCTTTCTGGAAGACGCCGCATGATAGTAGTCTGTAGTAAACTAGTCCAAGACAAGGTGGGGCATCATTAGGTGTTTGATGGTGTTTTTGCGGATCCTCGTTGCAATAGGCTCTTCCCAGACCTAAAGGTGGGCCGACAGTAACTGACATTGAGCAGTTGGAGGCGCGGGCAGTGGTCGAGGAGGGCGACAAGCAGCTCTTCCTGGAAGAAGCCGCTGCAGATGACGAGGCGCTCGAGCTGAGGGAGCTTCTTGATGATCTCCGTGATGAGTTCTCTGTCATCGATGCAAGGCCAGTATGCGACGTAGAGACTTCTCAGCAGAGGCGCCCTGCATGCAACCGATAAGGGAAGTTAATTGATTTCATGCATGTTTTGTGCGACATGGATGCATGGGCGATGGGAGTAAGAGTTAGGAGTAGGTGCCTGCTGGCGAGGTGGAGTAGGACGTCCACGTCAACGTGACCACGGAACGACTCACACTGACCGGCGCTTCGATTCACGGCGGCGCGTGCCACGGCTTTCCATCCTGCGGCCGGCTGTTCGTTGTGCCTTGATCTGAGAGTAATTTGACCTCAAGTTCAACCAACTTTAACTCTTTGTTGCACTGATCTTTATTAATATTCAGTCCAAAAGGAATCAAATCACATCTATTTTGCTCTCTTTTACAGAAACGACGCGACAAGGCGTCAAATCTCCAAAATGGACCTGAGCTTGTAGGAAAGGACCTGGATCAATGAAGTGAAACATACAAGGGCATGAGCTGAAAAGGCCATCGTCACGCAAAAGGGCTGAAGGAATCAAACAGAGCATCTCACCTGCTCTCACCTGCCGCCGAGGAAGGATAAGAAGGGAAGCACGCCGCCACGAAGCGCTCTCTCTCTCGCAACCCTGCAACCACCACCACCACCACCAACGAAAGGAGCATGAGGGGAAGGTAGGGTTCCTCGCTGGCCGCCGGTAGATCTTGAAGGAAGAATTGGAGACGAGGAGGCCAAGCGCTGAAGCTCTTCTCCAAGAACTGCGACCTGCTGCTGCTCTGCCTCAGGGCAGAACGACCTGAAGACCTGCTCCTTCAATTGCTGCTCAACATCTTCACCGACGTGTCCGGCCGCTTGCTGCTGAAGTTGCTGCTCTTCCCCAACCCCAAGTGCTTCCCTGCTCTTCCCCAAGAAGCACAACCTGAAGCTCCTCTTCCTCAACTCCTGTCGCTGCTGCTGCTCTCCTCCAACCTGAAGTTCCTTTGTGTTTGTTCAAATCGATTCATCTCTTCCTCTCTTCAATTTCTGCAATTTCCTGTGAACTAGTGTTGTGAGCAAACTAGATTGGAATACAGAGACCTGTACGTGCTAGTTTGGTAGCTGTTTCCTAAATCTGAATACTAAACTGAGACCTGTACAATCTGTTCGTGTGTGTAAGTGCTTGTCAAATTTGTCACTTGTTTGTTGTGTGCTTACTTTCTAGTCTATGTGGTGTACGTACTAGTTAAATCCCCTGCCCCTCTCTAAAAATTGCTTCTTTCCCTGTCTTTGCTATATGCTAGTGCTTGTGTGTTTTAAATATTTCGTTGCTTTGTTTACTGTTAATTTCTAAAACGAAAATCACAAAAAGATGCAACTAGTTTGTGTGATGGTAGACGCTAGGGTTCTACCAGGTCTCACTCGAAGGTTGTAGGGGTGGGGAGGAGGTTGACGAGGAGGTTGGCGCGGACGACGGCGTGATGGCGCCGTGGCCGCGTGGCTGAGAGGCGGCGGCGGACAGCAAGGCGGTGGCGGCTAGGGTTAGCAGTCCGACTCCTCAAGGAGTCGGCAACAAATGATATGTTTATTGCCTCATTCATACGGAGAGATTACATGAGTATATATAATAGTCCAGCTACTAAAACCCTAGATAAATTGGGCTAGGCCCTAAACCGGTCCATTAGTGGGCCTCTTCCGGCTGTAGTGCAAACCGGTCATAACATGTGAACCTTTCTTCCTTGATCCCTGTTTGCTTACTACGCAATTAGAATTTCAGTGGAATTATTCTCTCCTATAAACCTTTATGCTGTTTGCCATTTTCCTATTTTATTCCTGATCCTTGCTTGTTCTTGTTAAGTGTTAATTGTTGTGCACGTTTAGCAAGTAAAAATATCACCTTTCGTTGATCTAGCTGTTAGAAAGTGTAAAAGTTACTACTTTGATCCCTGTGGAAGAACGACAAAAGGAACTATATTTGTGACGATCAAATTGGCGCCGTTGCCGGGATCAAATAGTAACGGATGCATTAGTATACCAGACTAGTTCTTGTTGTTTTAATGTCTTTTAAGTTGATGTCGCTTCGGCTTATAAGGAAACAAACCACTGATGGTTGCAAGAGTTTTGAGTGTGCAGGAATTATTTTTCTGAACTGAATGAGGTTGTTGAATGCAAAACCCTGAAGATCTTCTTCTGATTCAGTTCTTGAGTTGACTCTGCAGCAGATTAGGGAGAAGCAGAGAGAGTTAAAGAAAAAGAAGATGGGTGAGCCACTTGTGAGGGATTTGTGGATTCCTAATCATGGGAGTGCTGCAGCCAATGTCATCCAGCCATCTATTGCTGCTAACAATTTCGAGATTAAGCCTGCTCTCATTACCATGGTGCAGCAATCAAGATTTGGTGGTTCTGCTCTAGAAGATCCTCATGAACACATCACTCAGTTCCTGGAATATTGCAACACAGTAAAGATAAATGGAGTCCCTGCTGATTCAATTAGGCTGCAACTTTTCCCTTTTTCAGTCAGAGATTCAGCAAAGATTTGGTTGAACCGATTGCCCGCTTCACAGAAGGATACGTGGGAACATCTAGTCCAAGCCTTCTTTGAAAAATACTACCCACCCTTGAAAGCTGCTGAGTATAGAGACAAGATAACAAACTTCCAGCAATTCGATGGTGAGAGTTTGTATGATGCCTGGAACAGATATCAATATCTGATAACAATGTGCCCACATCATGGCTTTGAGAGATGGCTAGTTCTCCAAACCTTTTATAAAGGAATGACTCCCCAAACTAGAGCGTTTGTTGATTCTTCAGCAGGAGGAGGAATTATGAATAAAACGTTGAACGAAGCTTTCACTCTCATTGAAAGCATTGCTTCTCATCATGCGCAGTGGTCTACTGAGAGAGCAGTGGCACCTCAGAGATCAGGTATGTATCAGTTGGCACCACAAGACTCCCTAGCTGCGCAAGTAGAACTCCTCAGCAAGTCTGTGACAGAGATGCAAGCTTCTATGGCTTCTAGGCAACCTATTTCAGCCAAATTCCAAGTCTGTAATGTTTGTGGCATCGCAGGACATGATGGTGAATGCTCTTATTGTACTGCATATTCTAGTTTTCAGTCAGTATCAGAGGTGAACTACACTCAGAGCCAAGGGCCCTTCTCGCAGAATTATAATCCCCAATGGAGGCAACATCCAAACCTCTCTTATAGAAACAATGGCCCTTCAACTTCAGCATTCTCTTCGTCAGGGTCCAACCAGAATTACAAACCTCAAAAAATATGTTTAGCCAGCAAAAGCCACAGAATGTATCAGCAGATTCAGCTCTTGAAAAGAAAGTAGTGGAACAGGCAGAAGCTCTAAACAGTGTCAAGGCTGAAATGAACGATTTGAAAGAGATGCTAAAGCTCATGGCCGCAAAAATGGACAACATGTCTGTCAATCACACTGTTATTCAGAATGAAGGGAGGTTGCCAGCACAAACTGAAGCTAATCCCAGAGCTCAATGTGGAGCTATAACCACTAGAGCCGGGACTGTAGTGGAACCAATCTTGCGGCTGCCTACTCAAAGAAATTATGTGCCTCCAGCATTTAGGAGTATGAATCCGGAAACCTCTACAACCTCTACTGAAAGAGCAGAAACCTCTAAAGCTAAAAGCCCGGAAGTTTCAACTCAAGATAAGTCACCAGAAAAAGAGTCGATAGCTGAAGTGCCACCACCAATGAGGAAGGAACCCACAGGAAGCCAGCAGAAGTTGCCCTTCCCAGAGAGGTTTGACAAATCCAAGGAGGAAAAATAATTTGCTAAATTCCTTGAGAAAATGAAGGAAGTGCAAGTCACAATACCTATCCTTGATGCAGTCTTGCATGTCCCATGTATGCCAAATTCTTCAAGGATCTGATTTCCAAGAAGAGATCAATGGAAGAACCAGAGGTGGTCACTTTAACCAAGGAATGTAGTGCAATTATCCAAAACTCATTGCCAGAAAAGCTAGAAGACCCTGGAAGTTTCTGTATACCCTGCCAAGTGGGGCACAAGAAGTTTACTGCACTTTGTGACTTAGGATCTTCTGTCAGTGTGCTTCCGCATTCAGTCTGCAAATCATTGTCAGTAGGTGATCTTCAGCCCACATCACTAATGTTGCAACTGGCCGATAGAACTATCAGATGCCCTACTGGAGTTCTGTATGATGTCTTGGTGTCTGTGGATAAATTCTCATATCCAGTGGACTTTGTAGTCTGGAAATGGAAGACAAATCTGAGGCCATGATCCTAGGCAGACCATTTTTGGCCACTGCTGGGGCATTGATTGATGTCAAAGGAGCAAACCTGACGCTCACTTTTGGCGAGGAAAAAGTAGTGTTTGACATGAAGCATGCAACAGCTATGCCTTACCAAATTGAACACTGTTCAAGAATTGATACGGTTGAAAAATGCGTGAGCGAGCTACAGGGAGAAAATCTGGGACTAGCTCAAAAGAAGTAAACTTCAAAGAGATTCCTCAAGAGGATGAAATTGTGGATGTATATCTGGTTGAAAGAATTGATCCTGTAATTGATCAGAGAAAAAGCTCAGTCCAAACATTTCAGAAGAATACAGTAGAGATAAAACCACTACCACCACATCTGAAATATTGCTTTCTTGATGATGAAAAACGGTTCCCAGTAATTGTGAGTTCAAAGTTAACCGAAACAGAGGAAGAAGGATTGCTTGAGGTGCTAAAAAGAAATAAGTCAGTGATAGGATATTCCTTGGATGATATGAAAGGAATTAGTCCAGAAATTTGTTCTCATAGGATATTCCTTGTTGAGAACAGTGTTCCTACAAGGGAACATCAAAGAAGACTAAACCCACACATGCAAGAGGTGGTAAAAAATGAAATCCTTAAACTTCTGTCTGCAGATATAATATATCCAATATCAGACAGCAATTGGGTCAGTCCTATTCACATGGTACCCAAGAAAGGAGGGTTCACTGTTGTTCCGAATGATACAGGCCAATTAATTCCAACCAGGCCGGTCACTGGATGGAGAATGGTCAATGACTTCAGGAAGCTTAATAAAGCGACAAGAAAAGACCATTTTCCGTTGCCATTCATGGATCAGATGTTGGAGAGGTTAGCTGGTCATGAATACTTCTGCTATTTAGATGGTTACTCAGGGTTTCTTCAGATACCTGTGCATTGTGAAGACCAAGAGAAAACCACCTTCACGTGCCCCTATGGGACATTTGCATACAGAAGGTTGCCATTTGGACTCTGCAACGCTCCAGGGACCTTTCAAAGGTGTATGATGTCCCTGTTTTCAGATCTGATTGAGAAGGTAATGGAAGTTTTTATGGATGACTTCACAGTCTATGGGAAGAGCTATGAAGATTGCCTCAAAAATCTGGAAATGGTGTTGAACAGATGTAAAGAGAATAATTTGGTGCTCAATTGGGAAAAATGTCATTTTCTTGTCAGGGAAGGAGTTGTCCTTGGGCATTTGATATCCGAGCGAGGAATTGAAGTGGATCAATCCAAGGTGGAAGTTATTTCTTAGCTGCCACTGCCAACCAATGTAAAGGAAGTAAGAGGAATCCTTGGCCACGCTGGATTCTACAGAAGATTTATAAAGGACTTTGCAAAAATTGCAAAACCGTTGACAAACCTATTGAACCAGGATGTACCATTTAACTTTGATGAAGCTTGCATCGAAGCCTTCAAAAAATTGAAAGAAGCATTGGTATCTGCACCAATAGTGACACCTCCTGACTGGCAGCTTCCTTTTGAACTTATGTGTGATGCAAGCGATTTCGCAGTGGGAGCAGTATTAGGTCAGAGAAAAGGGAAGGATCTGCATGTGATCCACTACTTAAGCAAGACTCTAAATGGTGCACAATTAAATTATACTACCACTGAAAAAGAGCTACTGGCCATAGTTCATGCATTTGACAAATTTAGACCTTACCTAGTGGGAGCTAAGTGTATTGTGTACACTGATCATGCTGCCATCAAACACTTGTTGAGTAAGAAAGAAGCAAAACCAAGACTGATCAGTGGGTAATTCTTTTGCAAGAATTTGATGTTGAAATCAGAGACAAGAAGGGTGCAGAAAATACTATAGCTGACCATTTGTCCAGAATTAATCATCTCGATTCAGAATTGAATCCCATAGCTGACTCATTACCAGGAGAACAGTTGATGAAATTAACACACTTGCACGGCAGCATGCCATGGTATGCAGACATTGTCAATTATTTGGTCTGCAAGGTGATTCCACCAGAATTTTCATCTCAGCAGAAAAAGAAATTCCTTCACGATGTAAAGCAATACTTCTGGGATGAGCCAAACCTCTTCAAGTCTTGTGCTGATGGGATAATAAGAAGATGCATCCCAGATGAAGAAATGGAGAATGTGTTAGCCCATTGCCACTCAGGGAAATGCGGAGGGCATGCTGGTACCATGAAGACCCAAGCTAAAGTTTTGCAAGCTGGATTTTATTGGCCACATTTATTCAAAGATGTGTATGAATTCATTAAAAAGTGTGATGCGTGCCAAAGGGCTGGAAAGATAGCAAGGAGAAATGAGATGCCACAACAAGGCATACTCGAAGTTGAAGTCTTCGATGTCTGGGGAATAGATTTCATTGGACCATTACCTTCATCTAATGGATTCAAACACATCTTGGTGGCAGTTGACTATGTGTCCAAATGGGTGGAAGCAATACCCGTTGTTCATGCTGATGCCAAAGCAGTCTGCAAGCTATTCAAGCAAATCATTTTTCCCAGGTTCGGTGTGCCAAGAATTGTCATCAGTGATGGAGGGAAGCACTTCAATAACAATCAATTCGAAACGCTGTTGAAGAAGTATGGTGTACACAACCATAAAGTGACCACCCCCTATCATCCACAAGCAAATGGACAGGTTGAGTTGTCCAACAGAGAGGTGAAACAAATCCTTGAGAAGGTGGTGTCAAAGACTAGAGCTGATTGGTCTGCTAAGCTGAACGATGCATTATGGGCATACAGGACTGCATATAAAACACCCATTGGTATGTCTCCATTCCGACTCATTTACGGAAAGGCATGCCATCTCCCTGTTGAATTGGAACACAGAGCATTATGGGCAATAAAAAAGCTGAACCTGGACCATAATGAAGCTGGGAATAAAAGAAAGTTGCAGATCTGTGAATTAGAAGAACTCAGACTGGATGCTTATGAGAGCTCGAGGATATACAAAGAGAAAACAAGAATCTGGCATGACAAACATATCCTGAGGAAGGAGTTCATCCCTGGACAGCGTGTGTTGGTCTATGACTCAAGATTTCATTTGTTCCCTGGCAAGTTCAAAACGAGATGGTTTGGTCCTTGTATCATTCAAAAGGTCTGGACAAATGGAGCTGCGGAGGTGAAAAGTCCATCAGGAGGGATTTTCAAGGTTAATGGGCAAAGACTGAAACATTATTTTGCTGGTGACCCAATAATTGAACTCCAAGGTGAAGAGGAAGTGAACCTGGGACAGCATCCAGCTGTGTCCTAGAAAAGAAATGAGTCGAGCTAAGGACTCTAAACAAAGCGCTCGTCAGGAGGCAGCCTGATATCCTTTTTCGTTTATTAGTTATTTTTCGCTTTCTCTAGTTTTTGTTTCTACTTTTTCTGTTCAGAGTGGATTTCAGGGAATTGGAGTTGCTGGTTGAGCATACATTCAAGGAAAGTGGAATAAAGAGCTGCAAGGTTTTGTCAGGTGAAACCCTTCCAATTTCAGAATCACATATTTCTTTGTAATACAATCCTAAAATTACTTATGGAAAATTCTGTTGCTGAAGACTAACCATTAAAATGCTCTCTGAACTATCTTTCTTATATAAGTTTGCGTGTTTATTCGAATCTATTCAAATTCCTGCTTATGGTTGCTGCTAACCTTGCTTTCAAGGATAATCTTTCAGTTTAAATTTCTTCATCTCCCTTGTTTAAAGCTTTCAAAACTTAGAGATATCTTTGATGAATCTTGATATTGAATCATATTATCCACTTGCTGGCCATTGCTCTTTTAACATTCGTTGCGTTAGCATATCGTAATCTCGGGATTGGATATGTGAAGCACTAACACTGTTTTTAACTTGTCAAATGTCCTTGCATTAGCCTACCATGATCCCGGGATCTGTGGTAGGTGACGCACTAACTCCAAGTTGCTGAAAGTTCTGCTCTAAAAGCTCCAGTTCTGTGCTAGTTCAAAAAGTAAAAAAAAAATCCTTGCATTAGCCTACCATCTTCCCTGGATCGGTGGTAGGTGACGCACTAGCTCCAAGTTGCTAAAATTACTTGCATTAGCTTACCATGTTCCCTGGATCGGTGGTAGGTGACGCACTAACGTTCTAACTACTAAACCTCCTAATTTTGTCTTGTTGGCCTGTTTGTGGATCATGTCCTTCAATCTCAATTATTCGCCAGTTTCTCTCGAATGTTTTGATGTTTTTAGTCCTGGTAGATGTGGAAATGTCTTCTGAAAAGTTATTACCTTTTGAAACATCTTAGCATAACTCATAAGCAGTGAAATTGAAATGAGTCGTCTACTCATGAAAACATTACATCTGAAAAATAGTGCACTGGTCATTTTCATGCTGTTGTCAACTATCTATTCAACTTTACTTGAGGACAAGTAAAAATTCAAGTGTGGGGGTGTGATCTGAGAGTAATTTGACCCCAAGTTCAACGAACTTTAACTCTTTGTTGCACTGATCTTTATTAATATTCAGTCCAAAAGGAATCAAATCACATCTATTTTGCTCTCTTTTACGGAAACGACGCGACAAGGCGTCAAATCTCCAAAATGGACCTGAGCTTGTAGGAAAGGACCTGGATCAATGAAGTGAAACATACAAGGGCATGAGCTGAAAAGGCCATCGTCACGCAAAAGGGCTGAAGGAATCAAACAGAGCATCTCACCTGCTCTCACCTGCCGCCGAGGAAGGATAAGAAGGGAAGCACGCCGCCACGAAGCTCTCTCTCTCGCAACCCTGCAACCACCACCACCACCAACGAAAGGAGCATGAGGGGAAGGTAGGGTTCCTCGCTGCCGCCGCCGGTAGATCTTGAAGGAAGAATTGGAGATGAGGAGGCCAAGCGCTGAAGCTCTTCTCCAAGAACTGCGACCTGCTGCTGCTCTGCCTCAGGGCAGAACGACCTGAAGACCTGCTCCTTCAATTGCTGCTCAACATCTTCACCGACGTGTCCTGCCGCTTGCTGCTGAAGTTGCTGCTCTTCCCCAACCCAAGTGCTTCCCTGCTCTTCCCCAAGAAGCACAACCTGAAGCTCCTCTTCCTCAACTCCTGTCGCTGCTGCTGCTCTCCTCCAACCTGAAGTTCCTTTGTGTTGGTTCAAATCGATTCATCTCTTCCTGTCTTCAATTTCTGCAATTTCCTGTGAACTAGTGTTGTGAGCAGACTAGATTGGAATACAGAGACCTGTACGTGCTAGTTTGGTAGCTGTTTCCTAAATCTGAATACTAAACTGAGACCTGTACAATCTGTTCGTGTGTGTAAGTGCTTGTCAAATTTGTCACTTGTTTGTTGTGTGCTTACTTTCTAGTCTATGTGGTGTACGTACTAGTTAAATCCCCTGCCCCTCTCTAAAAATTGCTTCTTTCCCTGTCTTTGCTATATGCTAGTGCTTGTGTGTTTTAAATATTTCGTTGCTTTGTTTACTGTTAATTTCTAAAACGAAAATCACAAAAAGATGCAACTAGTTTGTGTGAACCTTTCTTCCTTGATCCCTGTTTGCTTGCTACGCAATTAGAATTTCAGTGGAATTATTCTCTCCTATAAACCTTTATGCTGTTTGCCATTTTCCTATTTTATTCCTGATCCTTGCTTGTTCTTGTTAAGTGTTAATTGTTGTGCAAGTTTAGCAAGTAAAAATATCACCTTTCGTTGATCTAGCTGTTAGAAAGTGTAAAAGTTACTACTTTGATCCCTGTGGAAGAACGATAAAAGGAACTATATTTGTGACGATCAAATTGGCGCCGTTGCCGGGGATCAAATAGTAACGGATGCATTAGTATACCAGACTAGTTCTTGTTGTTTTAATGTCTTTTAAGTTGATGTCGCTTTGGCTTATAAGGAAACTAACCTACTGATGGTTGCAAGAGTTTTGAGTGTGCAGGAATTATTTTTCTGAACTGAATGAGGTTGTTGAATGCAAAACCCTGAAGATAATTCTTCTTCTGATTCAGTTCTTGAGTTGACTCTGCAACAGATTAGGGAGAAGCAGAGAGAGTTAAAGAAAAAGAAGATGGGACTAATTACATTGGAGTACATTATAGCAGCTCACAGCTATGACGAGACGGTTTCACGTCATTAATCTCCAAGGCGTGAGGACGCCCAGCAACCGGGAGCGCTTCTCCGCGCTGCTGGGATGCATGCCACTGCCTGCCGAGGGTGGCATGGTTCGGCGATAGACGAGCTCGTCGACGAGGACCACCCGCTCATGTACCACCCCTGCGATCCCTACGAGTACTGCGCCTACCAGTATACGGAGGAAGGCCGCAAGTCCAAGGACGCGCTCAAAGCCTTCTGCGGAGTATTGAAGGACGATAATGAACCTGCGGTTGAGGCTGCAGCATGATAGATAGGTAGATCTTGGATTTTGTCATTTCAAATCAGTGTCTTCTCCTTTGCCTATTCTTATTATTGTGTGTGTTATTTTGGTGGTATGGACCAAGCTATTTTGTACGAATTTATATTCAATGATGTTTCCTTTTGTTGGCATTAATTTCAGCGCCGAGGTGTGGTGGTTCTTTTTCCATCTAGATGTGTAATTCAGCTTAGATGGTTCTTAGATCTATGGTAACTCACAGCAATAGCCGTCTGATCTCCGCGATTCTGTATGCGAACTTTGTATTAAATCAACGACAACTAAAATGGAACGGACCGAGTATATAGTAGACAGTCTAGGCTGCCGACTTAGACATATATAGAGATATTAGGACTTGAAGTACCAATATTGTCAAAGTTATTGCGCGCTGTTCGTTCAAAGGTGTCGCATCAGGACAAAGTGTCATCCGCAGCCAAATTTTGAGAGAGAAATCAATTTATTCCATGTAACCAAATACAATGGTCGACCCATGATCCGAGAGGAGGGACAATATTCTCCTCACCCGCTCGTTCTCCTCCATCCTTGTGAGATCGGCTCTCCACGCTCAACTCCCTCTAGCTCTTGGTGGCCGTGTCGGTCGATGTGATTAGGAGGCCGGCGCATCGTTGTACAGAATAGTTGTAGGGCTAGGTCTAGCGTGTGTGTTAGCTCAATGGTGGATGGTGCCATGCCGTGATGGAGCTATTCTTTGCCGCTTGCGAGCGGTGGTGTTCTGTAATTTTTTCCATGGTGGGAAGTTTCAGTGGAGGATGATTTTGTGCGAACTCGTCAAATAAGCTCGATGTTCTCCTACTCCTTTCCACTATAATTCTTGTCATCGAGTTGATGGAAGAAGTGTGGGGACCCCGGACTAGCTGTGCGAAATACCCGATTATGGTTAACACAACGATCCCGTGATCAGTCTGTCGTTGCCCATAATCCGAACTGAATACCAAAGTTTACATCCATTACAGTAACGAATTAAAATCTTACATAAATGGTCATTTAGACCAAGTCTTACATAGGTGCCTTCCTGGGCCAAACCAAAATAATCAGCGGAAGCTAAGGCATAGTAGGCCTCAAACTCTAACGACGACCCGACAGGCAGTTAACTGATGGAGATCCTTAGTTCGCATAGAAGTCGCCATACTCCTCCTCGGCGCAGTGTTCCTCGTAGTCTGGCTAGGACAATAGCCAGAGACGAAACCAATATGAGTACATTTGATTGTACTCGCAAACTACCCCAACATGAGTATGCACTAGTTCTAGTTTTAATTTCAAACTTTTATTTTCTTAAACATCTCTATATCTTTGTTAAAAAAAATAAGAAGAATTTCATAACTATCTTTGAATAAAATCACCATTTTATCTGTTCCTCCAAAACTCCTCCTTTTCGACCATAGTCCGTCATGGTCCACTTTCCTCCAACAACCTCATACCGATCCGTTGGTATAGGTATATGAAACATTCTCCATCTCATTTTCCTTTTTAAAAACTCAACTCTTTTCAAAACTTGCACATAGGTCAGAGTAGGGCCTTCCAACTGTCCATATCCGAGGACTCGGCTATTCGAATAGTTTTTACCCTCTGCAGAGGTAGCACGCTTTTTGCCCACATCCATCCGGTAACTCATCGTGTCAGCCACGTCCCGCCATACAAGGTGTATGCGAAGTTGAGCCACCGACCACAGCCTCTTATTTGCTCATGCTAGTATTGGATCCTTCCCATATGACACTTTCCTTCGACACTCAGTCCAGTTTCCTGTCAGAAACCCTAAGTGTGAGAACTCATAGTTTTGTCCGGCGGTTTATGGTGGAACCTTCTATCCTCCACACCAACTTGTGTGAGGACCCGGGTCAGGGGGTAGGTCATCAAACCATCCCCTCATGCATAACGGAGTTATCTCCGTCGATGAGGTAGCCCCGTTCCCATATGGGGGTAAATGTGGTCACACAGAGTATCGACTGGTTGACGTAAGTACAAAGACACACTGTGCATTTTTCCCAAATAACTCAATTATCCACTTCTCCAGTTCAACACCGACATCTCGACACATCATAGTCCATCCAAGTATTTTCAAAAGAGTTTTGAATAAACAACCATTTTTCCATCCTATAATTTCATATAATCTATCTTATATTTCTACATAGGGTGGCAAAATAGTTTCCATATACTTTTTGAAAAGGTTTTATAAATCTTTCTAAGAGTAAATCATGATATCAAAGTAGATGCATATATTTGGGGTGCAAGCTCAGAGAAGAGAGTAGCTTGCCTTGTTCGACAAAGTGATCTTGGTCTTGATCTTCAGGTTCAATCAATTCCCCTTCCTCGATAATTCCGGCAACGCTCTCGTCTAATTAATAAACAAACAAATACGAGCAATCACTAAACTACTCTATCAAACATCACAAGATTACAATCCTAAGTGCTCTAAATAGCCACTGCATTCATCAAGCAATACAATTTGGTATCAAATTAATTGTATTAACCAATATTTGTTTAAGTTTTAATATGGCAGAAACTAGTTGAACATGTTTAATTACATAACTTAACTTCTGTTGGTCACAAAAATACAAACTAAAGTTCTACAGAGAGCTACTGATGTGTAGAAGACAATGCAATTTGATTTGGATTAATTGGAGTTACCAAACTCCCTACACAACTGTTTTAAACCAGTAACTTAATAATCAAGTTTTGGCTACCATTTAAGTTCTATTGCTCCTAAAATTAATTCCTTTTAGGGGTAAGTAACCAAGGCTATATGTGAGCTAAAAAATTGGCCCTGAACCATTTGGATGAAATATTTACCATCTACAAATGTTTTGGTGCAGAAGGGTTTTCTAAATTCATTCTAATGCCAAACAATTAATATTGCTAGATTAATTCTACCAAAATTAGGGAAGCTAGAAGATCACAGTACCAAGCTAATAAAATTGGTTTGGAATTATTTGGACTAATTGAGTATCAGAAACAAACAAGTTTAGATTTTAAACCTTCTGTGGCATTTTCAATAATACATTTTTGTTATTTATCTAAATGAATTCAAACCACTTGGGTTGGTTAGACAATTTCATGTGCTTTCCAGAACAATTGGGTTTGATTTATTTGGATGCCTAAATCTCAAGATATTGAATTTTAAAGTCAAGTCCAGTACTGATTTCACAAGAGATTTAATTAGAAAATGTCTCTCTGTTTGGATAATGTTCAAAATTTTGACGAGTGGGGTCCACACGTCAGCGGCACCGTGCGCGCGAGGGAAAATTATTAAAAACCTGACGAGCGGGGCCCGCCCGTCAGTCTCTCTCTATTCCTAACGAAACGGTAAGATACCGTTGGATCAAGATCCAACGGTCCGCGTGCAACGCAGCTCCGGCGACCAGAAATCAGCGGCGCTGCCGCGCCGGCGACGGTGGTGGGCTCGATTCGCTCACCTAGAGGGCTCGGGAAGACGCGGCGATGGTGTAGAAGGATGGCAGAGACTCGGGGAATGCTTCTGGGCGAGTGGTGCTTGCTGGGGAGAAGCGTAGCGTCCACGGCGAGCTCCTCCGCTTCCACGGCTAGCTCCCGCAACTCCGGCGAGGTCCTGGCTTCTCTCCTGTGCACGAAACAGAGGGAAAAGCGAGGCGTGTGAGTGCGGTGTCCATGAGGAAGAGAGTACGGGCCAGAGAGGAGAGAATGAGAGGGTGTGGCGTCGCGGCCATGGTCGACCTTGACGGCGGCAGTGGCGCAGCGTGCACGCCCTCCTGGCGGTGAACCGATGGAAATGGAGTGAGGGGGAGGGAGTGGGGTGGTGTGGTTTTTGCAGAGAGGGGTCGGGGTGGCTTTATAGGGCAGAGGCCGGTGTTTCGTGGACGAGGCACACGGATGGCGTCCATGGCGCTCCCGAGGAGATCCTTGCTCGATTCTGCGGCGGTGCTGCGAGGTACGTGTCGCCGCGATGTCTTCCGGGGTCCGGGCGTGGTCTAGGAGGTGCTGGGTAGAGTGGTGCGTGTCGGGGAGCGGGGGGGGGGGGGGGGGGGCGAATTTGGCCGGCATCGCCGAGCTCTGCCACGGCGGAGCTGGGCTAGAATCGAGGAGAGGGAAGCGCTCGAGTGCTCTCCTCTGCGGGGCGGCGACTGCAGAGGGACGGTGTCGAGGACAGACGCGCCCTGGGGGGGCCTGGGCATGGCGCAAGCTGCGCTGCGGCCACGGCGGCGATGCGGCGTGCGGCTACAGTGTGCTAGAGGTAGGAGACGACTGCATTTTTGCAGAAAACCCCCTGCCTCCTCTTTTCTGTTTTTCTTTTATTTCTTTTTCAATCCAGTAGCATTTTAGGAATTTATTTAGGGCACTTAAACTATTTCGAAAATTTGAAAATATTTGTGAAGCCTCCCCATAACATGTAGAAGCTCCACAAATTTTGGCATTTCAAAATAAAATGTTTTGAATCATTTTTGTTCATAGGGTTTAATTATGGTATTTTCGATTTATTTCAATTTGATATTACTTTAGAGTTTTAAAATAAGTGTAAAATATTATTTGAGAGGGATAAGTAGTAAGAATGAAATGAGAGTGGTTACTTTACCACTCCTCTGATTTTTAGAGAAGAAAACAATAGTTCCTTGTAATTTGTCTTGTTGATTTAACTTTGTTTTTGTGTTACAATATTTTCAATCAAACAAGCAACACAATATAAAAATGAAATCAATCAACACAAGACAATCATGCAAAAGTTTTTGTTGGTTCACATTTTTCACTCATGGAACATGGTTCTACTTGTTACATGATATTTGGGATGTTACAAGAAGAAAATGGTATATTTTGAGTTCTTGAAACTATCGGTTGTGATTGAGCTCATCAACTACGAAGTTTGTTCTGGCGGGAAACTATGACGTCTGCCTAGTGGCGGCCGGCTACCATTCTTGGTCATCAACCCGAAGCTTCTTCTGCCCGAAAGGCAGCCTTACTTCTTCCTCTAGCCTTGGTTGCAAAGAGGAGTAAGTACAATTTTTGGCTACATGTTTGTGTCCTCTTTGTTTTTCCTGGAGGGAATGCGGTATATGTTCTTCCGTCCCAAGTGGTTTCGTAACCGGAACAGGTAGCACATGATCGGAGGAGTTGCAAGGGCATAGTTAAAATCTAATATTCATGGTCCTTGGTGTAAAATGCGGAGACATGTCTATAATTTTATTTTCCAGTCGGGTCATATTGTGAGCTATACTCAATTATTACTTGGTCTTCGATCAACTCACACGACAACTGCAAATTAATATCAGCCCATGATCTATCGGTTGTGATTGAGCTCATCAACTACGAAGTTTGTTCTAGCGGGAAACTATGATGTCTGCCTAGTGGCGGCCGGCTACCATTCTTGGTCATCAACCCGAAGCTTCTTATGCCCGAAAGGCAGCCTTCTTCCTCCTAGCCTTGGTTGCGAAGAGGAGTAAGTACAATTTTTGGCTACATGTTTGTGTCCTCTTTGTTTTTCCTGGAGGGAATGCGGTATATGTTCTTCCGTCCCAAGTGGTTTCGTACCCGGAACAGGTATCACATGATCGGAGGAGTTGAAAGGGCATAGTTAAAATCTAATATTCATGGTCCTTGGTGTAAAATGCGGAGACATGTCTATAATTTTATTTTCCAATCGGGTCATATTATGAGCTATACTCAATTATTACTTGGTCTTCGATCAACTCACACGACAACTGCAAATTAACTCTGGGCCTGGTATCGTGTAATAATATCGAAAACGACTTCCCATCACAGGGTCTAGCCCACGCGAGCCCACCGGCAATCCCACGGACACCATGGCTGCACTAGCCCTTTTCTGTCTACCACCTCACTAGTTCTCGTCGCGTCTCTTCTCTTCACACTACTCTCTCTTGAATCTACAACCTCGAAACCTCCCCAAAATCATCTCCACCAGTGCTATTGCTCTATTGTATCCCACTCACCCTCTCCCCTCAATGGCACTCGCACCGCCACAGTGGGGAGTCTTAACCCTCGTTCGTGCCATAAAAGACATAACCCATCGAAGAACCATACGAGCTAATATTCAATACTTGGAAAAAAATGATGAGATGGGGTGAGTGTGTCCACATGCTTTCTGGCGGGCAATAAATGCCGAGACAACCTTGCAGGAAAGCCCGATCGGTTTTTCTGACACCCCGTACGAACCATTGCAAATCGGCGAACGCGGGGGATCTAAGGGTGGCCACACATAGAGATGGAGTGTAACTATGTGTTAAATTTGTAGGCGCACAATTGATGTACAAAGGACCGTGCAATCACAACACAATGACGACATCGAAATCTCTTAACGAGGTTTGGCGAAACTCGTGTATTCCTTAGGCATATCTATGGTGCTCTGCCCTTGACACCACAGCAACAGCCGCATTGGGAGCCAACACATGTCATTGGCTCACCACGCGCGCCTTTCACTATCTACTTGTTGAGAATATAGGCAATTGTTCGATTAAATTAATCCAAGAATAAATCATGAACATGGCATACACAGTGCTAATAACATACTGAAACTTCATGATGAAACTACGTACTAGACAAATAGTAGAAACATCTACGCATATGACTAGTACTGCAAACATGGAAATAATCAAGAGAGGGATAAACGTGTTATACCCTCCAGTTGGCCAGTTGGCCGTAGCAGCGGCGGAGGCAGACGCAGCAGCGGCGTTGGCAGCCTCTTGAGCAGCGGCGGCAGCAGCAGCAGCAGTGGCGTCGTCGCTGGTGGTCATGATGATGATGAAGGCGGCGCGGACGTAGTTGATGCAGATGTAGAGGAAGTAGACGAACGGCGGCGAGCAGTCGCGTAGAAGACGCTCCCCAAAAACCTAATCGCCCCTCTCCCGTACAGGATCTAGAGAGGCGGAGTTTCGGAGGCCTGCTCTCCTGTCAGCCGTGTACGCGGTGGACGGGATGGGATCAGCGATGACAGCAACAGTAGGTGGAACTATGGTGGCGGCACAAGCAGATGCTATCTTTCTGGTGTGTCTACTGGAGAGGAGCGACCTCTCTTATATAGGCACACACACAGGCGGAAAGCCAACGGAAACGCACGCAATTAAGAGGAGAATTAAGAAACTGGTAACGGCCGTACTTAATAGCACTTAAGACAAAACGTTTCAGCTCAAATTTATTCTCCATTAAGCGCAATGAATCCTGAAAACTCCCGTACTTAATAGTACTTAAGACGGACGTTTCAGCTCGCAATGAATTATGAAAACTCCCGTACTTAATTGTACTTAATACAGACGTTTCAACTCATATTCATTTTTCATTAAGGCAAATGTTTCAGTTGACCGCATGACAGCATGGGACTTTAGGGATTTTTCTGGAATTGTTATATGCTAATATTTCAACAATATTTCAGCAATCCCCCACCAGATCCCAAAGACCCATGATGTTGTTCTCTGTTCCAAACACTGTTTTGATATACCAGTATTTTCAGTGGAGACCTGTTAAGGTTGAGCTCCACCTAGAGCGAATAGCTACACTCCTTCACAACTGACAATGGACTATGCCTTGAATTGTCAATTTGGCGTAAAGTAGTTTCACCAAACGTCTTACTAGTACTAGGCTGCCGAAGGCTGACCCCTCGGGTGGAGCATATTAGTCACACTCCTGACCTATTCATGAACTTACTAGAGATCAACCCAATCTCATAGACTGTGACCAGCAGTCAGGCTCATATAGGTGTGTTCCTCCAAAGATCGCTCTGTAGGATAGCATCTTGCTTATACAAAGCCTTGGAACACATTAAGACAAATGTCAACCTGCCATACAGTTACCGAGAGTAGTGCATCTCCAACGGAGTGGGTTAGTAAAAGTACTCTCCTCAGTTAACCACTAGCTTGTTTTCCCAGGTCCTACTTCACGGGATCTCCGATCACATAGGTTGGGTTACTACCATGGCAACTCATGTGGGTTTCATCCCATCTCCTCGATGCATTTTCTATCACAACACGTGATAGCCCTTTAGTAAAGGGATCTGCCAGATTCTTAGCCGACTGGATATAATCCAACGCTATTACTCCGGAGTTTCTCAAATGTCTGACAGCTTTTAATCTCATTCTTATATGTTTGTTGGACTGCATGTTGTCCTTTGAACTCTTGACCTTGGTAATCACTGTCTGATTGTCACAGTTCATAAGGATAGCCGGTACTGGCTTTTCAACCACAGGCAAGTCCATCAACAGATCTCGAAGCCATCCTGCTTCGACACCAGATGTGTCCAATGCTGTTAATTCTGCTTCCATTGTCGATCTCGTCAGGATCGTTTGCTTGCAAGACTTCCAGGAAACAGCACCACCTCCAAGGGTAAACACATAACCCGTTGTGGCTTTCATCTCATCAGCATCAGAGATCCAATTCGCATCACAATACCCTTCAAGCACTGACGGGCTTCCAGTATAGTGAAGTCCATAGTTCAGTACCTTTAGATAGCGCATAATTCTTTCGACAGCATGCCAATGCACATCACCCGGATTGGAAACAAACCGGCTCAGTTTGCACACAGCAAACATGATGTCAGGCCTTGTAGCGCTAGCTAGGTACATGAGTGAACCAATTACTTGAGAGTATCTCAGCTGATCCTTAGCTGTGCCTTTGAATTTCGAATCTGCACACTAGGATCATATGGTGTTGGAGAAGTTTTGCAGTCCGAATATCCAAAACGACTCAAAATCTTCTCAACATAATGGGATTGCAAAAGTGTAATCCCACCTCATTATCTCTCAGTAGCTTGATGTTCAAAATAACATCAGCCACACCAAGGTCTTTCATCTCAAAGTTCTGAGACAGAAAAGACTTAACCTCCTCAATGACTTTGAGGTTGGTCCCAAATATCAGTATGTCATCAACATACAAGCACAGTATAACTCCTTCGCCCCCACCATGGCGATAGTATACACATTTGTCAGCTTCATTAACAACAAAACCAGCAGAGGTTAAAGTTGTATTGAACTTCTCATGCCATTGCTTAGGTGCTTGTTTCAGGCCATATAAAGATTTCAGTAACTTACACACCTTTCCTTCCTGACCATCTAATACAAAGCCATCTGGCTGTTGCATGTAGATTTCCTCGTCTAGCTCTCCGTTCAGGAAAGCCGTCTTAACATCCATCTGGTGGACGAGAAGACCATGCGAGGCCGCCAAAGAGAGTAATACTCGTATGGTGGTCAGTCTGGCCACAGGTGAATAAGTATCGAAGAAATCTTCCTCTTCTTTCTGGGAATAACCCTTGGCCACAAGCCTAGCCTTGTACTTTTCAATTGTACCATCGGGCCTAAGCTTCTTTTTGAACACCCACTTACATCCCAATGGTTTACAACCATAGGGACGTTCAGTAATTTCCCATGTTCCGTTAGCCATGATGGAGTCCATCTCGCTACGGACCGCTTCTTTCCAGTAATCAGCATCCGGAGACGCATAAGCCTCTGAAATAGAAGTGGGAGTATCATCCACGAGGTACACAAGGAAATCATCACCAAAGGACTTTGCAGTCCTCTGTCTCTTGCCCCTACCAAGGGTTTCCTCGTCATCCTCCTCAGGATTTTCATCATGTGTTTGTTCATAATATTCCATCGGAATGGCAGGTTCAGGAGTCTCATCAGATTCCTGTCTAGAAGTGCTTTGCATATCTCTCATAGGAAAAATATCCTCAAAGAATGTAGCATCTTTAGACTCCATAATTGTACCGACCTTCACGTCAGGTACCTCAGATTTCACTACTAGAAATCTATAGCCGACGCTATTCTTAGCGTAGCCCAAATTAACACAGTCCACGGTCTTTGGTCCAAGCTTACGCTTTTTGGGGATCGGCACATTGACTTTCGCCAAGCAGCCCCAAGTACGCAAGTATGAGAGTGTCGTTCTTCTCTTCTCCCATTGTTCATAGGGAGTGATCTCATTGTCTTTTGTCGGAACTTTATTCAGGACATGACATGACGTCAATATAGCCTCCCCCCACCATGCCTTGGATAAACCCGATGTATCTAACATGGCGTTAACCAAATCTGTTAGAGTACGGTTTTTCCGTTCAGCAACCCCATTTGACTGGGGTGAATAGGGAGGCGTCCTCTCATGAATAATGCCGTGTTCCGCACAGAAAGAATCAAACTCATTGAGAAGTACTCTCCACCACGATCTGACCGGATCGTTTAATTTTCTTTTCAAGTTGATTCTCAACTTCTGCCTTATAGATTTTAAAGTAGTGTAGAGCCTCATCTTTAGTGCTTAACAAATATACATAGCAAAATCTAGTGGAATCATCTATAAGTGTCATGAAGTATCTTTTTCCACCTTTAGTCAACACACCATTCATCTCACAAAGATCAGAATGTATAAGTTCTAACGGTGCCAAGTGTCTCTCCTCCGCAGCTTTATGGGGCTTGCGAGGTTGCTTTGCTTGCACACACGAATGGCACTTAGAACCTTTGGCTAAAGTGAAACTCGGGATTAAATTCAATTTTGCTAACCGCGTCATACAACCGAAACCAATGTGACAAAGACGTGAATGCCAAACTTCTGTTTCATTAACATTCGAATGAATATTGTTCACGACTTTATTACAAAAATCAGCGAGGGAAAAGCGGAACAAGCCTCCGCATTCATAACCTTTTCCAACAAACAGTCCATATTTCGTAACAACTACTTTATTAGACTCAAATACCAACTTAAACCCTTCTCTACATAGAAGGGAGCCACTAACGAGATTCTTCTTGATGGCGGGGACATGCTGCACGTTCTTGAGCTGCACGATCCTTCCCGAAGTAAACTTCAGATCGACCGTGCCAACACCAAGAACAGAAGCACTTGCGCCATTCCCCATCAGTACGGATCCGTTCCCTGTGACCTGATAAGAAGAAAACAATGAGATGTCAGCACATACATGAATATTTGCACCGTGTCAATCCACCAATCGTTAGACTGACAAACTGAAAATACAGTAAACAAATTACCGTACCCAGATGCACCATTCTCATTGTTGCTCACAACCATGTTGGCAGACTTGGAGTCCTGTCCTGGTTTCTTGAACTTCTTTGGGCACTTGGGAGCCCAATGTTCCTCTGAACCACATGTGAAGCAGGCTCCTTTCTTCTTATCCTTGTTGAAGGGCTTCTTACCCTTCTTCTTGAAGTCGGTATTCTGTTGGACACTAGGTCTCCCCTTGGGCTTGTGGAAGTTGGAATTCTTCTGTACAAAATTGGCGACAGAAGTTCCCTCGGTCCCTTTTCCGTGCGAGTCCTTTGCTCTCGAATTCTGCTCGACACTCAGATGGCCGATGACATCCTCAACAGAGAATTCACGCCTCTGGTGTTTCAGAGTAGTAGCAAAGTTCCTCCAGGAATTAGGCAGCTTAGCGATTATGCATCCCGCGACAAATTTGCCCGGTAGCACACACTTGAGAAGCTCAAGCTCCTTAGCGATGCACTGTATCTCATGAGCTTGTTCCAATACAGAACGGTTTTCAACCATCTTGTAATCGTGGAACTGCTCTATAGTGTACATCTCGCTTCCAGCATCGGTTGCGCCGAATTTAGATTCGAGCGCCTCCCACAAGTCCTTGGCAACCCGCACATGTAAATATGCATCAACCAACTTATCTCCGATCACGCTCAGAACGGCTCCAACAAAGACGACGGTGGCTCCCTAAACGCCTTCTCCTGTTCAGGAGCAATCGTTCCAGTGGGAGTAACACCGGCGACCCAGAACACGTTCATCGCAGTGAGCCATAAGGTGGTTTTGGTTTGCCAACGCTTAAAATATGTCCCCGTAAACGGGGCTGGTTTCAGTGCAGCAGCAAAACCTTGGATCGAAAATTGCCTACACAGATTAGGTTTTTGGATTGTTGAAATATAGGCAATTGTTCGATTAAATTAATCCAAGGATAAATCATGAACATGGCATACACAGTGCTAATAACATACTGAAACTTCATGATGAAACTACGTACTAGACAAATAGTAGAAACATCTACGCATATGACTAGTACTGCAAACATGGAAATAATCAAGAGAGGGATAAACGTGTTATACCCTCCAGTTGGCCAGTTGGCCGTAGCAGCAGCGGAGGCAGACGCAGCAGCGGCGTTGGCAGCCTCTTGAGCGGCGGCGGCAGCAGCAGCAGCAGTGGCGTCGTCGCTGGTGGTCATGATGATGATGAAGGCGGCGCGGACGTAGTTGATGCAGATGTAGAGGAATTAGACGAACGGCGGCGAGCAGTCGCGTAGAAGACGCTCACCAAAAACCTAATCGCCCCTCTCCCGTACAGGATCTAGAGAGACGGAGTTTCGGAGGCCTGCTCTCCCGTCAGCCGTGTACGCGGTGGACGGGATGAGATCAGCGATGACAGCAACAGTAGGTGGAACTATGGTGGCGGCATAAGCAGATGCTATCTTTCTGGTGTGTCTACTAGAGAGGAGCGACCTCTCTTATATAGGCACACACGCAGGCGGAAAGCCAACGGAAACGCACGCAATTAAGAGGAGAATTAAGAGACTGGTAACGGCCATACTTAATAGCACTTAAGACAAAACGTTTCAGCTCAAATTTATTCTCCATTAAGCGCAATGAATCCTGAAAACTCCCGTACTTAATAGTACTTAAGACGGACGTTTCAGCTCGCAATGAATTCTGAAAACTCCCGTACTTAATTGTACTTAATACAGACGTTTCAACTCATATTCATTTTTCATTAAGGCAAATGTTTCAGTGGACCGCATGACAGCATGGGACTTTAGGGATTTTTCTGGAATTGTTATATGCTAATATTTCAACAATATTTCAGCACTACTCATAGTGGTTTGGAGTACTTGGTGCCTCACTCATTATATTGGAGGCCGAATGATATAGCATGCCCGACTCCAAAACTACATATCGCCTATAATTCATTCCTAAATACAACTCCTAAACCAACTTGTACATAACATCCGACACAAACACAACATTAAGGGTGCCATAGTATGGACAGAAAGTAGCAAAAGGGATTTTATGTCGCGCGTTAGAGGGTCGACTTCACGCTCTAGTGCAACCCTAACAACTAAGTAATCCTCAACATTTTCTTATAATATTGTTGTTTCTAAAAAATACTATAGAATACTCCAAGGAAGTTTAGCTCAAACAAATATTGCAGTTTTGCAGTACAGAAAAGAAGTGGCCCTCATTTTTCTACAACCAAGAAAGGAGAAAAACTGTAATTACCTTGGGAGGCACTGAAATACTGCTGTTTTGAAATACATTGGTTTTGAAAGAAACTGAGCTACCAAACAGCCACCGATCATCTCACTAGGTATACAAAATAGTTAAGGCACATGATCATCTGCTGATTTGAATAGTTAATTATTGGACACTGTTATAAGTCACAAGAGCCTAGCTAATGGTTAGGCAAATACTGCGGTACGCCCACCATTAACGAAACCAAGAAAAGCCACCGATCAATTCAGGCCGGCGAAGGATCGGATCTGGCAGCACCCACCATGGAGATCACGAAGGTGGACCTGCGTGGGCTAGAGCCTGGAAAGCCAGGGTGGGACGATGCCCGGGCCGCGGTCACCGCGTCCATGGTGGCGCACGGCTGCGTCAGAGTCCAGGACGGCGTGTTCGACAGGGACCTCCGGCAGGCGTTGTTCCGCCGCGTCCTGCCGGACCTCTTCGGGCTACCGGTGGAGGCCAAGCGGCGCAACGTGTTCACCGACGTGAAGTACGGAGGGTACATCGGGCAGATACCCGACATGGCCTACGAGAGCATGCGCCTCCAGGACGTGACGGACGCGGCCCCGATAGGCGACTTCGCCAACCTCCTCTGGCCGCAGGGCAACCGTGCGTTCTGGTGAGTGACCGACACTACCTACCGATTCACTCTCCATCTGCATCATTTTAAAAAGATGGGATGCACTGATTGTAGCGACACAATTGGAGAGTTTGCCAAGAAGGGTATGAAGCTGGAGCAGACGGTGACGAAGATGGTCCTGGAAGGCCTTGGCGTCCGGAGCAAGCGCGCCATCGCCTCGCACCATGACCAGCTTGGCTACCACCTCCGCATGTCGTACTACGGTACGACCACGACGACGTCCCCCGACAAGGAGACCCAGTTGTCCCTGCCGGCGCACCGTGACTACGTCATGACCAACGTGATAGTGCAGCACGAAGTGGAAGGCCTGGAGGTGCAGATGAAGGACGGCAGCTGGTTCTCCGTGCCTCCCGAGCCGGACGCGTGCGTCGTCGTTGCCGGTGGCCTGCTTACGGTAATGCTCTTCTATTTCTCGGTCGTGTCAACTTCAGTTTTGTGAAGCTCCAACAGTTTAATTTTCTACCTCTCTCTACGAGAGTATATATATATGTAGGTGGTCACCAACGGACGGGTGCAGGCATGCCTCCACCGTGTGAGGACGCCGAGCAACCGCGAGCGCTTCGCTACGCTGCTGGGCTGCATGCCCACAAATAGCTGTATGGTGCGAGCCATAGACGAGCTGGTCGACCAAGACCACCCGCTGATGTACCATCCATGCGACCCGTACGAGTACTCCAACTTCCAGTACACGGAGGAAGGTTCCAAATCCAAGGACGCGCTCAAAGCTTTCTGCGGCGTGGCCAAAGAGGATGAACCTGTTGTGGCATGACAACAAATAAGCGGGCTTGTGTGACATGGATGATTGATTTCATTTTGTTTGTGTCGTCGAGTAGCGTGAACCCCCATTTAGTTTTTGATTCTCGAAAAAATAAAGTTGTGTCCTCGGATTAACAAACAATGTTTTCTTCCACGGCCACATTAAGTTTTTTAAACCCGAGGCTCGCCTGCCATGCTCGGCTTTAATTTGATCAACGCAGCCGCATGCAAGTGAACTGTACATGCAACAAGCACCTCCTTGAGTTGTACAAGCACAAAAAAAGATAACAAAAAAGACCTCAAAAGACGAGGGAACAAAACAATCTAAGCGAAGCACCGAAGAAATATGAAGATTGCTTCATCTGATTGAAGAGGTCATTTCTTTTGTTGCGCCTAATTGTCTGCACCAATAAAACTAAACCACACCAGCACTGCCGTCCATAGGGACTCGACATCCGGACATTAAACCTAGGAGGACATCCAACATCGGATTCACAGATAAATCTCGTCCTTGTCACAGATCAATAGTAAAAATCACCAATATCATTGGGATGAAATCACAGGCACACCTTGTGAGGCCTCACACCGAACTTGAAAGGCACCCTAGGGCCCAGGACGGCTAGAAGGGCCAGAAGAAAGACCATGTATATAATCAACCAGGAAGACATCCCTAGGGAAATTAGAGAACGGAGCGGTCATGGGGTGATCCGAAATGCACTTGGAGAGAAGCCCACATTGAGTCGAGAGACACGCGAGAACTGTTTGAAATGACTTCTTCTTCCTCGGCACCTCGGGGGCAGCTTCCGCTTGTGCCCTCGCGGTCGTCGAGGAAGTGGGTTGGCATCTTCCGGTGCCATGGATTACTTCCGCGGGAAGATCCAGACTGTTCTAGGGCCCCCCGCGGCGCCCGACTTTCTCGAGGGCTTTGTCATTTCTACACAAGCACTGCGGCAGCCGACTTGCCCAACAAACTAGCCCTTGCTTTTTCCCTACGCATCCACTGTGGCCAGCTTCCATGAGGAAGTTTGACGCTTTGGTTTCTATTGCGCCTCCGTAGTACTTTGTTGCGCCCTCCGGTGCCTTCTGCTTTCTTCGAGGGGCATCGGAGGGTAGGATTCCTCCAAGTCGTCATAGGGACTTTCTCCTCCGATTCAGCGAGTGGGTATAATGCTATTGTGAGGAGCATGTGGTGACATTGCCTGAAAAGATGATGTGCTTACAACGCTAGTCACTAGATCGAACTCTCTATCCCACATAGTTTTTGATCAATACCATAACAAGGGCATCATATTCTATTAAACAAATGTTTCCGAATTTAATTAGTCAAAAAAAATTCAGCTACACATTGTTTTCAGTTTTCCCATGTTTGCTCTTAGCTAGGATATAAGGACTCGGTAGAAACCCATCAAGTCCCCATAGCAATATAGAAACTCCTCTAAGTATCCTTTTCAATTGTAATTAACACAGGGATTATTTTAGATAATATTTTTTTTGATTATGTTGTTACTCTACACATAACCCACCCGACGGCCGACGCGATACGAAAGCATAACAGATAATAGCCAAACTCTACATCTACAATCTAGGTCAAGAGCTTTCATATGAAATGCACATTATAAACTCTTTAGTTTGCAAATATTGCAAGTAAATACGAAGAAAAATACCAGCAAGATATCATTTCTTGCATTTTGAAATAATACTCTATTAATTAATTATGTGATGAGAAAGTGGCTTACGCGGTTGAGATTTCGATTCCCTATTTTCCAAATACTTCAAGTCAACCAAGCAATTAATGCAGATGAGATGGACAGTACATCAATCCCACCCTTGATTTTGAAATTTCGATTCCCTATTTTCCAAATACTTCAAGTCAACTAAGCAATTAATGAAGATGAGATGAACGGTGCAGCAATCCCCCCCTGATTCTTAATTTACTATGAGGCTGGTTACAGTGGAGACTTGGGCTAGTAACATGCATATATTATTAGTCTTAGTCTATGTTACTACCTCTATAATGGACAATAACATATGTGTGTGGTATCATGCAAGACTTCAATTATTAGGTTACCACAAACACTTTTCTCCTTATTAACTACATGTCACATAAGCAAACTTGTCTTCAAATATATGATGTTACTATCAAAATTACTCACGTTGTGGCTAGCATGAGACAACTTTATGAGTCACACAAGGCATCAAAGACAGTAATTAGAGACGCAAGTGGACACCCCTGACGCCCTAATCTGTTAGAGTCGAAGGTTTTTCATTGTATATTTTGTTTTAAAATGTTACATATCATTAGTTGCTCACTTGCATCTGTACTATGTGCCCCAAGAACACGGGATAAGCACAACCCAGTAACTTGTGCATCAATCCGCATTAGAATCTATGAAACATGCCATGTGAGGATGTTCAGCTGTGCATCAATTCAACAAGACCAAAATTAATGATGAGCTCAGATAGCTAATCTGCTCAGATAGCGTATTTTTTATTTAACCTAACAGAAGTTTGACATTGCATGTAGTTATTACTCCGTCCTTCGAGGATGTAAGAGCAGAACAGGTCAACCTGCACCTAGATCTGATTCTAAATCTTGGACCTAGATGGATTAGAAGATGAGCTATATTATTCGATGCACATGTCAACTCTCATTTTAGAAATACACCAAGTAAACCAAAGAACCTTGGGCTTTACTATTCCTACATGTTGAGTGAGAAACTGCGTGGTAGTTTCGGTCCACTATTCCAAACACCACATCTAGCTATACAACTTCAAAAGATACTAATTAACTTCTATAATATAGTTATTTTTCGAACTTTTTTTTTGGAAAAAAGAATCACCCCAGCCTATTCATTGAAGAGATGCATACAAATTCGATTTATTTCAAAAAAATACTTAATTCTGAAAAAGAGCTTTACAACAATCAAACAAACTAAAGTCGCCAAACAAGGTGACAATGCACCACAGGTAGCACAAATGATGGAGAAATCGACGGGCCTTATGCCCTGTCAACAACCATCTCCAGCTCACCGCCAAACAAGCTGGCTTACGCTCGTGGTCGAGATGCTGGTCCCTTCTTTCTAAACACTTCAATAATTCAAGTCAATCAAGCAATAATGAAGATGAGTTAGACGGCACATCAATGCCCCCTAAATTCCTAATTATCTATGAGGCAATTACGAGTCAATAGGTACTCACTTGCATCTATACTATGCGCCCCAAGAACATGGTAAGAACAGAACCTGGAAACTTGTGCATAAATCCGCATTTGAATCTATGAAACAAATGCGTAAGATGCTGGCCTAGATTACTCCATGCACATGCCAAGTGAGGATGTTTAGCAGAGCATCAATTCAACAAGACAAAAGAGGATAGCTAATCTGCTTCAGCCTAACATCTTGTGGTGAGCACTATGCAATTGCGTCTGATTCCTTGTTATCAATCGGGCCAAAGGTGGGCCATGGAATTAAAAGGATCTGATGTGTGGGATGGCCCTCTAAAATTAGAGTGTGGGTGCAAAGTAATTTAACTCTTTGAAGTCAAAATAAAAGAAATAATGGAATTTCAAATGGATGCCATATGAATGAAAAACCATTTGCTGCTCTGACAGACTTGATCGAAATATTACGTCCCTTGATCCAAGTATGGCGCAATTTTATGAGGCACACATGGCACAATGCGTCTCTTGGGATGCAAGTGACCACCACTGCATCTTGTTGTAGTCAGGGTCATTTTAGTTTATGTATATTATTTAAAAAACATATCTCTTGGTGTATTCGTATGTTGCCCTCCAAGAACACCCTAAGGACAGAATATAGCAACTTGTGTGCAAATCTAGCATAGTTAGCGAATTGACTTCATCCCGGGCTTTCACTTGTCTTGTATGCTTAGTCCGAACATCTCTGCAGGGATGCAAGCTGGCAACCCGCGATGCCCGGATGTAAATACAACTAAGAAGAGGATAGTTTATTTTTCATGCAAAGTAACATAAGTTTGACTTTGCATATGCAGACAAGATTGACTTTCCGAACTTCGTGGATCTAAAATCAGAACAGTTCAACTTGCACCTAGTTCTACTTCTAAATCTAGGAACTGGATATATTAGAAGATGAGTTAGATTATTCGATCAATATGCCAACTCTCATTTTAGAAATACATGAAGTAAACCAAAGAACCATGGGCTTTACTATTCCTCCATGTTGGGTGCGAATCTATTTGGTACTTTCCGTCCACTATTTCAAATACTACATCTAGCTATACAACTTCAAAAGAAACTACTTAGCTTGTAATATAGTTGTTTTCGACCTAATTTGAAGTTAAGTCCAGAGTTCAAATCGAGTATTTTAACGTCATTTGCGTCAATTAACACAAACGAATTTAGCAAATCCTTTTGAAATTAGGCACAATTCATGACTATGTATTTGTAGAGCTGAATACATTAATTCATGAACGAATTAAGGTGATTCACATGGTCTTCATTTCAACATATCATTACAGTAAAAACCGAACTAGTACACTTCTTCACTGGAAGTGAACATAGGGGAGACTCTAGATCCTATAAGTGGGTTTCTATCCCACGATGCGTTCACTGAAACCCAGAGTCAACAGTGAGAACAGAGTCCGACAACTAGTACCGAGATCAGCATGTAAATCTTGCATATGTTTTGGATCTTGCTAGTTATATGAACTAGATTATTCTATCACGTATTCACGTTCATGAGTGATTTCCACTTTCCGTCGATGTGTTATAATACAGTGCCTATATAAGTAGGCGACTGCTGCCCCAATTGGACACAGAGCACTACAAACGGCCGAAGTGTGGAGCTGCACGACAAGCCTAAGGTCTATCTTTCTCTCTTTTCTCTTTTACAAAAAAAGAAAGTATGCTATTTTGCGAGTAAAAAAAAAGCATATTATGCTCAACGTCTCCCTCCGCTTCTAATGTTAGGCTGGTAGTTTATTTATTTTTCTTGTGTTCCCCGGTACTTAAAATTCCGGTTGTAACTTATATTAACTTTCAATGCAGACTGCTTTCTTGGTTAGGATTGTTTCCTCCACACGTCTGCATCTGTACCGAGATGGATGGAATGATTCGTACTGGGGTGCCTTCCACCATAGCAGTTATGTTTCTGATAACCTTGATTATTGCCAAGATTATTGTAAGAAGATTTTTTGTCCAGCCCAGTGAGGTTTCAGTTAAGCCACCTGTCGCCGGTGGAGCTTCTCTTCTAGCAGCTCTGCCGACACTTCTGACCAAGGGTTTACAGCCAGTAATCCATGACTTGCACACCAAGCTTGGCAGCGTCTTCACAATAAACCTATTTGGTTTGAAGAAGGTGACCTTTCTGGTTGGGCCAGAGGTCACAGCTCATTTCTTTCAAGGCCCACACTCGGAGGTCTGCCAACCCAGTATGTATAAAGTCACTGTTCCCATTTTTGGCCAAGGTGTTTTGTTCGATGCAGATTTCCCTACTAGAAACAAGCAGATCCACTTCTGCAATGATGCAATAAAGACAACCAAGTTGAGAGCCAATGTTGATTCTATGGTTCGTGAAGTACAGGTCAGCCATATTTTTTTTAATTAGTTGTTGCTCATTTCAATTACTATTAGTATATATACTACTCCTTCATTTCGCCGCATGTATGTTTACGGTTAATTATCCTTTAGCATATTATCCTTTACGGTTAATAATCCTTTATTATATACTTAGACTACGGTGGTATAAAAGTATCAACGAAATTCCGCAGACAATTATCTGCGTTCTGAAATATAAGTATAGCGAATGTTTGGGCTATTTGTACCTAACTCAAATTTATTAGAATTTGTCTTTAATTCAATGAAATTTGAACAAACCAATCCGAAAAAATATCTTAATAAAACATAAATTTCGTGAACTTTGGTGGGTCCCTTGATTACCATTTGTTTTTATCTTAGGTAGTGAAACTTATTAAGAGAGAAAGAGAAACTGAAATGGAAATGTTTTTTCCTAGAGATTTGAAGGTACAAAAATATAAAATTTGTACAAAAGTATAAATCAATACTGTAGTACCTTTACTGAATATGTCAATGCATCAAGGTAGCCTAGGTACACTTGAATTGAGCCATTTCTCATTGTTAAACCTTGTGGTGGTGCAGCCTGCTAACCCAGATTGAGCACTAGTCTATCACACATTCATATGCATGCGCTTTGGGTGGAAAATTGTGCTGTGTGGCCCGCGGTTCATTCGATGTCAAATAAACTTATCATCTCTTGCGTAACCTTGGCTCTTAGATCTAGTGTATGTTTTAATTAGACCGTTCTCATTTTGGTTAGTCCACTAAATTTATACACACTAAATTATTAAATGTGAGTGAGTTGTCTCTTATGATGCTCATCTGCATTTTCTAGGACTACTTTGCAAAATGGGGACAAGATGGTATAATTGATCTAAAGTATGAGCTTCAGCAAGTACTTTTGTTGATAGCAGCCCGGTGCTTGCTTGGGAAAGAGGTCCGTGAGAAGATGTTTCAAGAAGTGTCCATGCTCCTCAACGATCTCTTTGAAAATGGCTTACACTTTCTCACTCTTTTTTACCCATATCTCCCAATTTCATCCCACCAGCGACGTGATAAAGCACGTGCTAAACTGGGAGAAATATTTCATGACATAGTGAGATCTCGTAAAATTTCCGGTCGAGTTGAGGATGATGTTCTACAAAAATTTATAGACTCAAAATGCATGGAGAATGGCCGCTCCATGACTGAGAGTGAGATTACTGGGCTACTAATTGGCATGTTGTTTGCTGGGCAACACACGAGCTCAAGCGCGAGCACCTGGACAGGAGCTTGCCTACTAAGCCACGAAAGGTTCTTAGCAGCTGTCATCGAAGAGCAAAAGATGATCATTGGCCAACATGGAGAGTCCATAGACTACAACACCGTGCTACAGATGGGGACCTTGCATTGCTGCATCAAAGAGGCATTAAGGATGCACTCTCCAGCAGCAATGATTATCCGTCATGCAAGGAAGAAATTCAGTGTACAAACTAGAGAAGGTTACACATATGAAATTCCTGAAGGGCACACCCTAGCAAGCTCTACAGTGGTTGGCAACAAGCTGTCACACATATATAAAGACCCTGATGTATATGATCCATATCGGTTTGGTCCACGGAGAGAGGAGGACAAAGTTGGCGGCAAGTTCGCATACACGTCATTTGGTGGTGGGAGGCATGCTTGCCTGGGGGAGGAATTTGCTTACATGCAGATGAAAGTGATTTGGAGTTGTTTGCTCAGGAACTTTGAGTTGAAAATGATCTCTCCTTTCCCTGAGGAAGAACTTGATAAAATTATTGCAGGGCCTAAAGGGCAGGTCATGGTTAGCTACAAGAGAAGGCAGCTCGTTGGTTAGCACCCATGCTGATGTTATTATTGTGACAATAAGCATGCCCTTGGTTAACTAGATCGATAGTAAAGATAGATTTGTGTTTCGGTGAAGAGGGGTGCAAATGTAATATTCGAGATTAATGATTGAGCAATATTCCTGTCATGTTTCCTTGTATTGTGAATGAACCTTGGAATAATAGTATTCCATTGTGACATGTCTTTTTTCTATTACAAAACATGGCGTCATAATGATCGTATACAGTGGGAGTTTTCGTAACTGTTAGTGTCAACAAGTTTATTCGATAAGGAGATCCACCTAATTATAGATCTTTACACGATATATGGTTGTGGATGTGATCGATGATCAGGTCAGTCCAAGCAGGGTGTTGGAGGCTGCCGGTTCTGCTGCTGCCTGGCAGAAATCTGGCGCATTTTCTACCGGCTGCACCGTCTCTGCCGGGCAGAAAATTGCACCGTCCACGGGCCAGTCCTGAAAAGCCCTCGCGTCGTCCTCGGGCGACTCGGGGGACCCTACCGCACCCTAGCCGCCGGCCACTCCTCCTCAACCTCCCTCTCCCCGCCGCCGCTGGAGGAGGTCGTCCGACGGCGGACGGCGGCGGTGGGGCACTCCTGCCTATTTTCTTCCTTTTAAATAAGCCTAGGTACAGCTTCATCGAATCCATCGTCTCTGCCTGGACTTGCCTTTCGCCGGCGGCCATCCACGGATGTACATGGCGGACGTCCCATGTCAATCTGCGGGCGTTCCGGCCGGTCGTCATCCACGGATGTGCATGGGGCAGGACGCACGTAGTAGGATCTGATCCGATGATCGATCTGAACTTGTGCGCGTTCCGGCCGGCCACCGTCAACTGATGTGCATGGGGCAGGAGACGCATGGAGCAGTAATCTGAACTCCGCGCCGACGCCCAGCACTCCGGATGCAAGTTGATGGTGACTTGCTGCCCAGACGTGCGTCCACATCGGAAGGCCGGCGACCTGCCAGATCGGGAGGCCGCGACGCAGAATGGCGGCGGCCAGATCGTGAGGCTGGTGACACAGGACGGCGACGGCCGGATGGTGAGCCGAAGACACATGATGGTGGCGGTCAGATCATCATCCGCGCCGGCAATCGCCCTAAGTCTGTCGCTGCCCGTCGGCCCATGTTTGTGGATTTGTCACACTCCGATTTGATGGCACCATGAGGTACGCCATGCATATTTAGCTGCGATTACTGTGGTGCGGACAATGATGGAGAGTTTCAAGATGCTTATGTCGGAAACGAGTGGATTTCGATGACTCATGTTGAGTTCGAAATTTCAAGTGATGACGAAGACGAATTTGGATGTGGTGAAGACTGTGAACCGGATGATCGGTGTTTTGCAGCAGTCTCGGTAAGCGGGGGCGGCAACACAGGTGGACTTATTCTTGGGGGTGCTCTTTTGGCACAAAGTTTCGACTTCCGGGGTGAAAACCCTAGGTCTGACCTTCACTGGTTGTACCTGGCAATGGCGGATCTCAATCCGTTTCCTTGTTGAAGGCATTGCCTGGAATTCAGTTGGACTTTCTCCAGGGTGAAAACTTATGATCTATGATCAGGCGACGACGGTGTTTGTGCACGGTTCCCTTCTTGGAGGCGTCGTTCTTGGAGAACCTTTTTTGCAGTCCTGGTGGGGCTTCTGGTGGTGGTAGCCTGCTGCTTCGCTGATCAGTTCGGCGGGTTTTTTCTTTATTTATTTTTTTGGCTGTGTGCATCCTTGATATCTTGACTAGTTCTGGATATTATGTTGTTGCAGAGGCTGGGTGTAATTGATATCTTCTTGATAATAATATATTCCCTTTATCAAAAAAAAAAAAAAAAAAAAAAAAATTGCACCGTTCTGTGCTGGGCAGGGAGGATCGCCTTCGGTTGATACGGCTGCCGGGCAGAATTTCGGCGGGTTCTTTGCCGGGCAGGGCACCGATGATACCTGCGATTTGGAGCTCGATGTCCGCTCAGGTGGAAGTGATTTGGGGGTATCCGTGGAGGTTAATGTGAAACAGGAGGGTGCGGTTCCATTCTCCAAGGACGTGGAGATAGCTCCCGAGATTTCTAGCTCGACACACTCGTTGGAGTCTGGCCAAGCTACGGTCTTGGCTACGGGCAGGAGGCTAGTGTTTGAGGAGGTTGATACGGATGACAGTGATCAGAGGAGGAGCTCTACGCCGCGGTCTGCTGTCCCATCGGGGCCGATTTTGGCAACACCTACTGGGCCGACCAAAGAGGAGGTGATGGCGTTCAGGGCATCAAGGAACCTTCTTTGGTGGGGCTGAGGTCTAGTGCGAGATTAAGGGAGCTGCCAGGAGCGGATGTGCCTATCCCGGAGAGGGCTTCTCTTCGTGCAGCGAGGCGTATGATCTCCTTTCAGGTACTCATACAAACTAAACCCTCACGTTTGCTTCTTTGCCTAATGAATTATTTATTAAGCGTGCATCTAAGTTGGGAGTGTCTTAGGGGGTATCTCATGGTGAAGCTGTGCACTCAGTAAATGTTCTAAAAATGTTGAAGAATCACGTAATTTAGTTGTGCTGGGTAATTCTTTAGATGATGATGATTGTGTGTATTCACATAGCCACTACTAGGAAAATGGCTATACGTGGAGCCTTAGACGTGGCGCACCTAACTTTCATGCGCCACGGCTAAGTACCCATAGCGCACCCAATTTTGTGCGCCACGGATAAGGCCATAGCCGTGGCGCACCAGGCGCAGCGTGCACCACGTCTATAGGTGGGCGGGGGGAGGGGGTTGGGTGCCCAGGCATAGCCGTGGTGCACCGTATTGTTGGTGCCGTGGGTAAGGCCTGCCGTGCGCCACGGCTATGCCTGGGCATGATTTTCACTCGATGCCCCCCCACCCCCCACACCCCCCCCCCCCCCCCCCCCCCCCCCCCCCCCCCCCCCCCCGGTGATTTTTTTTATCAGATTATCAAAATTCAAAAAAAAAATTATTCCAAAATTATGATTTTTTTTCCTACAAAATCAAAAAATGGATAAAGCTTAGCCGTGGCGTGCGCCACGGCTAAGCCTGGGCAGGATATTCAAAATTCGAGCGATGCGAATGTCTCTCGGCTAAATCACAACATACTTTCGAGCGATGAGAATGTCTCTCCACTAAAAGTATATTCAACCTTAATGAAACTATTGATGTCAAACTAAGATTTTCATAACCAATGAGCTATAGGTACAACAACCCTACTAACTATATAATCATGGATTGGTTCTCAATAGAATTACATTTATAATTTGAGTGAAAAACAATAAAAGGAGATGTATGTATCGAAACATCGTCAATGCACATCTTAATGTAATGATAGTAAAACCTTGAAACATGGTCCAATTTGTATATAAATGTAGAAGAAGTTTACAACCCCATATTCAAAGGATTGGACAAGATATGTTGGATTATTCTCGATATCTTTACAAGTTAGTGTTGTTATCTAGTAATTTGGTTGATATCTTTCTTCTTTAGAATCCACACATCAGGGTAATAATAATCTGGAAGACCTAAAAGTGTACAATATTCATTTTCATGAATTTTCTAGAGGATATGGTTTTGCTTATTGGTATATTTTATATGTCTTTTTGTGATGTAACAAAAACAACGTGGGATATTCTATACTTTAGCCGCAGATCAATTTACAAATATCTTGAAAATTTCACCGTGAAAAACAAATATATTTTGAGATGGAGTCTGTAAATCTGAGGAAGAAACAATAGAAAAATATATTTCTCAAATTTAATGTGGCCTAACTGTGGGGACCCCAGACTAGTAGTCCAATACCTCCAATATGCATACGTTCACGATCCCAGAACAATCAGTCGTGAACAACATATTTAGAGCCGGTAACAAGAGTACATCATCCATTACACAAATTTAAATAAGTCTTACACAAATGGTCACATGACCAAGTCTAAGATACAGAGGATACAACGAACAGCGGAAGACATCAAAGCACAGCGCAGCGCGGTAGATCCCATGTCAAGCTTTAGCACCTACCAGCTGCTGACCGGGAGACGTGCCTAGTTCGCAAGGTCGTCCGCATAGTCTTCCTCTTATACCTCCTCCAGAGGCTACTCCTCAAAGTCTGGCTAATGCAATTAACCAGTGATGAAACCAATGTGAGTACATTTGAATGTACTCATTAAACCAGTGCATCTATACAATCACTCACTGTATTAGGTGTGTTGAGGACACAAGAGAATCATCCCATCACCACTCCATCCACCATTTTCTAGCACCTTTTGTTACTATATAATTTTTAAGTGCTTCTCCAGGAGTGGCTGAATTGACAACTCCCTTGTGTCGAATAAATAAATTGGGGTGCACTTAACCTCGAAGACTGTTGCGATCCCCTACACTTCTGGGTTATGAAGACTATTTTCTGGCGCCGTTGCCGGGGAGCATAGCTTTACTTATGAGTTTTTTTAGATACAAGGCACCAAGTGCCCGGCTTTAAATTAATAAAGCCCCAACGGCCAGAGTTTACAGGTTCTGAAACCAGCTTAGAGGCAACGAATACAACAAGCAAACAGAACATAACAATGGGGGACAGCTTGATCATCGAAACCCTTGACCAACGCCGCGATCCGACCGGAAACGAGGCAAAGCTCGGGAAGGGAGCACGCCATGGGAGGACACACGCCATCTTCATCTTCGAGAAGGTCCATCATTGTCGCCACGCCATCCGTTCCACCTCTGAAGAAAGCCCCTGCCTTCTTGCCCTGGCTCGAAGGGCGCCGCACCGTCAGGAGGTGGAGCTGCTCCCCTGAGCACGCATGGACAAAGGCCGACAAGAGTCCAATGAAGAGATCAGAGAGCAGTGCCACACCAAGCAGCAACCCCCGAACAGCGCCGTCGACCGCAGCCCAAACCACCTCCCTGGACAGGCAAACTGCCAGAATGGAACACCACCGAAGATGCGGATCAAAGAGAATGGCACCGTAGGCGGCCAGGCTTCAAACTCGGCTCAACTTACTACCAGATGGACGATGTTGCTGGAGAGGGGACCCTTCCCTTTACTTATGAGTGCACTTGGTAAGTACACTCTTGCTTTTTACTCTCTTTTTCTTGTTTTGCTATCAATGGTTACTTTCTTTGAAACTAGATCTTCTTGGCAAGGTGGGTTCGCGGAACATCAACAAAAATATTATAAGGAATACTGCTTGTCTCAAAAAGGGATATACTTATGAAAATAAATAAATAAACTAAACAATTATACTAGAGACTTGTGCTCTATATGATCAATGTGTGGCGATTGGAGATTGTGTGTATTTTGGCCATACATTATTAGAGTATTCATATGGTTTGCATAAAACTGATAGTTTGTTGTTTAAATTCCAATTTAGGAAGCGTTTGTTCAAGATAAACTATGGAGTCATATTACAATAGAAAAAGAGGTGATGGAGAAGTCCAAGTTCACCTCATGAACCTGAAGCTACTAAGCCTGAGCATGAAGCTCCTGAACCTGGAGATTTGCTACTATTGAAAATAGTTCAAGTGGAACACTCTCTAGGCAAAATGAAGAACCGTAAGTTTCAAAAAAAAAATGAAGAACCGTGCTATAGTGGTAGAAGCGAGAATGTGGTATCCTCGTGCGTGTGTTTACCTAGTTAAGCTATTCTGGGTACCTTATGTGCAACGTGGCTTTATTTAACAGTTATTTGTGGCACAAGTATCACAGTATGCTCTTGACTGTGAGTCGTAATGGATATCATTACCACCAACGGTTATCAACTAGAAAATTTAACACGACACCGTATGGTACCCCAGGGTTCCTTATTTTGTACAAACAAATATTTTTCACCCTCGAACGGCATAGGAGACCGTATGATTCTTCCACGGTATGCAAGGGTGGCATTGCCGCGAGATTGTTGGCACTCTATACCAGCTTCCTGCAATCGAAGATCTAGGGAGTTTTTGTGTCGTTATAGTCATCGAAGATCTAGGGAGTTTTTGTGTCGTTATAGCTAATGGTAAGCACCGAAAAAAGGATCTTTCAACTTGAGCGGGATGAGGGGACAATTGTGGGTCAGAATAATCTGAAGGTTTTCATATCGTAGAACTATACAAAGTTGTTTGGTGCTCCGGAGCCTAGCTCCGTTAGTATGCTTGAGTCATACAACGGGGATCTTGCTCAAGTCTCTCTGCAATAGAATAGCGCTTTAACATCTATTTTTACTGAAAAAGAGGTGTTAGAGGCATTTCTCAAATGGAACACAACAATGTTCCTGGGCCTGATGGGTTCCCGACGGAGTTCTATCAAAAATTCTTGGATTTAGTCGAAGTGGACTTAATTAATGGCCATGTTTGCTCAACTACAGAATGGCGAACTACCTCTCTATAGGTTGAATTTTGGGGTGCTTACATTGCGGCCCAAAAAAGAGGATGCGAGTCGTATTGAACAATATAGGCCGATTTGTTACTCAATGTGATTTTCAATTTTTTTAACAAAGTGGGGACAAATCGTGTTTCGTCCATCACTCACAACGTTATAAAGCCTACTCAGTCCGCTTTTATACCGGTCGGAATATACTGAAGCGTAGTTATTTTGCATGAGACGATTAATGAGTTGAATCTCAAGCATTTAGATGGTGTCATTTCAAAAATTGATTTTGAAAAGGCATATGACAAGGTGAAGTGGTCCTTTCTTCAACAGGTTTTACGCGTGAAGGGTTTTGACCCGAAATGGTGTGACTGGGTTCGTACGTTTGTCCAAGGAGGCAGTGTAGGGATCCGGGTGAATGATGATATTGGTCATTATTTTCAGACCTTAAAGGAATTACGTCAGGGAGATCCTTTATCACCAATCCTGTTTCACATAGTTGCGGATATGTTGGTCGTGCTAATCACTAGAGCTAAGGCCGACAGTCAGGTTGGATCCTTAATTCCTCATCTTGTTGAAGGAGGAACCTCAATTCTGCAATATGCGGATGATACGATTCTTTTTCTAGAAAATGATCTAGAGAAAGCTGTTAATACGAAGCTAATTTTATTAATTTTTGAACAATTGTATGGATTGAAAATTAACTTTCGTAAGAGTGAACTTTATTGCTTTGGTAAAGTGGTTGAGGTTCGAGATGAGTATCGCTCAATTTTTGGGTGTGAGGTGGGGGCGTTGCCTTTTAATTACCTAGGAATTCCTTTTCATTATCGAAAACTTTTGAATAGAGAATGGAAGGCTATTGAAGATCGTTTTGGAAAAAAAACCTTCGGTCTTGGGCTGGTAAAATAATCTCATATGGAGAACGTCGTGTCTTAATCAATTCGGTTCCTACCAGTTTACCTATGTTCTTATTGTCCTTTTTTCCAATCCAAGTTGGGGTACGAAAGAGGTTTGATTTTTTCGGAGTAGGTTCTTTTGGCAAAGAGACCATACTAAGCAAAAATATCATCTAACTAAGTGGAACATTATTTGTCGACCAAAGGATCAGGGAGGGTTAGGAATTGAAATCCTCGAGATAAAGAACAAATGTCTACTGAGCAAATGGCTTTTAAGATTTTGCATGAAACTGGTGTGTGGCAGGAGTTATTACGTAAAAAATACCTTTACGATAAAACTCTAGCCCATGTTGAACCTAACCCTCATGATTCTCCCTTTGGAAAGGAATTATGGAGGTTAAAAATGATATTTTTGAACGTGGGTTTTTTAGTGTAGGTAATGGCTTGCATACTCGTTTTTGGGAAGATACTTAGCTAGGGAATAAACCATTGGCTATTTAATACCCTTCTTTATTTAATATTGCGAGTCATAAGAATGTGCTAGTGGAAAATGTATCACATAATCCTCTCAATATTCAGTTTAGAAGGAACTTGATGGGGGACAAATAGGAATTTTGGAAAAAAATTAGTGCGAAGATTAATGGGTGTCCATCTCACTAGTGAAAATGATCGTTTTATGTGGAGGTTGTCTCAAATATCCAATCTATGTATACTGATTATATGCATGTACATACTCCCTACCTACATAAGTACCTTTGGAAGTTGAATGTTCCCCTGAAGATTAAAGTGTTTATCTGGTTTCTCCAACGTAAAATATTCCTTACTAAAGATAATTTGATTAAACGGAAGTGGACTGGTTGTAAAAAGTGTGTGCTTTTTGTCAATCAGATGAGATTGTGGAACCTTTGTTTATATATTGTACCTTTACTCGTAATGTATGGATACTGGTTCACTTTACCTTCAGTATCTCTGTGCCAACTAGTGTGGCTAAAGCTCGTATACAAATTGGTACTTGTGTTTTTCTTTAGGCAATTTGAAATTGTAGGAATGATGTTGTTTTTAACAAAACCAGGATGCTCATTTTTTACAGGTGGTTCATCGTGTTACTTATTGGATCCACATGTGGTCATTTCTCCTATCACCGGAGCAGCGGCTCTTATAGATACCGGATGTTCTCGTTTCATGGTGGTCGTTCGGGCTATATTCAGCCAGGGTGGATGACAACATGCTAGAAGGCTTCATTATGTGTAGTCTTGGCTTCATTTTTCTTTGGTTGATTCAGGTCACTACTTTGGCCGACACTTGATTGTAATAATGGTGATACCAATATTTGTTTTCTTCCCATTTTAATATAAACAGCTGTGTGCATCACCAGGCTGGAGATTTGTTCCCTTCCCCAAAAAAAAGGCATCATCGCTAAGTAATCTGCCACATCACATCCCCAGATACTCGTTTTACTTTTTGTCGAGATCTCCTTTAACTCCCAGATAGCCAGATCCAATCTGACTGCAAAGGTTGGATGGAATCTTTGAGCTATCTGGATATACTATTTTAGAAAATATTGCACTTTGACTAAGGGACACAGAATGCAGGGCACCTTATAGAATCCAATGTTGTCTGTAGCGTCTTCACGCTAAGCTTTTTTGGTCTGAGAAAAGTTACATTTCTGGTTGGACCAGAGGTCACGGCTCATTTCTTTCAAGCATCGGAATCTGAAATCAACCTTGGCAATTTGTACGAGTTCACTGTGCCCATTTTTGAAAAAGGGGTTATGTATGATGTGGATTTGGCAACTCGAAGCAAGCAGATCAGCTTTTGTATCGATGCTATACAGCCGATGAAATTGAAAAGCCATGTTGATTCAATGGTTCGTGAAGTGCAGGTAAGCAACTTGTTATTATTGTTGTTATTATTATTATGTTGCAGTTTTTATTACACCTTTTCTTGTCCTACTTGTCATTGTTGAGGATTTATATATGGATAATTAGATGGTGATATTGTAACATATGATTGTTTTCTTAAGATATGTTGATTAGTGCATATATACACCGTTGGTATTTTATTATTTTACTGAGAACATGTGTCGTCTTTTCCTATTATGATAGATAATCGTTAGCATTATAGCGAAGCAAAAAAAAACATTGTAGCAACGTAATGAGTAAAATGAGCAGTAACAAAAAAAGATAGCAGACTTGTACATTGGTTAAGTTGACCACAGCTAGTTTCTTAACACGGGACCTTCTCGAGAAAGTTCAAAGTATTTTAGTTTTTTCGTGAGCAGATACACCTGGGATTGTGATACAGAGGTCCCACGCCTTGATCTAGTCTCGTGCACGTGCGCACTGCACGGACCAACGAGCACCGTGTGGGTGCATGTCTGTTGATCATGAAAATGTTCATGTTCATGCCGGAGTAGCCGGGGCCTTTTCGTATCTTATTGTGTTGTAGTAGAAAACAAATTGAACATACAACAGCTATTGTGTAATCTTTATCATATCCGCTCCACTAGCAATGCTTAAATCCCTGACTTTTTTGGAATCATCTTTTCAATTGTTCCCTAGGGCTTTGGATGTTCGTGATCGTTGCAACTGGTTTTCAAGTTGCATAGCCATTTTTGTATGTTTTATCGTAGTGTTCTCCGGTGATCGCTAGTATGTTCAGTTGTGGGTTGTATTTCTTTCCTGGCATCTTAACAGAAATTGAAAGAAATTCAGGAGTTATTGTCGAATAGTAACCATATGTATCAATCGATACAGAGTGCCGGGAAGATCCCCATTTCGAAAAAAGGAGTTGTTGAAAGGTAAGCGATCGGCAATTGCTACATAAGTAGAGAACGTTTATGTCCAAAATGCAAATGCAATGTTGTTGAAGAATTGAATAAAACGACGTTGAAAATGTAAATGAGTTAAAACTATGCTATGGGCAAAACCTAACCATTTTTTTCAAACAAAGTGGTGACTTGAACCATATTCATCAGCTCTTAACCCTCCAACAAATACATAACAAAATCATCTAGCCCTCTCAATCAGAGAAAATCTGACAGGGCTCTATTATATGTACCAAATAGCTGGGCCGTACTGGAGAACTCGGTGTCCAGTGCGGATTTTATATTTAGGCCTTGCCAGCAGAACAAGATTTTTTCAAGATAGAGATATTCCAATTTTATGATGAAACAATGTCTTGTGTTCTTTTCAGTAATAATGTGAAATTTATCATTTCATCCGCTCTAGTAGCCAATTAAAAATGCTCTTGTAGCGATTTGAGAAAACAGTCTAATTGGCTGACATACTCCCCATGATCTTAGATCTACAAATATGTTATTGGTGGATTCTTAAAAAAAAATGTATTGTTAGTTTGTTATCTTCAATTAGAGATGTTATGCTTATTCAATCTATTTGGTCCTATTTACCTGAACTCTTTGCTCCGCCAATAGCCAACCCAATGTAGTGTTAGAGAAGTTTCATGTGAAAATAAATGAGTCTTCAATAGCTTAATCCACCAAATAACTAACAAACTGATCTACGCTGACCAAGCTTACAGGTCGTGCCTGCCATGATCGCGGTTTCCATGCCATCACATCACCATGGTGCAGTCGGAGTGGTCTACCTATTTGGAAGTAAAAAAACAACTAGATCTACTAGGACATGGACATGTACACATTGACAGGCCGAACAGAGACAGCTAAGGGAAAATTATATTCGAATCCACATGGTTCCCCAGTAAACTCACCCTTCATATCTAGGCTCGACCGCCCGATATCCTCACCGTCTACACCGCCAACTTTATTTTGATGATTATTTCAAAACTAGAGCCCATTTTACTATGTTTCTTCATGGTAATTTGTCAGAAAATAGGTGGGAAACTAGTTCATTACTGCACTAGTTACAAAAACATAAAAAACTATTTTTCTCCAAAGCTTGCACAAGCGGATCTTGTTTTAAAGAGTTGGTCGATATGAATCAAATGGTGAAGATGAATTTAGACTCGGGCAAGTGGTTTAGTATAACAAAATCATTGTGATATTAGTATTTGATTTGATGACATTCTCGATTTTTCTTTGTGGACTCTGCAAATGCATACATGCATTGTGTGTCTAAGAAAATAGTCCCTCATAGAAGCACATAGTTTCCACACTTAAGAACAGTGGATCTTAAGGGACAACGGATATATATTATATTTTGGCGAGACGTATACGTAAGTTTCATCAATGTCATATTTCTTTTTTTCTAATTTTGTTTCTGCATGGTATACCTTCATATATTTTTCCCATCCCTTTATGTATCACTGGTTATTACATCCATTCTGAAATATGTAAATTTGTTGTTATACAATTTCATGTCATTAATATGAGCTAATCTCATAGTAGGATCATACATTCATAATTTTTGTAGGACTACTTTACAAATTGGGGACAACAAGGCATAGTTGATCTAAAGCATGAGATAAGGCACGTGTTAATGCTGATCGCTGCCAGGTGCTTGCTTGGGGAGGAGATCCGAGAGAAGATGTTCGATGAAGTCTCCACACTTCTCCATGATCTTGGTGACAATGGCTTCCACTTGATCAGCTTTTGTTTCCCATATCTCCCAATCCCAGCACACCATCGACGTGACGAAGCACGAGCAAAGCTAGGAGAAATTTTTCGTGAAATAGTAAGGTCACGTAAAAACTCAGGTCATGTCGGTGTTGATGTGCTACAGAGCTTCATAGACTCAAAGTATAGAGATGGGAGCTGCATGAACGAGGCTGAAATCACTGGGTTACTTATTGGCTTGTTATTTGGTGGGCATCACGCAAGCTCAATTACCAGTACCTGGACAGGAGCTTGTCTACTCAATCATGAAAAGTACTTAGCAGCAGCAATCGAAGAGCAAAAGCAAATCATTAGGAAAAGGGGAGAACATGTAGATTACAATATTCTTCTAGAGATGGGTACCTTGCACTGCTGCATCAAAGAGGCACTCAGGATGCACACTTCATCACCGATGCTAGTCCGCCATGCAAAAAAGAGTTTTACCATACAAACAAGAGAAGGCAACAAATATGAAATTCCTGAAGGGCATATCCTAGCAAGCTCTACAGTGGTAAGTAACATGTTACCGTACATTTATAAAGATCCACATGTGTATGATCCATATCGCTTTGGTCCTGGGAGGGAGGAGGACAAAGCTGGAGGCAAATTCTCCTACACATCGTTTAGTGGTGGGCGACATGCTTGCTTGGGGGAGGATTTTGCTTACATGCAAATCAAAGTGATATGGAGCTATTTACTGAGGAACTTTGAGCTCAAATTGGAATGTCCGTTCCCACAAGATGAATGGGAGAAATTCATTCCTGGTCCTAGAGGTAAAGTCATGGTTAGTTATAAGAGAAGATTACTAGTATCACCTAATATATGAATCTGTAAGGTTGTGCGCATTCATTGGGTGCAAGAGTTTAAATTTGTATTTCAAAATCGATATAAATCCATGTATGAGAGAGTCAAATAATGTACCCAGAATAAAAGAACATGCTTTTTTCTATATGATCTTGGCGATAGCGTGAACGAGACTAATATGTCAGAAGTCACCGATACTCTCCACCAAGGGTTTGCTTACAAGTCGGTAACCGGATATCCCGAGCACCCCCTGGAAATGGTCATACCAGGCAAAAGAATTCAAAAAATTTAAATTTTGACCAAAAATATCGTGCAATTGTCATATTGGGAACAAGAAAGTTTAAATTTTAGAATTTTGGTTTTCAAATTTGTCCGGAAACTGGTCGGGATTTTCCGGTAACCGGAAATCCCGACCCCCCTCGGGATTTTTTTCCTACCGGTAACCAAAATCTTGCTCTCCACCCCATCCTTCTTGGGCAGCAAGGAAACAAAATCTGAGTTGAGCCAGTGGAAATTTTCGCCGTGGATATTCCAGAAGAGGATGATCACTCTCATGATGTCGGATTTGATAGTAGACTAACAAGCTTTGAAAAAGGCTCCAATGTAACCATCCGAACCGGGAGTCTTGCCAGAAGGCATGGAGGAAATGGCTTGGAGGACCTCCGTCTCCAAAATAGGACTATCAATCCCCTCAAGGGAAGTGGAGGCAAAATTAATTGCATCCTAATGGAGGCTTCGAGTGCGACGAGGGGGGCGCAGTAACACCGAGGAGAAGTGATCATTAACAATAGCCTATTTTCCGCATGCGAGGTCACCCATACAACATTCCTCGTAAGTCTTTGATGAAGTTCTTCCGCCACCTATCATCCACCCGAAGGTGGAAATATCCCGTGTTGGCATCCCCTTCGCGAAGATTGGAAATTCTTGCGATCAGAAAATATTATACATAAAATATTATAAATATTATGGGTGGCTCAAGCGAGCGACCATCGACCATCTCATGGGCTAGGCTGTCACGCCTACGAGAAAAGAACAACAGCAGCGATCGGTAAAGCTAAATTGCCAACACGCGCGGTAAGTCAAAAAAAAACCACAGAGAAAAAAAGTCAGTCCAAGGAGCGCCAGAAAAGAACAGCGACCGATCCCAACTACCGACCGGATCACGCGCAAGAAAAAACTTCAGCAAGATTTCTCAAAAAAAAAAAAAAGCACGAGTCCTACCGATTTGTATATTAATATTGTTCAAATTTTTGGTGAGCTTTCAATCACGTGTGTACTTTTGATAAAGCGGTAATCACACAGTGTAATTAATGACCGGCGATAGAAACAGGCTAAAATCATGTTGATTGATCATTGACAGTTGTTGTGGTTAATGGAAAATCAAATCAATTGTTGTGCGATTAAGGAATGTAATGATGCTGAAGGAAGGGCGATAATCATGGTGTTTGATCAATCACCTGATGTTCGGGTTGATTGAAAATTAAAATTAAATGTAGAGGCGAAGAAAGGGACTAAAATTATGGTGCTTGATCATTGGCATGTATGTTGTGGTCCAATTTCTCCAAAGTATCTAAACTAACAAAAAAAATCTCTACTTAATTAGATATAACTGTGCATGACGTATCATAATATTTTGAGTGCCAAGCACGGGTTCTGTACCAACTAAATTATGCCATTTATTTTTTCAGAAGACGCACATGTTCTTTCCACATTATAAGCATCGCAGGTTCGGTTGGGAAGAGAACCCCCCTCCCTTGTTCTTATATATTTTCACAAACTAGCTAAGCGAATCATCCAAAGTAACGAAAACAAAGGATTACTGCATTGACCATACTGATAGGATTGACTGCTGTAATTATGTTTGTGTCCTATGGTCCTTTCAATCGAGGTGCCTATGGTATATAATTGTTCGTGCTTGTGAGTTGTCATATTGTTCACCATCTTCACCATAGGACACAAACAACCAAATATGAAGAAAACATTGCTTTTGGTGTCATATTGTTCTTTTAATCGTAATGCTATCAGCAGGGCCGTCTCCAGAAATTTAGGGCCCCTGTGCGAAATACATAATGAGCCCCTAAAATTAGAATGTGTCACGGGAGACAATTTTTTTTTTATCTTCTAGATCTTTTTTTCAATATACTATGAAATTTTGTGTGTTGTTGAGAGCAAACTTGAATTAGACCAAAACAAACAACAAATCACTGGGTATCCCAATTTTCACTAATGTAAACTGTAGTAGTCTTAGCATCACAGTTACTGGGTAAAATCATTGAACATACAGAAACATAGTAGGTACGCTAATCTTGCGAACTATGTTTCTGATAGCGAATTTTCTTTCTATGTTTCATCGCGACCTTTGCAGCTTAGTTACTCTTATGAATGCTTGCTCGCAATAAAAAGAATATGTATAGTTGTAGCTTACAAAGAGACATGAGTAAAAATTGACAAAAAAATACCGAATAACCACCAAAGGTTTAGCAAGTAGTATCAGACATGACTGCCAGCTTATTTCAAGACAAAAGAAAAGGGATTACAGCTGGAAGTGGCAAAAGCTAATTCTTACCACACCTTTCCAAATAAATAAACAGATAATACAAGTTTGCTATCATATGGAGAGAATGTGCATCTAGTTTTTCAGAGTGGTGACATGCCTCAGAAGCATCTGAAACACCTATGGAGAGATGCTTTGCTGCCTTTTCACCCGTCTCCTGCTCAAGGTGCTTGACGTTTGCACCAGAGTTGCCACTACTCTGGAAAGTGGAAATGACAAGAATATAAATAAATGAACTGAAACCTTGTTATTATCTTATAAAGAAAGAGATTGAATGGGCACATGCACTGTCCATACCTGTGCAAGCTTCCTCTGCAACTCAGCTTCGATCTGAGCACGGTACTCAGCTATTTCCCGCTCAGCCTCTTCTTCTGCTTGCCTAAGCCTTGCCGATTTAGCTGCCAAAGACATTATATTTCAGCTGATAGGCATTAATTAATTTCAGCTCCATAGTTGACGAGATAAGATTCACACAGAATCAAGCCATTATATGGTAAGTAGATGAACATAATTCCAATTTAACAACATATTTCACTTCTTTTCATGACTTGTTGCTGTATGAAAATGAGCAAAGTACACTTCTTGTCAACAGTGGAATTGAAAGGCGTGGCCTATCAAGCAATTAAGGCAACATTACCAAAAACTGGAATGGGTTACAGGATGCCAACAAACAAGATATATCATGAATTTACCGTACGATTGCAATGAGTATGAAAGACAAGACATAGAAAATAAGCCTATATCACTATACATTATGTGAGATATGTAACTACATGCAGTTCTAGAGACCATGATAACTGGGAAGAAAACCCCTACAGATCTTCTCCTCACAATACCAAAGATTAACACTACCTTCACACGGCGAGCTATAGAATTACCACAGAAGCAGTATTGCGCTTCATGCGGTTCAATTATAGTAGTACATCTGTACGGAATTACCTGGATTCAGGACCTAACTACCTTGTGGATGCAAGCTATAAGAATAGTTATAAGAGCAACTCTAGCAGAGCCCCTAAAAGGGCCGGAACTGAGAAATTCCGGCGCTTTTAGGGGTTCCGTCCAGTTCGCAGGCCATAGCAGAGCCCGAGAACTCGGCCCGGCCTGAAAACGGGATAGCGGCCCCCCCGAATCCCCCCCTCGAAGCCGCTATTTATTCCGCAGCGGGGGGCTTTCTCAGTCCAACCCCCTCCCGAACCCTAGCCGCCTCCGCCGCGATTTCTCACCGCCAACAAAAACTCTGGCGAGCGATTACTCCACATCCCCTCATCCTCTAGCCCCACCGCCGCCTCGCACGCACCATGGACTCACCGAGCAACAACTCCGGCGCCTCCAACGGCCTGCGTACATCCCCTCCCCGCCCCGCAGCACCCACGGCCACCGTGGGTGAGACCGTGCCTCGCGTCGACGAGCATGGCCTCATCCACGGGCAGCTGTCCCCAGTAGCCCGTGGCTGGGGGGGGGGGCTTCCAAAGGGCACGTACGACGTTGTGCCCCCCGGTCGCCGGCGACGGTGGCTAGGGTGCTGGTGGAGGACAGCAGCCACGAGGACGGCCCTCCTCGCCTGGAGACCGACGAGGACCTCCTCCATCTCGGGATCCAGAGAAGCCTGCGCCACGAGCACTGCTAGGAGATTCGCCGGCGCCGCTACCAGGCCCACGTCGACGACTGGAACGAGCGCCAGCTCCAGCGTGGCCTCCGCGCGGACGAGGTGGCCGAGGAGAAGAAGCGGGAATTGGAGGCCATTGCAGCCTCCCAGTTCTAGCCAGCGGCCTCCTCCAGCTGCTCCTCGAGCGACTCCAGCGACTCCGGCGAGGAGTGACGGCGCGGCGGCACGAAGAGGAAGCCCCGGCGACGAAGAAGAAGCCCCGGTCGTTGGGCATTTTGGCCCTAGCTACTAGCAGTAGGGTGCGGCGATGAACTAGGGTTCATCGCCGCTAGTTTAATTAAGTTTTTATTTTGCATTTTGGTGAGGAACAGAGAGATCATCCGTCTGTATTCCCGCCAAATCAATGAAAATGTGAATTTTCAGTTTCAGATTTAGGGGCTCTGCTACGATCCCGACCTCCGCGAACCCTAGAACTAGTGAAAACGCGAACTGAAAAAGAGTTTTTCAGTTTTCAGAATAGGGGCTCTGCTAGAGTTGCTCTAACTACCTTGTGGTTTCGGGACGCCATGTAACTTAATTTGGCATATACAATACTAAGTAACAGTGATAAACACAGTACAAGTTCTCATAGTTAGTTTATATCGTTTTCCAATAATCGTCAGATATTTTCACCTTAAAATATCATCTACAACATATATAGCACTGTACAGTTTGCGACGACAGGTTCCATACACAATGCAACCAGCAATAGCCAATAAGATCAATCAAGCAACTGACCTGCCGAGATGAAATAAGCCTCGCCATCCATCCCTCAATCTCCTTGACACTAACATCAAATCGAGGACTGATGGTACCACACTGTTCCGCATGCCATTCAATCCGACCATGATTTTGACAGACCTGTGATCACCAACGTACTCAAACTAATTAATATATATACACTAGTAGAAAACAGGGCATTGGTGCCCCCCCCCCCCCCTTTAGTACCGGTTGAACTAAAACCGGTACTAAAGGGGCCTTAGCACCGGCTGTGTTTGCGTGTCAGCCGGGGCCTCGCGGCGCGACCCTTTAACAACCGGTACTAAAGGTTAGCCTTTAGTACAGGTTGCTAATAGCAACCGGTACTAAAGGTCTCGGCCACTATAAGGTTCTTCCACCCCGAGCCACTCCATTTTTGAGCTCGAACTCAACTCCATTTTTCCTCTCTCTTTGCTCTCCCAAGCTCAAATTCACCCCCATTTTCTCCAACAACTTCCAAGATTTGTGGCACCTACATATATAAGGGTTAGCAACTTCATCTTCTCTTCCGGCATTTCAAGTTCAGCTCATTTTCTTGCAAGTTTAGCTAGTTTGATTTTGGTGGTGCTTGCAAGGTGTTTGATGAAATGCCTAAGTTAGGGATTTCATTTGTTTATATGCATTTTGAGCTCAAATTAAAGTATAATTTGTGGTTTTATATAGTGTCGTCCCGTCCCCTTCCTCACCGCCGTCGATCGCCCGCGCCGCTCCGTCACCGACACCACCTCGGTGAGCCTCTTGTTTTTATATTTGTTATTTAAAAAAATGTTAGTTATATGATTTAGATGCATAATTATTACTTGTATAATTTTCTTATTTGTATAATTGTTTGTTATATATAGTGTCATGGTTTTGACATTTGTCCCCACCGGCTCTCGTCCGCTGTATTACTCGGATGTGGTACGATTGTTTGTTATAACGATATATTTGTTTAGTTTCGTGTTTATAACAATTATGCCGACCAACTTGACGTGCATATAATTTTATTTAGGAGGTAGTTGAACCGGAAATTCCAACCGACCCTATTGTCGAGTTTTTTATGAAAGAAAGCAATGATTTGAAAGCAAAACTGAAAAGAAGTGAAGATCTTCGTCTCGAAGAGAACATGAATTGGGATTTCAAGATTGCCGACGTCGTCGATGACAACGAGATCAAGATGGAGGCAATGCGCTTAGATCACGAGATCAAGATGAAGGCAATGCGCTTGGATCACGAGATCAAGATGAATGCAATGAGCCTGAAGCTTAAAAAGATTAGAAAATATGCCATTAGTCAAGAGGCTTGGTATCATTATGCTGTTGGTTCAATAGTTACCTTAGTTGCGATTTTGATCGCATTTGTCGTTGGCTTTAAATTATTTAGCTAGTTGTATGTTAGTTTCAATTAATGAATGTTTATGAGAACTATGTATTAATTTGTTTAAATGTGGTGAACTTGTATTAATGAATTTGGTCACGTATCTCTATTCATGATATAGCTATGGTGTAATGGTTTTTGATATATTTATATAATTAATTCAGATGAGCCGAGAATGGATGTACGGTGACCGACGCTGTCCCGACTTCCTTGATGGCATGCATAAATTTCTCGATGTGGTTAAGTTAAACAAGCTGAAGAATGGTTTTATGATTTGTCCATGTGATGAATGTCGGAATAAGAGGAATTACCCGAGCGTAAGAACCATACACTCCCACTTGTTGCGACAAGGCTTCATGCCCAATTATTTTTGTTGGACCAAGCACGGAGAAAGAGGGTTATAATGGAAGACCCTGAAGAAGAGGATGATGACAACTATCCTGTGTTCTCTGATGAACACGGTGATACTACAATGGGGGAAGACAATGAGCTTGAGGTCATTGTTGATCAGTCCGATGATGATGATCTTCGTCAGGTCATTCGTGATGAACAGATGAACTGCGTAACTGAAACGAGTGGTCTGCCTTGGAGCGCATGTTAGAGGATCACAAAAAATCGTTGTACCCAAATTGTGAAGATGGCCAGAAAAAGCTAGGTACCACCCTGGAATTGCTGCAGTGGAAGGCAAAGAATGGAATATCTGACAAGGCATTTCAAGAGTTGCTACAAATATTTAAGAAGAATCTTCCGAGGAATAATGAAATGCCCCACAGTACGTACGAAGCAAAGAAGATTGTCTGCCCTCTAGGATTAGAGGTGCAGAAGATACATGCATGCATCAATGACTGCATCCTCTACGCGGTGAGAAGTACGAGAATTTGAATGCATGCCCGATATGCGGTGCATTGCGGTATAAGATCGCGCAGATGACCCAGGTGATGTTGAGGGCGAGCCGAGCCCCAGGAAGAGGGTTCCCGCGAAGGTGATGTGGTATGCTCCTATAATACCACGGTTGAAACGTTTGTTCCGAAACAAAGAGCATGCCAAGTTGTTGCGATGGCACAAAGAAGACCGTAAGGAAGACGAGATGCTGAGACACCCGCTGATGGGTCTCAGTGGAGAAACATCGACAGTGCGTTTGGGGATTTTGCAGCTGACGCAAGGAACTTAAGGTTTGGTCTAAGTACAGATGGCTTGAATCCGTTTGGGGAGCAGAGCAGCAGTCATAGCACCTGGCCCGTGACTCTATGTATCTATAACCTTCCCCTTGGTTGTGCATGAAGCAAAAGTATATTATGATGCCAGTGCTTATCCAAGGACCGAAGCAACCCGGCAACGACATTGATGTGTATCTGAGGCCATTAGTTGACGAACTTTTACAGTGTGGTCTGACGAAGGTATACGTGTGTGGGATGAGTACAAACAGGAGGAATTTCCCCTACGAGCGTTGCTGTTTGTAACCATCAATGATTGGCCTGCTCTTAGTAACATTTCAGGACAGTCGAACAAGGGATACAATGCATGCACACTGTTTAGATAAGACTGACAGTGCATATATAGGTAACAAGATTGTGTACATGGGGCATCGTCGTTTCTTCCAAACAGGCATCACGTAAGAAACGGAGGCAAGCACTTCAAAGGTGAGCAGATATCCGGACGAAGCCTACACGCCGTGATGGTGATGTTATATATGGCATGGTCAAGGATTTGAAGTAATATTTGGAAAGGGTCCTGGCAGTCTAAATGTTCCGAAAGACGCTAACAAGCACGTACCCTTGTGGAAAAAGAAATCTATATTTTGGGATTACCCTATTGGAAATCCTAGAGGTTCGCTCTGCAATCGACGTGATGCACGTGACGAAAAATCTTTGCGTGAACCTGCTAAACTTCTTAGGCGTGTATGGGAAGACGAAAGATACAGCGGATGCACGGCAGGACCAGCAAAGTACGCACCACGGAAGAGACAACCTGAATTCAGAGAAGTATGAAGGTACTTCCAGCTACGCTCTTACCAAAGAAGAGAAGAGATCTTTTTTCAAGTCCTGAGCAGTATCAAGGTCCCGTCTGGCTACTCGTCGAATATAAAGGGAATAATAAACATGGCAGAGAAAAAGTTCCAAAACCTGAAGTCTCATGACTGCCACGTGATTATGACACAATTACTTCCGGTTGCATTGAGGGGGCTTCTACCGGAAAACGTTCGAGTACCCATTGTGAAGCTATGTGCATTCCTGAATGCAATTTCTCAGAAGGTAATCGATCCAGCAACTCTACCAAGTTTACAGACGAGTGTGGTCCAATGTCTTGTCAGCTTTGAGTTGGTGTTTCCACCGGCCTTCTTCAATATTATGACGCACCTCATAGTTCACCTAGTCGAAGAGATTTCCATTCTCGGTCCTGTATTTCTACACAACATGTTCCCCTTTGAGAGGTTCATGGGAGTCTTAAAGAAATACGTTCATAACCGTGCTAGGCCAGAAGGAAGCATGTCCAAGGGCTATGGAACAGAGGAGGTCATTGAGTTCTGTGTTGACTTTCTTCCTGATCTTAAGCCCATCGGTGTTCCTCAATCGCGCCATGAGGGGAACTGCGTGGAAAAGGCACGCTAGGAAAGAAAGCAACAAGAAGTATGGACGGGCATTCTTTCACTCAAGCACACTACACAGTTTACAAAATTCCAGATTGGTGGCTCCGTATATCGTGAAACATATGGATATTTTACGCTCAGAATACCCGGAGAAGACTGACTTCTGGATTAAAGGAAAACACGTGGATACTTTCGGCAGTTGGTTGCGTACACATCTCATTAATGACAACACTGTTGGACAAGAGCTATACTTGTTGGCCAAGTCACCATCTTCGACTATATTGACTTTCCAAGGGTACGAGATAAATGGGAATACATTTTACACGGAAACCCAAGACAAAAAGAGCAGTAACCAAAACAGTGGTGTCCGCTTTGATGCAACAAATGACGATGGAACAAAGGACACATATTATGGTTGCATACAGCAGATATGGGAACTTGACTATGGACCTTCTTTTAAGATCCTTTGTTTCAGTGCAAATGGGTTAACCTGTCATGCGGGGTAGAGATAGACAAGCGGTACGGAATGACTACAGTGGATCTCAAAATCTTGGTACAAAACCGAGCCATTCGTCCTAGCCAATGATGTGGCTCAGGTTTTCTATGTGAAGGACATGTCTTCCAGACCGAAAAAAAGAAAAGATAAGCAAGCCGGTACATCATACGATGAGCCAAAGCGCCACATAGTTCTTTCAGGAAAAAGAAACATCGTGGGAGTGGAGGACAAGACAGACATGTCAGAAGATTACAATAAGTTTGCTGAAATTCCGCCCTTCAAAGTGAAAACTGACCCAAGCATCGTGTTAAATGATGAAGATTGTCATGGCTACGACGCAATCAGAAGAAAGGGACACACACGAAGAAAAAGTGAACACTAGATAGGGATGTTGTTGCTGATGTGTAATAATGTATTAAACCTTTTATGTAACTATGTGTAATCATCGCGTGGTCGTGAGGCGGCAAATCGGCCTTCGATCCACGGAGCGGCAAGACGTCTCTGATGATTTGCAACCGTCGGAACAAGTGTTGGGAATGTTGCTAATCATCAGAGATCCTTGCCGCTGCTTGGATCCGACCGAGGGGAGGGTTCCCGGAACTGAAGGATTTCTAGATAGAACAAAACACACGGTTTCCCCGTCATACAGCCCAACGGTGGCTCGTGAGTGCCTGCATACCAATTGCACCGTTGGGCTGTATGACGGGAATCCGAATGATTTGTATTCGGTCGATGAACTGAACGATTCTGTAGATACAACAAAACACACGGTTTCCCCTGCATACAGCCCAACGGTGGCTCGTGAGTGGCCACATATCAAATGCACCGTTGGACGTATGCAGGGAATCCGAATGCTTTGTATATCAAATAAACTACACTGAGTGTCGAACATGTTCGAGAGGGGGGGTATATATAGGGTCATGTGGCTGATCCAGCACTGCAGATTTTGCCCTCAAAAGAAACACACCCCTGATCCAACGGCTCACAAGCGATTGAAAGAAACACACCCCTGATCCAACGGCTCACAAGCGCTTTAAAGACACACACGATCCGTGTGCTTCTTTACTCCCGGTTGGTGTTACCAACCGGGACTAAAGGCGGGCTTCGCGGTCACGACTCGTGTCCTCCCCCATCCCTGCCCTTGCCACGTGTCCTCCCCCATCCCTGCCCTTGCCACGTGTCCTCCCCCAGCACGGCCCTGGTCACGTACGTGTCCTACCCCAGCGTTGTCCTGGTCACGTTTATCGGTAAGTTATCGGTCGACCCAAGATAAGGGATAAATCGGCCGGTTTATCGGGGTATCGGCTGATTAATCGACATATCGGCCGCTTTATCGGCTGATTTATCTTGTCGGTCCGATACTGAGAAGCGATAAATCGGCCGATTTATCAGAATATCGGAAGATATCTTGAACTGTGAAATAAATAGACAATTAAATTAAATAGATATAAAAGAAAAAGAAACTAGAGAAAAAAACCAAATAGAAACCAAATAGCAAAACAGAAAACATAAGAAAACATAAGATATAAAAAAACAGAAAACATAAGAAACTACAACCGGTACTAAGGGGTTGGGCTTCGCGCGCGAAATTTCGCCGCGGCCCAAAACAGACCTTTAGTACCGGTTGTTCTCTACAACCGGTACTAAAGACCCTTTAGTACCGGTTGTAGAGAATAACCGGTGCTAAAGGCTGTTTTGTGCGGTTTAAACAGGGGAATCGTCCCCTTCCCAACGTACCTCGCTCCTCGACGAAGTCCTCCGGCCTCCCCCTGCTCGATTCCGGTGAAGCCCTGTTCGATTCCGGCGTCGCCCTTCTCTGGCCTGCGGCGCCGCGCTCCGGCGAAGCCCCGCCGTCGCCGCGTCCTCCGCGCGCCATCGCCGCGTCGCCTCTCCACGGCACGCACGGCCTCCGCCATCGCCGCGTCGCCTCCACCCGCATGGCATCGACGCCGGCCGCGCGCCGCCTCCGCCCTCCGGCCTGCTCCGGCGCCGCGCCTCGTCGCCCCCGCGCCGGCCTCCACCTCCGCCGTGCCATCGCCGGCCTCCACCTCTCCGCCACCGCCATTTTGAGGTAATTTTTAGTAAAGTTGTGTAGCAAATTATTGCTAAGTATGAAAATGCAAGCAAATGTTTAGTAAAATTAGCAATTTTGATTGTTTAGCAAATTTGAAAAACTTAGCAATTTTTTCATTGTTTAGCAAATTTGAAAACTTAGCAATTTTTAGTAAAGTTATTATTGTTTATATTATTATTAAAGTTTATTGTTTGGTAAAGTTTAGTGATGCAAATTTTTTATTATTGTTTAGGTTATTATTAGTGTAGCAATTATGAAACTTAGCAATTTTGTTTAGATTATTTTAGGTTATTATTAGTGTAGAAATTTTGAAACTTAGCAATTTTGTGTAGATTATTTTAGGTTATTATTAGTGTAGAAATTTTGAAACTTAGCAATTTTGTCTAGATTATTTTATGTTATTATTGGTGTAGAAATTTTGTTAGAAATATTGCTAAGTCATTTAGATAAAGTTTGAAAATAACATTACTAAAAATAATATTGTAAAGTTTGAAATATTGCTAAGTTAGAAATATTGCTAAGTCATTATAGTTGCAATATTGTTATTTTACTATGAATTAAAATTTTGCAGTGACATTGAGCTATGGAGGACGATGCCCCCATCATCGACGACCCGGCCTTCATCCGAGACTTGGAGAAAGAAGAGCGCATGCAAGCAATTATATTTGAGAAGACGCTTGGACCCAATTCCGATGGAGAAGATACCGACGAAGAAGACGACGAAGATTTTAGCGCCAAATGTTTGAACGACTCCGGTGAGGGACTTGAGTTAGAAACTTTCAGAGACGACGACGACGACGACGAAGAAGTGCCGTTACAAAACTCTGTAGAAAACTCCGGCGAGGTATATATATATTAAGTCTTGTTGATCGCTAGCTAGCTAGATGCATTAATTGATTTATATTGCACTTATTAACGAAACATATTTCTTTTAGCCCTCTGGATCATCTAAGTCAATCCCTACACGAGGCCCGGCCCAAGGGCTAAAGTTGCCGGATGGTGCAAAGTTGTCGATCGACGAAGTTACTATAAAAGGCGCACCGGAGAAACCCGACGGAATCTACAAAAAATATGTAGCTCAGTACGGAGTTATTGTTAGGGACATGGTGCCGATCACCATTGCAGAATGGAATCAGCCGAAGAAAGCCAACATTGGCGCAAAATATCTCGAGCAACCAATTAAAGATGCCCTTTGGGACTCGATATTGGGTTCTTTCAGCCTACCGGCAGATCTCCCAGAGAAGAGGAAGGATAAAGTCAAGGAGTGGACTCTTAGCAAGATGGCCCAGCAATTCAACAACTGGAAGAAAGGGTTGTGGAAAAAATATGAGAAAAAAGCTCCAGATTTCATTGGACATCCAGAGAAGCTGAAAGATGACTGACCTGAATTTGTGGCGTATAAGAAATCGGCCGTCGCTGTGGCCCGATCGGCCCAAAATAAGTTGAATGCTAAGAAGAAGAAATATTTCCATACTTTGGGGTCAGGTGGCTACAAGAGTGCCTTGCCTAATTGGGAATCCTATGAAAACGAGCTGCGTCTAAAAGGGATCCCTCCACAGACAGATGACTGGTCCGAGAGGTCCAAGTTCTGGCTGTTCGCGCATGGGGCAGTGTTGCACCCAAACACAGGGATGATTGTTCCAAAGGGAAAATGGAAGAAAAGAGTTACAAGAGTCGCAAAAAAACTAGTAGCCGCAATAGCACTAGTCAAGGAGGGAAAATATGTTCCTGATAGAGAGGACGATGAGCTTTCACTCGCCCTCGGAAATAAAGAACACTGGGGACGATGTCGAGGCAGAGGAGCCGGGTTGGTTTTCTTGAAGGGTTTCCGGCGGACGCTGCAACTTATAGAAAAAATTCCAGAAGGAAGAAGAGGGAGGCGGACAGGTTTACTGCATTAGAACGCACGGTGCATGCTGTGCAGGAGCAACTGGCCTCAATTACCCGGGAAAGGGAATCTCAGCTGCGAGTAGAAGATCCTGCAGTCGATGTCTGCCCATCTCAGCGGAAAAGCAGCGTGGGTTCCACGCAGCTACAAGATCCTGCAGTTGATGAACCGTCGGTGGCTCACTACCCCGTGGATGATATCACGGAGAAGACAAATTGTGAGTTACATGCGCCAATGAAGAACATTAGTTATCCGGTGGCGAAGGGCTATGCTTTACCACATCAACTTGGAGCAACCTTCCATTTTGGTGAGATTCCGGCTGGATTTGCTCGTGTCGGGGTCACGAAAGTTATGCCGGGATTCAACTCAATTATTCTTGACATTCCTGGAGCTGAAGGCGAGAAGACATTGGGAGATGTCGAGCTTGGTGTTGTTCTATGGAAGAAGAAATACATCATGTTTCCAGACTCGGCGCCAAGGCCACCCACTCCTCCGAGTAGAAATTCACCACCTCAAAGTCCACCGCCTTCCCCGACGATGGGTGCCCACCGCGAGTCCATCGCCCGCGCCGTCCCGTCAGCCGACTAATGCGCCCACTAGTAATTTGACAAAGCGGAAGCTGTTCACGTCGACTGGTACTGGCCGTACGTCCCCTGTCAAGAAGCGTGCAAACATACCCAAGAAAGTCAAGGCTCCTGAGAAGTTAGCTTCTGATGAGATGACTCAGGAGGAATTACAAGTGAGCACACGTGAAGAGGCGAGAGCCTTTTTTGAACAGAAAAAAAAGGAAAGACTGGAGGCAAGACTGGACCCCGTAAAGGAACTTCTGAAGACTATACCAACTGAGTTAAAAGATCGCACCGTTGACAACATATATGACCCTGCACCGCCGCCCATTTCAGACTATGATCGAGGTATTGACAAGGTACTTTCCTCACAGAGGGAGGAAGAAAAAATGTGCGGGAAAAGAGTTGCCCAGCTCGGAGAACAAGAAGCACAATCGATCGCCCCGCTCAATGTGCCTTCTGAAGCTCGGGAAATCGAGCATGGAGAAGTTGTCATTGGCGACACAGGTTACCCCATCATGCAGGTTACCCCAAAGTTTGAATTTGAACTCGGGCTGCCTCTGGTCGAAAATCCAAGTGCTCTAACAACACAGTTATGGAAATTGCATAACTGGTACATGACCGCCGCAAAAGAAGGGAGATTCTATTTCTTGGCGGGAGTTAAGGAACATCACTACTTCCGAGAATATGCTGTGCAGGTTGAGTTCCGCGAACTTTTTCAGATGTACAATCAACGTGCTCTCGACAAATCTATCCTCAGCTGCTATTGTCTGTAAGTAATTTATTTGTGTAATTTAATTATTTAGTTAAGCTCGTTCATTGCCTGTAATTATCCTCACAACAATCTTTCGTACGCTATTATGCAGAATGAAGATTCGTGAATGCAGATTGGGAGGAATTTGGGACATTGGGTTCATTGACCCGGATAAAGTTCATGTCAAGACCATAGCTGACCATCCCGAGTCCACAGAGGACGTTTTGCTAACGTTTTTTAAGCGACAAAGTACCAAAAAGGAAATACTTTTTCCTTACAACTTCAAGTGAGTGTTACTGTCTTGTACACATTCTATTTTTCTTTCCCGATATTAAGTGTAATTGATGAGTTCTGAATACCTACGTATATAAACGTGCGCAGGTTCCACTTTAATCATTAGAATCGAGGAAGGAGAAGTTGAAGTCTGGGACTCTTTAAGGAAAGATCAAGATGAATACAAAAGCGTGCGTATAATGCCGAAGAGGTAATTTCAATCGCACTATATCGGCCTCTTTCGTTCATTTCCTGATATCAAAAGTAAGTAATAACTCCTCAATTCATTTTCTTTTCTGGGCAGGGTTTGGAAAAGGTTCATCGCGGAAGAACGCGGTGTATGGAAAGATAAGCTGGAGTTCAAGGCTAACAACGTAAGTACTACTACGTACCTAGGTCCGTGTATCTTTCTAATACCATTATCATTCTCTTGATTATTATTTGATTACATTATATTCTTGTATAGTGGTGTCTGCTACAACCACAGGGGATGGAATTATGTGGATACTACGTTTGCGAGTACATCCACATAAAGGTGAATGAGAGAGTCAATAGTCGAAGAAATCAAGAGGTACGTAAACATCATTCACAAATTTATTTTTGCTACCATCAATTGTGTTTAGTTTCGATCATAACTGATTTGATCTCCTTTTTTTAAAGATGGCAAGGAAGCGGAACCAGCTCCTGCCAATAAACCGCGTAAAAGCAATTGCGGAGGAATTGGCGGGATTATTCCTTACGCATGTCATACCTAAATCCGGTGAATTCCACTATATCGAAAAATAGACTCCCTCAATGCATGTACTAGCTAGCAATGATCTCCATTGTAATTATGAGTACTTTATATGTAACGAGTACTTTATATGTGTAATGAGTACTTTATATGTGTAGTGAGTACTTTATACGTGATCTCCTCCGAAACACTGAAAAAATGAGCGAAAAGGAAAAAAACAGAAACCCTAAACCACCGAAAAATAAGCGAAAAGAAAAAAAACTGAAACCCTAAACCCCCCTTAAAAATAAGTGGGAGGGCAAAAATAGCAGGAACCTTTAGTACCGGTTGGTATTACCAACCGGTACTATAGGTCCTCAGCTGCGCGCGCACACGTTCGCCCACGTGGAGGGCCTTTAGCACCGGTTGTATATACAACCGGTACTAAAGGCTTACCCCTTTAGTCCCGACCCTTTAGTACCGGTTGTGCAACCGGTACTAAAGGCCCAATAGGACCGGTATTAATACCCCGTTCTCTACTAGTGATACTACTATATAAGTGAGCACCAGTCAGGTACAGATTCTCCAAGAGAAGCAACAAAACAAAATATGCAATTTAGAACTAACTGTATCTTCTGCACAACGATAAGGAACATGATGGCGAGCTTGGAAGAGGGCCTGATCAGACCTGACTGTTCCCACCGTTGTCAGCATTGTACATGCTCTGGAGAGCATCATTTAGCTTGCCGAATCTCACCATCCTTACCTGAAGAATAGTAAATAGTACCAAAAATGTTACAGAAATGGTAGTCCTTTAGAAACCAACATAAGTGGAAAAAAAACTGCCTGCCTTGTATGCAAATACAAACAGAATAGCTTTGACGATTTAGCACTTTGATAGTTCAATCTAGGAAAGGTCAGCTTGGCACAAGAATGCATAGGATCCCCGGATTACATAATGGAATCACTGTTTTGGTAATGCAACGGAAAGGATTGCACTGAGTTTCATTAAGAAACCAAAGAGATATTATAACCACGAACTTCCTCCACTACTGATGATATTTTTCTGTAGAAAGTCCACAATAAAATCAAATCATAAATTGGATAATATAGTTTGATGCCAAGCTAGCATTACGATAGCAGGACGTAACCAGAACCAATGAAATCGAATCATAGATAGAAAGGTACTTTCCGTGATCTCATCCATTACTGGACACAGACCAGTGTACCTAATCACTCAAAATCAGAATACCTAATCTATCGCGTGAACAGTCCGCAACTCCACAATACGCTGAATAAACCAGGCAGTGCCTAATCTAGCGCGTGAACACTCGCACTTCAAGCGATAGCATCATGAAGACATCAAAAGCATAGCTCCGACAATATCCACTACCAGATCGATCCAGAGCAAAACCAAACAACACAAACAAAGATCGATCTATGCCGATACGATGGTTTGTTACCTGAAAAGCGCTGGGTGGAAGAAACGATCCGGGGGCTGTTGGTTGCGTCGACTGGCGAGTGAATCCGATTCTCGACGACAGATGGGCGACAAGATTGGGAGAGTTAGCATCCTGATCTACGATCCGGCGACGCGGCCTTTGTCGACACCGCGGCCCCCGTCTCCCCGGTCCAGCAGGTGGTTTGGAGTGGTGGGCGGAGGTGCGTCTGCCGAGGAGCGGCTGGTGGTGGCATACGGAGAACTGGCGTCCAAGGACGGCGGGATCTGTAGTTCGCCAGGGGAGAACGCTCGAGAGGGAGGCGGCTGCGTGAATCTATTATATAATTAAAACACAAGACATTTAACGGCTGAGATTAACCAACAATAATGAACGATGTAGATTTAAAAGTTCTAATGCGCAAGCAATATTGATCACGACAAGGATAAAGAGTTCTGCATGCACACGTCATTGATCATACTTTCCGAACAGATGTATCGTAGCGTATGCATATCTGATACCAAGAGAGATAGAGAAGAGCATTGAAAATCGATTGGAAGGACACAGCCAGAGTCGCGCGGGGCGATTTTCTCCGGCCGGACGGCCGGCGTTCTGTACGCCATACGCAGGCATGTCCATATGCATATCTGATACCCAGAGAGATACGCACACGAGGAGATCATCGTCAACATCGATTAGAAGGACACGGATTCGCGCGGGACAGATTTCTCTGGCCGGCCGACCGGCCTCGGCTTCCAGGTTTGCTCCTGATGCCTACAGTCAAGCTAGCGTGATGCAAAGCAAGCTACCTTGATACGTAATTGATTGGATTGCTGCTAGGCAACTTGACGACCGAGGCCAGCTTCGCTACGTGCAGAGTCACCACAGAAGGAATCAATCCACACGTCCGTTGCTCAGCAACTGATGAGCCGCGTCGAGGTGGGAATATATTCCGAGTCCTTACAATTTGAAGATCACGTCTGATTTTCCAGAAGCAATTGCAGTGATATAACCTAGAAGTTTAGCCTTCTTTGCAAGTTAGGATACTGCAAAGATGACCAGTTGCGTAGGCAAATACTTTTTCCGATTTTCTTTTATTGATCCGAGATATTTATCATGTCGTAATTGTTGGGGGCACATGCTGATATATTGTTTTTCGCAACCTCAGGTTTCTGGTCTATATTGAGAAAGGACAAGATCCACGTGCACATGATTATCCCGTTTGCTGCAAGAGCATCAAGAATCAAGATTTAATAACTGCATTGATAAGAAAATATGTTATTCCTTGACTGCAACTACTCATCTCTATAATGGTTCACGTACGTTATCTATTTGCTATCAAGTACGCACCAGCACTACGATTCAAATTGGTTGCTTCTCACGCATCAGCTGTATCAACATGTATGAATTTCAGCATAGACATAGCATGATGCTCCGATGGATCATAGGTAAGCTTTGTCAAAAGACCTCTGTGTCAGTGCAAGGACCAACTTGACAGTACCATACAATTAAAAGAACCACTTTTCACTCATGACTCACGTATTTCTCAATTCTTTGGCCCTAAAACTAGACAGATGACTACTCTTGTGCTGTCATGTTTGCTAATCCTGCATCTGTATTCTTGCAGGGAGCTTTCAGATCATAGCATGTGGCCTCCTTCCAGATTTTTTTATTCGTGATCTGGTGCATTCAGTTTTTATGGTTTTCCTTTTCCTTTAGGACTGTTTGATGGAATTGTTAACTGATGTTGTTATTCACATTACATATGGATGGAGTAATAATACTGATATTTTTACTGCTGGAAGTACTATGTTTGTTGTGTGTCTCATTGCCAGATTGCCCCATGTTCTCTTCTTGGCATCAAATGACTCCGTTGTAGAAAACTTCAAAATCTATTAACCGGGAAGGCATCATAATGTAAATTTCCAGCCCGGCATTTGCAGGTAGTAGTTACTCAAAGTCTCAAACACCAACTTCGTACGTGTTTTCTCATTATTAGTTTTGGATTTAACGATTTGCTTCAACCTTAGTGTTTTGTAAGCCTTTGAACAGCTCTAATGGCGGTGGCGCGGAGTGGGAGATTCAATGGCGCATGTGCGCTAATGGATGAAAAAAATCATCCCCGCAAGCTGGCTGTCGCCAGCGAAGAACTCTACCAGCCCGAGCTTAGGAAGGACCGAAAGAAAGCAATTTTGGTGCCGTTCTGGCCTCTGTTGATAGAATACATGGCTCCCCATATTTTTTCCTCCCGGAGAATGGATCTTAAGTTCAAGGAATTGGTTCACTTATGTCCATCACGAACATTATCGCGTTCCGCTTGCTGCTGGCCGCCTGTGTATTGTGAGGTTTGAGTCCAAAGTCTCCAAATATGGGCTCAGCCAGTCAATAATCAGTACCTGATCCAAATAGGTCGATTAATATTTACTTTTCTCATAGATGAGGTCTGCTTGCATTAAAAAATGGGTGATTATTCGGAGTAGATCACATACATATATGGATTAATTCTATGTTGAGGCCAACGTACGTCACTCCAATGGCCAGTGTTAGATGTTGTCCATCTGAACAGGACGCACCTGCTGTCTTTTTGTGTGCAAGTAGCCAGTACTGCTACTGCACTATGAGCCACAAAGCATTTATGCCATGTCTTTTTGATTTATTTGCTTTGATTTTAACTGATGGACAACGTCAGCTTGACTCACTGAACGTTGGCTGCTGTGGTTCTTGCATGATCGAATATGTTTTACTATGCAAGGAGATATGTAGATAGATGCAAAAACTACATATTGTATCTTTTTTGGATTTTCTACATTTGTTATGTCCATCTGGACTGTGGTGAATATTTATGTGAGCGTTTCGTCCCGTAAATTTGGTACGTGTAAGTTGATCGGTTCTTAGATTATATTCTGCATATTCTGTTTCTTTACAATCACTCCACTAATGATGCCATTTGGTTTCCTAACAATAATATTTTGCTTGGTATGTATCATGCACAGAAAATTCCCATTGCTCGAAGATTTCTGGATGATCATAACTTCTTCTTGCATCCTCAACTCGATCAGCCTGTGTTTATATATTTCATCAGGTGTAAAATCTTTTCGGTAATAGGTTGTGGAATACATGACGGTATAACTTCAGCCAAATCTTCTTGGAGTATATCAGGTAAAACTTTTGCTTCTTGCATTTTTTCTGTTTGGTCAAAGCAATAGGTCAGCGCGCTGTTCGTAGATCTTTAGATAAGAAATTACGTATCTGTTTATCATCCGTAAATTCGGAAGAGTACCATAGGGAGAAAATAATGAGACATGTACAAGGGAAAATGCGCTAAAAATATTATAAGAGAAGTTTTATACAAGCCAAAATCATTGATATGTGTATATCCTCGACTATGAGAAATAAGAACCGCCTCCATTTTTTTGAAATAATAATACTTATCATGTAGCAAAGGTAGGATCTGTGAGCTCAAAGATACATCCATTTTTCCTTTCCAAATGTTACAAATAACCCAAACTGAGACTTCCCAGAAACAAAGCCGAGTTCAAGGGTGCCGTGCTTTCCAGCATTATTGACAAAAAGAGTGTTCCCCAAGTAAAGAAGTGAGACCAATCTTCCAAGACAGTGTCGTAACAAAGCACCCGTTATACCCTAAGTCAAGGTGACAGTTATGATGCGACATCATGTAACGATTATTTAACTTATGAACCAATACATGGCAAGTAAAAACCTTGAACTTTTATAGGGGTACGACAGTACCACATTTTTTTGAAATTAGCTGGCTCATGGAGAATAGAATTCAATAATATATTCAAGTGCTTAACACGTTGGTGCCCCCAATTGTTTCCAAGATAAAATATAACAAAAAAAGGAGGAGCGTTACATAGAGACGTTGGGGCATTTGAAGAGATCATGGGAGGACCATGGACCATTTTTAAGATCTGAAGCGATGAATTTGGAGGGAAGACGTATAAGGACAGCAATCAGATATGAGCAGTAAGTAGTTAGTCCGATCCATGTTACTTTAATACAAAACCGAGAGATTTGGTTAGGGAGAGCAACCTAGAATATTGTTTTTAGTTGCAGTCACAATCTTCCTTTTATTTAATTGATTTGTTATATGGTTCTTATAGGAGTGTTGGTTCCACGTAACATAAACCAATTGTTTATTTATTTATGCAATTTCCATTTGTTGGTCGCACTGACAATAACAGTGTGTATGTTCATTTACATGTTATACAAGGTTCCCTGTCCCATGTGAATGTGTTTGTATGTTTGGGAGAGTGCAGGTTCCACACGCGGGTGAAACGGAAGATGAAACTCCAAACCATATAAATTATCTCTCATAAACTATTGATGATTCTGCTATGAACAAGAAAAAAACACGCTTATTATGAAGATTCAAAATTTTGGTACTAGCCGCGCAATTGCGCGGGCCACCCAGCTAGTTTTAATTAAAATAACCTTTTGGCGCAACAATTTACAATCTGGCCCCTAGATTCAAATAATTCGGAATCTAACCCTTTTGCATAACGCCCGTCTCGGAGGCGTTATGTGAACAACGCCTGTCCCTAGGCGTTATGGCCGGGGCCGAGGTCAACGCGGGTCCACGTATGTGGCACCATAACGTCCCGGAGGGAGGTGTTATGCTAGTGCACACATAACGCCCTCGCGACAGGCGTTATGCAAAAGGGTTAGATTCCCTTGGTTTTGACCAACTAATTTGTTTGCATTTGGTTGATTTGCTCTACTTTGGAAACCCTAGAAATTGGTGGTTGGAACCCTAGAAATGCTTAGTTCCTTGTTGTTCTATGGACCCTACATGCTTGCTATGTTGATATAGATGTTGCAACCCTACTAATTGGGGGTCAAACCCTTGGAATTTGGTGGAGACAAACCCTAACCCTGGAACTTGCAATTTTAGGGCCTATTTGTTAGCTACTATGGCAATATAATGGTCGTTGTGATTTTGTTTTCTAGTTGTTGTCGAGAATCGTGAATGTTCATCATGAGGACTTTGCGGGTTTTCTGAAAGGAGATATTGATTATCGAGACCCGGTCGAGATAGTGATGGTGTTTGACACTAGCCCAAGCTTTGGTGATGTTGTGGAGAAGGTCCGGAGTGCGTTGAACTGGAGGGACAAAAATGTATGTCGTGGACTTGCAAGGAAGATACAATGTCTCGCATGGGCACTACTTTCGGTGGAAGATGATGCCCGTCGACTCGGAGAGCCGATGGTAAGCTTACAAGGCGGTTGTGTTGGACTCACAAGACAAATCGTTTGAGTTGTTTGCCACAAGGAAGATTGGTGCTCGGGTTCACATAGATTTGAACCTCGAAGCATGTGCAAGTCAAGGGAGTAGCCCAGTGCAACATGAAGAGTCACGTGTTGACCCGGAGCCCGAAGTGTATGACACATTGTTCGGCCAACCTCCTTTGACACAACCTTTGAGCCCGGTTATGAATAACGATTACCGACTCTGATGATGTTTATGCCGATGGAGATGCGCCCGAGGGCGGCAATGGCGATGGCGATGAGTCTGCGGGCCATGTGGAGGCCGAGCGGCAAGAGGCCGAGGGTGATCCAAGGGAACATGCCTTTCGGAACCATGAAATTGGAGATGTGGAAGCAAATTGCTTTTAAGAGGAAACGGACCATGCCATACCATACTCCCGAGCATATACAATGGACTCCGATGACGAAGGCCTGGAAGAAGAAATTGACGAGGATGGACTGACGGCAAAGGAGGCCAGAGCCTTCTTCAATGTTTTCGGTCAAGATCACCGTGCATCTCTGTTCCGTGATCTTAGCCTTGTGGGTAAGGCTATTGTTGATGGTGGTACAAGTAAAGTGATTGGGCCTAGGGCATATTCGAAGAAAGAAACCGACCTAAACAACCATGGGGTCGGTAAAGCAACAATCTTCGCGGGCTTTGCGCACCTAAAAGCCTGGCTTTCGGACTACTCACCGAAGCATCATCGACCATTCAATGTGAAGTACTCGGACGAGAAGAAACGTTACCAAGTCGTTTGTGAGCAGGGGCCAAAGAAGTGTCCATGGGTACTCCGTGCACGGCCTATGAAAGTCAGGGGAACTCAGTGGAAGCTTACAAATTGTTGCTTCATCCACCGATGCGACCCGAAGGAACTCGGGAAGGCGAATGCTATGATTGATCAATGTCAGTTGACCTCTGAGTTCATCGGGCAGAAAATAACCTCTATGGTGAAGATCCTACCGACATGTCCAATAAAAGTCGTCATCAAGTCTGTGTTTGACTTGTATAGCTACACGGTGAAGTACGGTAAGGCATGGAAGGCCAAGCAAGCCGCCTTTAGGATGTTGTATGGAGATTGGGAGGAGTCATACAACCGCATCGCCATGATTTTGGGAGGAATGGCCGCAACAAACCCTGGAATGTGCTATGTGGAGGAGCCCTTCGGCTCGGAAACAATGATGCACAAAGAAAAAAGTGTTCGGACCCTTGGACGTGCATTCTGGACATTCGGGTCTTGCATAAAAGCCTTCAAGCACTGTAGGCCCGTTTTGTTCGTCCATGGTACATTTCTCACCGACAAGTACAAGGGCACAATCATGGTGGCGGTAGGGCATGACGGTGGCGACCAGCTGCTACCTTTGGCATTCGCTCTGGTGTCCGCGGAGAACAATGAGAACTGGGAGTGGTTCCTAGGCCTAGTGAGGACCAGGTTAGTTGGACCTGACAGAGAGGTTAGCATCATCTCGGACCGACACCAAGGGATACTAAACGCCGTGCAAGTCGAGATTCCAGGCTACCCCCCTGCGCACCATCGGTGGTGCATGATACATTTCGTCTCGAACTTCTACCGGGCATGTAAAAGCAAGGAGTTGGCTGATTTGCTCCAAGATTGTTGCCTAGCATTCACCGCTCGGCATTTCTTAAAATTGTATGAAAAAATATACGAAGCTGCCGAACCTGGGGGCAAAGGGTTCCTAAAAAGGAACATGCTAGACAGGACAAAGTGGTCGCGGGCGTATGACCACCAAGGCATTAGGTACGGTGACATGACAAGCAACATATCCGAATGTTTCAACAATGTGCCTAAGGGTGTGCGGCCTTTGCCTGTGTCAGCAATAGTGGACTACACGCTCACAAATATGAACGAATATTTCCTCAAATACAGTGAGAAAACGGATAAGCTAATTGCTGGGAAGAACAAGGCAAAAATGAAGTACGAGTATCGAAAGAAGATTCACAAGTGGATGACTTACCATCTCTTCAAGGCTGACACGGTAGAGGTAGAAGAATTCGATAACACAAATTTGATTTATCAAGTGATGGAGCAAGGCGGACTCACACAAAGCGGTGTCTAGTACGGGGCGGTGCCTTCAAGGTTAATCTGACAACCGGCGAGTGTTCATGCTGTAGACCAACCATATATCATCTCGCGTGCACACATTTGATAGCGGGGGGTCGGAAAAGAAATGTTGGTTATGAATCATGAACTAATGTAAGAATGAAATACTATCGCATTGAAGCCGTGAAGGCCACATGGGCGTGGAGGTTCGAGCCCTACCTAGACCAATCAGTTTGGCCAGATTATCACGGACTGGCGTTATACCCTGATCCAGCTATGACGGTCAAGAAAGTTGGAAGACGGCAAACAAAGCGGTTCAAGGGCGACATGGATGATTGGGGTGGTGGTACTTCCCCCATTGGGGCAACCAACACTTCCGGGAGCCTCGTGAAAGCGACAACCCACCGACTACACCATCCAGTGCAGGTGGCGGGGGTAATACTACTGACGGTACAACAAGGAAGAGGAAAAGGGTAATGATGTTGCATGTACAAGCAAAGGAGGTGGCAATACAAATGTAAGTGGGCGGGGTGGAAGAGGAAATGTTGGCGGTAGTGGTGGGAGAGATGGAGGTGCTGGACATGATGATTGTGATGGGACTAGAAAGAAGAAAATAACGAAAACGAACGATACAAATAGAAGCACACAAGGTGAAGATGCTCGTGCCCAAAGGGGTCGAAGAAATGTTAGTGCCCATGGGCGCGGTGTACCAAACAGTGATGGTGCTACTGCTGGAGAAGGGTTTGTTGATGGCGGTCTTGTTAGTGGCAATGATGTTCATGGTAGAGTAGGAGCCAGTGGTACTGGTGGGCAAGGAAATGTTACCGCAGACAGTGGTACTGGTGGCCGAGGATATGTTGAAGCTGTCCGTGGAGGTGGCCGAGGAAATGTTACCGCACATGGTGCTATTGGTGGCGGAGGAAATGTTGATGTCGTCCGTGGCCATGGCCATGGAGATCGAATAAGTAGCGGATTTGGAAGCGCCCACGGACGCGGTGACCCAAATTTTGCCGGTGCTCATGGTGGACAATACGACGACCTTCATGGTCCAAGCGGTGATGGCCGCACTGTTGGTGAACAGTACGTTGATGCAGGCGGTGGCGGAGGATATGGTTATGGTATATGTGGTGGACGTGGTTTTGGGTACTGGTTAAATATCAATGACACGGTTAGGCATAGACGTAGAGGTAGAGGTTGGAGTTAGGGTAAAAATATTTTGATGTGACATTATTTTGTTGTTTTTTACAATCATGTGTTGTCTCCTTACTAACTTTTACGCTCCAATTTGTTGTAGGTATGGCGGTGTCTCTACCCAACAAGGCAACAAGGAAGTGGGTGGACGACTCGGACGATGAAGGTGAGAAGGAGGGGTGGCTGTAGATCGGTTTGAGGAAGGTAAAAGAGCAAGATGCGGCTGAACTGGCCCGCAAGAAGAGAGAGGAGGAAGAAGCGGAGAGGGCAAGAAAACGTCAAATGAATCGCGAGTACTGTTTGTACCAAAGTCGTCAGAGGAGAAAGAGAGAGGATGCGAAGAAGCAACGTTAGAAGGATGCGGATGAGAAATGGAAAAGGTCGTTGACACTCGAGAGGGCAAAACAAGAGAGGGAGGACAAGATTTTTAGGGATAGGGTGCTTTACGAGGCGAGTCTAGCAAAGGAGAAGGCGGGGGAGGAAGAAGAGTGCACCTCGAAGCGCAAGGACAAAGGGAAGGGACCTAGGTCGACGCAGTAGTGCTCGTCATGTCGTCATTTTATTTTGAATCATGTCGTCTATTGCACTATGTGGTGTAGTCATTCCGGATCTTAGAACAATTTGTCGTAACTCCAAACCGTAGAACACAATTTGTCATGAACTATGTTGTACTCTCTATTAGAATAAGTATGTCCGTTGGAGTATGTCGGAGTTTGTGTTATTGTGTCCTTCGTAGTTTCGAACAAGACACGGAAAATGTATGACATGGGGATGCCCAAAGGACCCCCCACGGTGGACCTACCGGGTACGGCCCATCTAAGGGTACTCAGAAAGGATGAGTGGTTGCGAAGGCCTAGGCCGCTGCGAGTCCAAGGCGGAGTCTATCCATGGAGAAGGCTTGCCTAGCAAGGAAGAATAGAACAGAACCGACTCGGAGTCCTACTCTTGTACGAACTCCTGAGACCCGACTCCCTATATAAGGGTCGGGAGGGAGCTGTAGACTGGACATCGAACCCTAGATAATACACCCGCGCCAGATCACATCTTCGCCGCAACCCTGTAACAGCAATCTCGCCGGAATAATAAACCAGACATGCAGGAGTAGGGGTTTTACCTTCCATGAAGGGCCCTGAACCTGGGTAAATCGTGCCCCACGAGTCCTGTCAAGCCGAGTAGTCCACCAGTGCCCTCCCTCTTACAAAACCCCGGGTCCGTAGACAAAGGGATTGTTGAGTTCACCCCCTCTTCATTGGCGCCGTCTGTGGGAATGTGGGACGCTGGAATCGAGGCTTCTTCGGCCTCATCTGCATCAAGCGGCGACTCATCGATCCGGGTGGATCCAATTCGATACGGGTCCATCGACTTCACCGAGCACTCGCCGGCATTACGCCTAGTATTTGATACGTTGCAAACGTATCTATAATTTTTGATGCTCCATGCTTGTTTTTTACCAATTGTCCTATGTTTTTATTATGGTTTTCTGATATATTTGGACTAACCTATTAATAGTTGCAAAAGTGCACAATTTCTTGTTTTACACTTTGATGTGTAGGAATTACTTGGAAATAGGAAAAAACACAAAAGGAGCCTTGTTGGAGAAGGACTCTGACTTTCCTGAAATCTGTCCCCCAACAGTTTTAGAGATCGTCAGTTTGACCCCCGAAGATGACGTCAAATGGAAAAAGTTAACAAATGAAAAGTGTGGGGAATTTTCTGTAATGCTTCTAGACTTAAAATTCGTCCAAAACGGAGTTCGGACGCGATCTCTAGACCCGTTTTACTGGAGGCAAATATCTGATTACGGGATTACGAGAAAAAATAAAGTTGTGTCCTCGGATTAACAAACAATGTTTTCTTCCACGGCCACATTAAGTTTTTTAAACCCGAGGCTCGCCTGCCATGCTCGGCTTTAATTTGATCAACGCAGCCGCATGCAAGTGAACTGTACATGCAACAAGCACCTCCTTGAGTTGTACAAGCACAAAAAAAGATAACAAAAAAGACCTCAAAAGACGAGGGAACAAAACAATCTAAGCGAAGCACCGAAGAAATATGAAGATTGCTTCATCTGATTGAAGAGGTCATTTCTTTTGTTGCGCCTAATTGTCTGCACCAATAAAACTAAACCACACCAGCACTGCCGTCCATAGGGACTCGACATCCGGACATTAAACCTAGGAGGACATCCAACATCGGATTCACAGATAAATCTCGTCCTTGTCACAGATCAATAGTAAAAATCACCAATATCATTGGGATGAAATCACAGGCACCTTGTGAGGCCTCACACCGAACTTGAAAGGCACCCTAGGGCCCAGGACGGCTAGAAGGGCCAGAAGAAAGACCATGTATATAATCAACCAGGAAGACATCCCTAGGGAAATTAGAGAACGGAGCGGTCATGGGGTGATCCGAAATGCACTTGGAGAGAAGCCCACATTGAGTCGAGAGACACGCGAGAACTGTTTGAAATGACTTCTTCTTCCTCGGCACCTCGGGGGCAGCTTCCGCTTGTGCCCTCGCGGTCATCGAGGAAGTGGGTTGGCATCTTCCGGTGCTATGGATTACTTCCGCGGGAAGATCCAGACTGTTCTAGGGCCCCCCGCGGCGCCCGACTTTCTCGAGGGCTTTGTCATTTCTACACAAGCACTGCGGCAGCCGACTTGCCCAACAAACTAGCCCTTGCTTTTTCCCTACGCATCCACTGTGGCCAGCTTCCATGAGGAAGTTTGACGCTTTGGTTTCTATTGCGCCTCCGTAGTACTTTGTTGCGCCCTCCGGTGCCTTCTGCTTTCTTTGAGGGGCGTCGGAGGGTAGGATTCCTCCAAGTCGTCATAGGGACTTTCTCCTCCGACTCAGCGAGTGGGTATAATGCGATTGTGAGGAGCATGTGGTGACATTGCCTGAAAAGATGATGTGCTTACAACGCTAGTCACTAGATCGAACTCTCTATCCCACACAGTTTTTGATCAATACCATAACAAGGGCATCATATTCTATTAAACAAATGTTTCCGAATTTAATTAGTCAAAAAAAATTCAGCTACACATTGTTTTCAGTTTTCCCAAGTTTGCTCTTAGCTAGGATATAAGGACTAGGTAGAAACCCATCAAGTCCCCATAGCAATATAGAAACTCCTCTAAGTATCCTTTTCAATTGTAATTAACACAGGGATTATTTTAGATAATATTTTTTTTGATTATGTTGTTACTCTACACATAACCCACCCGACGCGATACGAAAGCATAACAGATAATAGCCAAACTCTACATCTACAATCTAGGTCAAGAGCTTTCATATGAAATGCACATTATAAACTCTTTAGTTTGCAAATATTGCAAGTAAATACGAAGAAAAATACCAGCAAGATATCATTTCTTGCATTTTGAAATAATACTCTATTAATTAATTATGTGATGAGAAAGTGGCTTACGCGGTTGAGATTTCGATTCCCTATTTTCCAAATACTTCAAGTCAACCAAGCAATTAATGCAGATGAGATGGACTGTACATCAATCCCACCCTTGATTTTGAAATTTCGATTCCCTATTTTCCAAATACTTCAAGTCAACTAAGCAATTAATGAAGATGAGACGAACGGTGCAGCAATCCCCCCCTGATTCTTAATTTACTATGAGGCTGGTTACAGTGGAGACTTGGGCTAGTAACATGCATATATTATTAGTCTTAGTCTATGTTACTACCTCTATAATGGACAATAACATATGTGTGTGGTATCATGCAAGACTTCAATTATTAGGTTACCACAAACACTTTTCTCCTTATTAACTACATGTCACATAAGCAAACTTGTCTTCAGATATATGATGTTACTATCAAAATTACTCGCGTTGTGGCTAGCATGAGACAACTTTATGAGTCACACAAGGCATCAAAGACAGTAATTAGAGACGCAAGTGGACACCCCTGACGCCCTAATCTGTTAGAGTCGAAGGTTTTTCATTGTATATTTTGTTTTAAAATGTTACATATCATTAGTTGCTCACTTGCATCTATACTATGTGCCCCAAGAACACGGGATAAGCACAACCCAGTAACTTGTGCATCAATCCGCATTAGAATCTATGAAACATGCCATGTGAGGATGTTCAGCTGTGCATCAATTCAACAAGACCAAAATTAATGATGAGCTCAGATAGCTAATCTGCTCAGATAGCGTATTTTTTATTTAACCTAACAGAAGTTTGACATTGCATGTAGTTATTACTCCGTCCTTCGAGGATGTAAGAGTAGAACAGGTCAACCTGCACCTAGATCTGATTCTAAATCTTGGACCTAGATGGATTAGAAGATGAGCTATATTATTCGATGCACATGTCAACTCTCATTTTAGAAATACACCAAGTAAACCAAAGAACCTTGGGCTTTACTATTCCTACATGTTGAGTGAGAAACTGCGTGGTAGTTTCGGTCCACTATTCCAAACACCACATCTAGCTATACAACTTCAAAAGATACTAATTAACTTCTATAATATAGTTATTTTTCGAACTTTTTTTTTGGAAAAAAGAATCACCCCAGCCTATTCATTGAAGAGATGCATACAAATTCGATTTATTTCAAAAAATACTTAATTCTGAAAAAGAGCTTTACAACAATCAAACAAACTAAAGTCGCCAAACAAGGTGACAATGCACCACAGGTAGCACAAATGATGGAGAAATCGACGGGGCCTTATGCCCTGTCAACAACCATCTCCAGCTCACCGCCAAACAAGCTGGCTTACGCTCGTGGTCGAGATGCTGGTCCCTTCTTTCTAAACATTTCAATAATTCAAGTCAATCAAGCAATAATGAAGATGAGTTAGACGGCACATCAATGCCCCCTAAATTCCTAATTATCTATGAGGCAATTACGAGTCAATAGGTACTCACTTGCATCTATACTATGCGCCCCAAGAACATGGTAAGAACAGAACCTGGAAACTTGTGCATAAATCCGCATTTGAATCTATGAAACAAATGCATAAGATGCTGGCCTAGATTACTCCATGCACATGCCAAGTGAGGATGTTTAGCAGAGCATCAATTCAACAAGACAAAAGAGGATAGCTAATCTGCTTCAGCCTAACATCTTGTGGTGAGCACTATGCAATTGCGTCTGATTCCTTGTTATCAATCGGGCCAAAGGTGGGCCATGGAATTAAAAGGATCTGATGTGTGGGATGGCCCTCTAAAATTAGAGTGTGGGTGCAAAGTAATTTAACTCTTTGAAGTCAAAATAAAAGAAATAATGGAATTTCAAATCTATGCCATATGAATGAAAAACCATTTGCTGCTCTGACAGACTTGATCGAAATATTACGTCCCTTGATCCAAGTATGGCGCAATTTTATGAGGCACACATGGCACAATGCGTCTCTTGGGATGCAAGTGACCACCACTGCATCTTGTTGTAGTCAGGGTCATTTTAGTTTATGTATATTATTTAAAAAACATATCTCTTGGTGTATTCGTATGTTGCCCTCCAAGAACACCCTAAGGACAGAATATAGCAACTTGTGTGCAAATCTAGCACAGTTAGCGAATTGACTTCATCCCGGGCTTTCACTTGTCTTGTATGCTTAGTCCGAACATCTCTGCAGGGATGCAAGCTGGCAACCCGCGATGCCCGGATGTAAATACAACTAAGAAGAGGATAGTTTATTTTTCATGCAAAGTAACATAAGTTTGACTTTGCATATGCAGACAAGATTGACTTTCCGAACTTCGTGGATCTAAAATCAGAACAGTTCAACTTGCACCTAGTTCTACTTCTAAATCTAGGAACTGGATATATTAGAAGATGAGTTAGATTATTCGATCAATATGCCAACTCTCAGTTTAGAAATACATGAAGTAAACCAAAGAACCATGGGCTTTACTATTCCTCCATGTTGGGTGCGAATCTATTTGGTACTTTCCGTCCACTATTTCAAATACTACATCTAGCTATACAACTTCAAAAGAAACTACTTAACTTGTAATATAGTTGTTTTCGACCTAATTTGAAGTTAAGTCCAGAGTTCAAATCGAGTATTTTAACGTCATTTGCGTCAATTAACACAAACGAATTTAGCATTATTCCTTAGGTGTCAAGAACGCCAAAGAAGGAGCAGAATTAAAGGATGTGTATCAGTTCGCGAATTAGCCAGCATAAGAAGTAACCAGTACGGACCATTGTGAATAAAATGATCTTCGTGAGGCAGAGACCAAACTTCCCTCATTTTGTCTCTCAGAGCTTTCACCTTTGTACACGCCACTGTGGCATGGAAACTATTCTCCTCAGTCATACCACAGATGGTACAAGTATTGTCAATTTCTAGAGTACGACGCCACTTATTTTTCCCAGTAGCCAGGTTATCAGAAGCGCATCTCCAGGCGAAAATGCGAATTTTATTTGGAACTTGGAATTTCCAAATCAGATTCCAAATATTTCTTGAATCATCACCCGAGGCACTGCATCCACCGTTTAGGTGTGCCTTTCTTGAGAGATCATAAGCAAGTTTATAAGCTCTCCTAACCGAGAAAATCCCCGACTTCTCAAAGTGCCACGCAGGGGTATCCTCGTCAACATTCATAGGGCACAGTTTCAGGATTTCCTGAACATCGTGTCCTTGGAAAATCTCCCTAAGCTTGTTCACATCCCACACTCTAGTTCCTGGAAAAAATAGGTTCTTAACCTTCCTGCTTCTGGTATGTCGTCGGATATTAGTAATTGTCATCGGCATTCTACGGGGAATCCAATTATACCGTTGGAAATCTATTTTTGAGCCGTCTCCAACTCTCCAAATGATACATCTTTTGAGAAGATCCAGACCAAGTTCAATTCCTCTCCACGCTGGAGAAGCATATGCAGCAAAGACAGTATCCAAGATTCCTACATGGGGAAAATATTTAGCTTTCAAGAGCCTAGCACAAAGACTATCTGGGTTGTGAAGAATCCGCCAAGCCTGTCTAGCGAGAAGGGCTTGGTTGAAAAGCTGAGTATCTCTAAAACCCATGCCACCATGGCTTTTTGGTAGAGTCAAATTGTCCCATGACGCCCAATGCACTTTCCTATGATCTTCATCTTCACCCCACCAAAACCTCCGAATAATTTTCATGTAGTCCTCATGAAACCTAGCAGGAAGTTTAAATATGCCCATAACATAGGTGGGTAGAGCTTGAGCAACTGATTTCACCAAAGTTTCTTTCGCGGCCATGGACATATGCTTCTCATTCCAGCCACTTAGCTTTTTGGAAAAAATTCCTTGGTAGGTTGAATCTTCTCTTCCTTCATCCTACCCTCTGGAGTCGGAAAACCAAATATTTCTCCTCAAAGGTGCTCTGTTGTACTCCCAACAGATTTTTTTAATTTCAGTTTGGGAGGTCTCCGGGCATATGCTACTAAAAAGAATGGAACATTTCCCGGCACTGATATGTTGCCCTGTGCATCTTTCATAGAGATTAAGAGCATTCTTGATGATACCCGTCTGTTTGGAGTTTTCCTGGATCCTGATCATGGCAGCTACGCACACCTCGTAGATCATATCTGTGGCCACCTTCACGCCCTTCCTCTCGAGGATATGCCTGGAAACGTCCTCCTTCCCCTCCTCGTCTCTAAAGAACTCCTGCAATTAGACACGACGCATGCAGACGTTAGTTAATTTGATGAGATGTGCTTAACGAAATATACTCGATGACTTACCCAGAAATCGTGGAGCACGGCCTCTTACTTGGTTCCATGGGTGACGTCGCACTTCAGCTTGTAGGACGCCCACCGCAGAGCTGCCCCGTCCGCCTCCGTCCCAACCCGTCTCACCAAGCCCGTGTATTGGCGCTTCTACAGCCCACCAAGCACATGTGCCACGCTCCGTCCTCCACCTTCAGCCTTCTTAAATCTATTTGAAAAATCGGGAAACAAAAATATTAATTAGAATGTATCCAGAGACTTAAGATACAAAATATAAATAAGTACTGAAAACTATACAAATGTGCATCTTACCCAGCGCCCTCTAGTTAAGCAATGGCCGACTGGCTACCGCGACTGACTAGCGAAGTTGTATAGGACCTCTCGCAGGTACACCGCACTCTCCCCCTCCCGCTCTGCACCTCCCTTGCCCCTCCTCCTTATCGCCCTCAGAGCCATCAGCTAGCGGGAGGTCGTCGTCATCCTCCTCCACCACCATCTCCTCCGCCTCCCTATCCGACTGATCCCGTCCTCCTCGGCGCTCCTCCTGTAGTATCCTTACGCTCGATCACTCTCTCGGTACCGGCGACCATCAAAATTCCGCATCTTCCCTGAATTTCCCTCCTCTCCGCCTCGTCTGCCTCTTGCTACACGGCGTCGAGGTTCTTCTTCAAGGGGGCTTTCCCTCTCCCCAATCCCTTCCCTCTCCTTGGAGGCGACTCTGGTGTTTCGTTGTTAGAGCTGCCTCCTACCATGATTTTGTGCCCTGCATTGACAAACATTAAACCAATTAGTACGAATGTGAAAGTAAATAAAATAAATAAAAAGCATGCAAAGCAAATAAAATAAATAGAAAGGATGCAAAGAAAATAAACTAAGTAAAATAAATAGAAATCATAGATATACTGGTCAAAGTCGCGATCATCTGGATCGAGATGATCGTATTCTCGTCTATCATAAGCCAATGGAGCGTCAGTCTCATCATCACTATCTCGTGTGTCATCAACGCTGGCCTCAGACTCAGATGCGACGCCCGCGTTCTGTGCACACAATCGGTCGAGAAATGCCAAGTCGTCAAGTCAAGAAAAGTCAAAGTTTTCGTCTACCCCATGACTGGAGTCGAAAGAGGGTATACGTCCTGAAACTCACTAGGGAGAAGGTGATACCGGTGAAGTAGGTCACACCTCGGAGTAGAATCTTGGATATCTACGAACCCCAACACACTTGTACGAACATGGTATGGCACCACTTAGATTTTGGTGGGATTCCGACGCTCTAGAGCCCTTCTCCGGCGAAACCCTAGTCCCGATGGAGAAATATCAAAGTTCTCGTCTACCTCCATGACCGGAGTCGAAAGAGGGTAGACAAGTGGAACTATTTACTTGGTTGTGTTAGGGTAGGCCCTAGCAACACCAAAACAAATATCTACCCCAACTCTTCATAAGATTCTCTCATGTTCGCCCGCAGTGAGAGTTTTGAGCTATAACTCCAGAAACTCACTAGAGAGAAGATGATGCCGGTGAAGCGGTCACACCCCGGAGTAGAATCTTGTAAATATACAACCCAACACACTTGTACACACATGGTATGGCACCACCTAGCTTTTTGTGGGATTTCGACGCTCCGGAGCCCCTCTCAGACGAAACCTAGCCTCGCTGGAGAAAAGTCAAAGTTCTCGTCTACCACATGACCAGAGTCGAAAGAGGGTAAAAAAGTGAAACTATTTCCTTGGTTGTGTTAGGGTAGGCCCTAGGAACACCCAAAACAAAGATCTACCAACACTGTTCACAAGGTTCACTTCGGTTCGCTCGAAGTAGGAGTTTCGAGCTATAAGTCGAAAAACTCACAAGGGATAAGTTGATGCCGGTGAAATCGGTCACACCCCGAATGTGATCACGGCGATGCATTCATGTGGTATTTATATTTGTTAGAAATAGATAAAGAAAAAAAAATTAAAAAAAAAAATTAACGTAATTAAAAAAACTCACACACGGCAAAGACTGACAGTGGGCTTTTGGTGAAAACATCACGTCACATCTTTGCCGTGTGTTTTGCACACGGTAAAGATTAATTTGCCCTGTGCAAACACACGGCAAAGACCTGCCGTGACTGCGCCGTTCGCGTGACTTTTTAGGTGGACACGTGTCGGTGGTGTTTGCCGTGTACCATTCGTTGTCGTGTGCTTGCCCTCGTCTTTGCCGTGTGTTTTTCTCTGTCGTGTGATTTTTGTGTTAGTAGTTCAACATGATGAGCCGCAGACTTGTATACTACTGCAGTTAACCATGAGATCAGAGTATCAGACAGACGGCTATATATTGCGGCGCCGCAGCCCACGGGTTAGCCAGTAGTGCAACAAGATCTATAAGAGAAACATATATTTTGGGAAGGCTTCTAGTTCCAGCAGTAGTAGTTGATGGAGATCACGAAGGTGGACCTCCGCGGGCTGGAGCCTGGAGCGGCCGGGTGGGACGAAGCCCGGGCGGCGGTGACGGCGTCCATGGTGGCTCACGGCTGCGTCGTCGTCCAGGAAGACGTGCTGCTCGTCCGGGAGCTCCGGCAGGCTCTGTTCGGTGGCGCCATGGCAGAGCTCTTCGCGCTGCCAGCCGAGGCGAAGCAGCGGAACGTCTACACCGACGTGCAGTTTGGCGGGTACATCGGGCAGATCCCGGGCATGGCCTACGAGAGCATGCGCCTCCAGAACGTGGCAGACGCCGGGCCCATCGCCGAGTTCGCCAGCCTCCTCTGGCCGCCGCAGGGCAACCCTGCCTTCTGGTAACAAACTGCGGTCACTTTCTGTCTAGGCCTATGTGATGTCACGCGGTGCATGCTCTCTGACATGAATGTATTTGTGTTTAGCGACACGGTTGGAGAGTTTGCCAAGAAGGGCATGAAGCTGGAGCAGACGGTGACAAAGATGGTCCTGGAAGGCCTTGGCGTCCGGAGCAAGCGCGCCGTCGACGTGCACCATGATCCGCTCGGCTATAGCCTCCGGATGTCGTACTACGGCGCTAATTCCCAGGAGGCAGAGAATGAGGCCAAGGTATCGCTGCCGGCGCACCGCGACTACGATATGACCACCACCATCGTGCAGCACCAGGTGGAAGGCCTGGAGGTGCTACTCAAGGATGGCAGCTGGTACGCGGTGCCTCCCGAGCCGGACACCTGCGTCATCGTCGCCGGCGAGCTACTCGCGGTGGTCACCAACGGACGGGTGCAGGCGTGCCTCCACCGCGTGAGGACGCCCAGCAACCGGGAGCGCTTCTCCGCGCTGCTGGGATGCATGCCACTGCCTGCCGAGGGTGGCATGGTTCGGGCGATAGACGAGCTCGTCGACGAGGACCACCCGCTCATGTACCACCCCTGCGATCCCTACGAGTACTGCGCCTACCAGTATACGGAGGAAGGCCGCAAGTCCAAGGACGCGCTCAAAGCCTTCTGCGGAGTATTGAAGGACGATAATGAACCTGCGGTTGAGGCTGCAGCATGATAGATAGGTAGATCTTGGATTTTGTCGTTTCAAATCAGTGTCTTCTCCTTTGCCTATTCTTATTATTGTGTGTGTTATTTTGGTGGTATGGACCAAGCTATTTTGTACGAATTTATATTCAATGATGTTTCCTTTTGTTGGCATTAATTTCAGCGCCGAGGTGTGGTTGTTCTTTTTCCATCTAGATGTGTAATTCAGCTTAGATGTTTCTTAGATCTATGGTAACTCACAGCAATAGCCGTCTGATCTCCGCGATTCTGTATGCGAACTTTCTATTAAATCAACGACAACTAAAATGGAACGGACCGAGTATATAGTAGACAGTCTAGGCTGCCGACTTCACATATATAGAGATATTAGGACTTGAAGTACCAATATTGTCAAAGTTATTGCGCGCTGTTCGTTCAAAGGTGTCGCATCAGGACAAAGTGTCATCCGCAGCCAAATTTTGAGAGAGAAATCAATTTATTCCATGTAACCAAATACAATGGTCGACCCATGATCCGAGAGGAGGGACAATATTCTCCTCACCCCTCGTTCTCCTCCATCCTTGTGAGATCGGCTCTCCACGCTCAACTCCCTCTAGCTCTTGGTGGCCGTGTCGGTCGATGTGATTAGGAGGCCGGCGCATCGTTGTACAGAATAGTTGTAGGGCTAGGTCTAGCGTGTGTGTTAGCTCAATGGTGCATGGTGCCATGCCGTGATGGAGCTATTCTTTGCCGCTTGCGAGCGGTGGTGTTCTGTAATTTTTTCCATGGTGGGAAGTTTCAGTGGAGGATGATTTTGTGCGAACTCGTCAAATAAGCTCGATGTTCTCCTACTCCTTTCCACTATAATTGTTGTCATCGAGTTGATGGAAGAAGAAAATGGTATATTTTGAGTTCTTGAAACTATCGGTTGTGATTGAGCTCATCAACTACGAAGTTTGTTCTGGCGGGAAACTATGACGTCTGCCTAGTGGCGGCCGGCTACCATTCTTGGTCATCAACCCGAAGCTTCTTCTGCCCGAAAGGCAGCCTTACTTCTTCCTCCTAGCCTTGGTTGCAAAGAGGAGTAAGTACAATTTTTGGCTACATGTTTGTGTCCTCTTTGTTTTTCCTTGAGGGAATGCGGTATATGTTCTTCCGTCCCAAGTGGTTTCGTACCCGGAACAGGTAGCACATGATCGGAGGAGTTGCAAGGGCATAGTTAAAATCTAATATTCATGGTCCTTGGTGTAAAATGCGGAGACATGTCTATAATTTTATTTTCCAGTCGGGTCATATTGTGAGCTATACTCAATTATTACTTGGTCTTCGATCAACTCACACGACAACTGCAAATTAATATCAGCCCATGATCTATCGGTTGTGATTGAGCTCATCAACTACGAAGTTTGTTCTGGCGGGAAACTATGATGTCTGCCTAGTGGTGGCCGGCTACCATTCTTGGTCATCAACCCGAAGCTTCTTATGCCCGAAAGGCAGCCTTCTTCCTCCTAGCCTTGGTTGCAAAGAGGAGTAAGTACAATTTTTGGCTACATGTTTGTGTCCTCTTTGTTTTTCCTGGAGGGAATGCGGTATATGTTCTTCCGTCCCAAGTGGTTTCGTACCCGGAACAGGTATCACATGATCGGAGGAGTTGAATGGGCATAGTTAAAATCTAATATTCATGGTCCTTGGTGTAAAATGCGGAGACATGTCTATAATTTTATTTTCCAATCGGGTCATATTATGAGCTATACTCAATTATTACTTGGTCTTCGATCAACTCACACGACAACTGCAAATTAACTCTGGGCCTGGTATCGTGTAATAATATCGAAAACGACTTCCCATCACGGGGTCTAGCCCACGCGAGCCCACCGGCAATCCCACGGACACCATGGCTGCACTAGCCCTTTTCTGTCTACCACCTCTCTAGTTCTCGTCGCGTCTCTTCTCTTCACACTACTCTCTCTTGAATCTACAACCTCGAAACCTCCCCAAAATCATCTCCACCAGTGCTATTCCTCTATTGTATCCCACTCACCCTCTCCCTTCAATGGCACTCGCACCGCCACAGTGGGGAGTCTTAACCCTCGTTCGTGCCACAAAAGACATAACCCATCGAAGAACCATACGAGCTAATATTCGATACTTGGAAAAAAATGATGAGATGGGGTGAGTGTGTCCACATGCTTTCTGGCGGGCAATAAATGCCGAGACAACCTTGCAGGAAAGCCCGATCGGTTTTTGTGACACCCGTACGAACCATTGCAAATCGGCGAACGCGGGGGATCCAAGGGTGGCCACACATAGAGATGGAGTGTAACTATGTGTTAAATTTGTAGGCGCACAATTGATGTACAAAGGACCGTGCAATCACAACACAATGACGACATCGAAATCTCTTAACGAGGTTTGGCGAAACTCGTGTATTCCTTAGGCATATCTACGGCGCTCTGCCCTTGACACCGCAGCAACAGCCGCATTGGGAGCCAACACATGTCATTGGCTCACCACGCGCGCCTTTCACTATCTACTCAGTGGTTTGGAGCACTTGGTGCCTCACTCATTATATTGGAGGCCGAATGATATAGCATGCCCGACTCCAAAACTACATATCGCCTATAATTCATACCTAAATACAACTCCTAAACCAACTTGTACATAACATCCGACACAAACACAACATTAAGGGTGCCATAGTATGGACAGAAAGTAGCAAAAGGGATTTTATGTCGCGCGTTAGAGGGTCGACTTCACGCTCTAGTGCAACCCTAACAACTAAGTAATCCTCAACATTTTCTTATAATATTGTTGTTTCTAAAAAATACTATAGAATACTCCAAGGAAGTTTAGCTCAAACAAATATTGCAGTTTTGCAGTACAGAAAAGAAGTGGCCCTCATTTTTCTACAACCAAGAAAGGAGAAAAACTGTAATTACCTTGGGAGGCACTGAAATACTGCTGTTTTGAAATACATTGGTTTTGAAAGAAACTGAGCTACCAAACAGCCACCGATCATCTCACTAGGTATACAAAATAGTTAAGGCACATGATCATCTGCTGATTTGAATAGTTAATTATTGGACACTGTTATAAGTCACAAGAGCCTAGCTAATGGTTAGGCAAATACTGCGGTACGCCCACCATTAACGAAACCAAGAAAAGCCACCGATCAATTCAGGCCGGCGAAGGATCGGATCTGGCAGCACCCACCATGGAGATCACGAAGGTGGACCTGCGTGGGCTAGAGCCTGGAAAGCCAGGGTGGGACGATGCCCGGGCCGCGGTCACCGCGTCCATGGTGGCGCACGGCTGCGTCAGAGTCCAGGACGGCGTGTTCGACAGGGACCTCCGGCAGGCGTTGTTCCGCCGCGTCCTGCCGGACCTCTTCGGGCTACCGGTGGAGGCCAAGCGGCGCAACGTGTTCACCGACGTGAAGTACGGAGGGTACATCGGGCAGATACCCGACATGGCCTACGAGAGCATGCGCCTCCAGGACGTGACGGACGCGGCCCCGATAGGCGACTTCGCCAACCTCCTCTGGCCGCAGGGCAACCGTGCGTTCTGGTGAGTGACCGACACTACCTACCGATTCACTCTCCATCTGCATCATTTTAAAAAGATGGGATGCACTGATTGTAGCGACACAATTGGAGAGTTTGCCAAGAAGGGTATGAAGCTGGAGCAGACGGTGACGAAGATGGTCCTGGAAGGCCTTGGCGTCCGGAGCAAGCGCGCCATCGCCTCGCACCATGACCAGCTTGGCTACCACCTCCGCATGTCGTACTACGGTACGACCACGACGACGTCCCCCGACAAGGAGACCCAGTTGTCCCTGCCGGCGCACCGTGACTACGTCATGACCAACGTGATAGTGCAGCACGAAGTGGAAGGCCTGGAGGTGCAGATGAAGGACGGCAGCTGGTTCTCCGTGCCTCCCGAGCCGGACGCGTGCGTCGTCGTTGCCGGTGGCCTGCTTACGGTAATGCTCTTCTATTTCTCGGTCGTGTCAACTTCAGTTTTGTGAAGCTCCAACAGTTTAATTTTCTACCTCTCTCTACGAGAGTATATATATATGTAGGTGGTCACCAACGGACGGGTGCAGGCATGCCTCCACCGTGTGAGGACGCCGAGCAACCGCGAGCGCTTCGCTACGCTGCTGGGCTGCATGCCCACAAATGGCTGTATGGTGCGAGCCATAGACGAGCTGGTCGACCAAGACCACCCGCTGATGTACCATCCATGCGACCCGTACGAGTACTCCAACTTCCAGTACACGGAGGAAGGTTCCAAATCCAAGGACGCGCTCAAAGCTTTCTGCGGCGTGGCCAAAGAGGATGAACCTGTTGTGGCATGACAACAAATAAGCGGGCTTGTGTGACATGGATGATTGATTTCATTTTGTTTGTGTCGTCGAGTAGCGTGAACCCCCATTTAGTTTTTGATTCTCGAAAAAATAAAGTTGTGTCCTCGGATTAACAAACAATGTTTTCTTCCACGGCCACATTAAGTTTTTTAAACCCGAGGCTCGCCTGCCATGCTCGGCTTTAATTTGATCAACGCAGCCGCATGCAAGTGAACTGTACATGCAACAAGCACCTCCTTGAGTTGTACAAGCACAAAAAAAGATAACAAAAAAGACCTCAAAAGACGAGGGAACAAAACAATCTAAGCGAAGCACCGAAGAAATATGAAGATTGCTTCATCTGATTGAAGAGGTCATTTCTTTTGTTGCGCCTAATTGTCTGCACCAATAAAACTAAACCACACCAGCACTGCCGTCCATAGGGACTCGACATCCGGACATTAAACCTAGGAGGACATCCAACATCGGATTCACAGATAAATCTCGTCCTTGTCACAGATCAATAGTAAAAATCACCAATATCATTGGGATGAAATCACAGGCACACCTTGTGAGGCCTCACACCGAACTTGAAAGGCACCCTAGGGCCCAGGACGGCTAGAAGGGCCAGAAGAAAGACCATGTATATAATCAACCAGGAAGACATCCCTAGGGAAATTAGAGAACGGAGCGGTCATGGGGTGATCCGAAATGCACTTGGAGAGAAGCCCACATTGAGTCGAGAGACACGCGAGAACTGTTTGAAATGACTTCTTCTTCCTCGGCACCTCGGGGGCAGCTTCCGCTTGTGCCCTCGCGGTCGTCGAGGAAGTGGGTTGGCATCTTCCGGTGCATGGATTACTTCCGCGGGAAGATCCAGACTGTTCTAGGGCCCCCCGCGGCGCCCGACTTTCTCGAGGGCTTTGTCATTTCTACACAAGCACTGCGGCAGCCGACTTGCCCAACAAACTAGCCCTTGCTTTTTCCCTACGCATCCACTGTGGCCAGCTTCCATGAGGAAGTTTGACGCTTTGGTTTCTATTGCGCCTCCGTAGTACTTTGTTGCGCCCTCCGGTGCCTTCTGCTTTCTTCGAGGGGCATCGGAGGGTAGGATTCCTCCAAGTCGTCATAGGGACTTTCTCCTCCGATTCAGCGAGTGGGTATAATGCTATTGTGAGGAGCATGTGGTGACATTGCCTGAAAAGATGATGTGCTTACAACGCTAGTCACTAGATCGAACTCTCTATCCCACACAGTTTTTGATCAATACCATAACAAGGGCATCATATTCTATTAAACAAATGTTTCCGAATTTAATTAGTCAAAAAAAATTCAGCTACACATTGTTTTCAGTTTTCCCATGTTTGCTCTTAGCTAGGATATAAGGACTCGGTAGAAACCCATCAAGTCCCCATAGCAATATAGAAACTCCTCTAAGTATCCTTTTCAATTGTAATTAACACAGGGATTATTTTAGATAATATTTTTTTTGATTATGTTGTTACTCTACACATAACCCACCCGACGGCCGACGCGATACGAAAGCATAACAGATAATAGCCAAACTCTACATCTACAATCTAGGTCAAGAGCTTTCATATGAAATGCACATTATAAACTCTTTAGTTTGCAAATATTGCAAGTAAATACGAAGAAAAATACCAGCAAGATATCATTTCTTGCATTTTGAAATAATACTCTATTAATTAATTATGTGATGAGAAAGTGGCTTACGCGGTTGAGATTTCGATTCCCTATTTTCCAAATACTTCAAGTCAACCAAGCAATTAATGCAGATGAGATGGACAGTACATCAATCCCACCTTGATTTTGAAATTTCGATTCCCTATTTTCCAAATACTTCAAGTCAACTAAGCAATTAATGAAGATGAGATGAACGGTGCAGCAATCCCCCCCTGATTCTTAATTTACTATGAGGCTGGTTACAGTGGAGACTTGGGCTAGTAACATGCATATATTATTAGTCTTAGTCTATGTTACTACCTCTATAATGGACAATAACATATGTGTGTGGTATCATGCAAGACTTCAATTATTAGGTTACCACAAACACTTTTCTCCTTATTAACTACATGTCACATAAGCAAACTTGTCTTCAGATATATGATGTTACTATCAAAATTACTCACGTTGTGGCTAGCATGAGACAACTTTATGAGTCACACAAGGCATCAAAGACAGTAATTAGAGACGCAAGTGGACACCCCTGACGCCCTAATCTGTTAGAGTCGAAGGTTTTTCATTGTATATTTTGTTTTAAAATGTTACATATCATTAGTTGCTCACTTGCATCTGTACTATGTGCCCCAAGAACACGGGATAAGCACAACCCAGTAACTTGTGCATCAATCCGCATTAGAATCTATGAAACATGCCATGTGAGGATGTTCAGCTGTGCATCAATTCAACAAGACCAAAATTAATGATGAGCTCAGATAGCTAATCTGCTCAGATAGCGTATTTTTTATTTAACCTAACAGAAGTTTGACATTGCATGTAGTTATTACTCCGTCCTTCGAGGATGTAAGAGCAGAACAGGTCAACCTGCACCTAGATCTGATTCTAAATCTTGGACCTAGATGGATTAGAAGATGAGCTATATTATTCGATGCACATGTCAACTCTCATTTTAGAAATACACCAAGTAAACCAAAGAACCTTGGGCTTTACTATTCCTACATGTTGAGTGAGAAACTGCGTGGTAGTTTCGGTCCACTATTCCAAACACCACATCTAGCTATACAACTTCAAAAGATACTAATTAACTTCTATAATATAGTTATTTTTCGAACTTTTTTTTTGGAAAAAAGAATCACCCCAGCCTATTCATTGAAGAGATGCATACAAATTCGATTTATTTCAAAAAATACTTAATTCTGAAAAAGAGCTTTACAACAATCAAACAAACTAAAGTCGCCAAACAAGGTGACAATGCACCACAGGTAGCACAAATGATGGAGAAATCGACGGGCCTTATGCCCTGTCAACAACCATCTCCAGCTCACCGCCAAACAAGCTGGCTTACGCTCGTGGTCGAGATGCTGGTCCCTTCTTTCTAAACACTTCAATAATTCAAGTCAATCAAGCAATAATGAAGATGAGTTAGACGGCACATCAATGCCCCCTAAATTCCTAATTATCTATGAGGCAATTACGAGTCAATAGGTACTCACTTGCATCTATACTATGCGCCCCAAGAACATGGTAAGAACAGAACCTGGAAACTTGTGCATAAATCCGCATTTGAATCTATGAAACAAATGCGTAAGATGCTGGCCTAGATTACTCCATGCACATGCCAAGTGAGGATGTTTAGCAGAGCATCAATTCAACAAGACAAAAGAGGATAGCTAATCTGCTTCAGCCTAACATCTTGTGGTGAGCACTATGCAATTGCGTCTGATTCCTTGTTATCAATCGGGCCAAAGGTGGGCCATGGAATTAAAAGGATCTGATGTGTGGGATGGCCCTCTAAAATTAGAGTGTGGGTGCAAAGTAATTTAACTCTTTGAAGTCAAAATAAAAGAAATAATGGAATTTCAAATGGATGCCATATGAATGAAAAACCATTTGCTGCTCTGACAGACTTGATCGAAATATTACGTCCCTTGATCCAAGTATGGCGCAATTTTATGAGGCACACATGGCACAATGCGTCTCTTGGGATGCAAGTGACCACCACTGCATCTTGTTGTAGTCAGGGTCATTTTAGTTTATGATATTATTTAAAAAACATATCTCTTGGTGTATTCGTATGTTGCCCTCCAAGAACACCCTAAGGACAGAATATAGCAACTTGTGTGCAAATCTAGCATAGTTAGCGAATTGACTTCATCCCGGGCTTTCACTTGTCTTGTATGCTTAGTCCGAACATCTCTGCAGGGATGCAAGCTGGCAACCCGCGATGCCCGGATGTAAATACAACTAAGAAGAGGATAGTTTATTTTTCATGCAAAGTAACATAAGTTTGACTTTGCATATGCAGACAAGATTGACTTTCCGAACTTCGTGGATCTAAAATCAGAACAGTTCAACTTGCACCTAGTTCTACTTCTAAATCTAGGAACTGGATATATTAGAAGATGAGTTAGATTATTCGATCAATATGCCAACTCTCAGTTTAGAAATACATGAAGTAAACCAAAGAACCATGGGCTTTACTATTCCTCCATGTTGGGTGCGAATCTATTTGGTACTTTCCGTCCACTATTTCAAATACTACATCTAGCTATACAACTTCAAAAGAAACTACTTAGCTTGTAATATAGTTGTTTTCGACCTAATTTGAAGTTAAGTCCAGAGTTCAAATCGAGTATTTTAACGTCATTTGCGTCAATTAACACAAACGAATTTAGCAAATCCTTTTGAAATTAGGCACAATTCATGACTATGTATTTGTAGAGCTGAATACATTAATTCATGAACGAATTAAGGTGATTCACATGGTCTTCATTTCAACATATCATTACAGTAAAAACCGAACTAGTACACTTCTTCACTGGAAGTGAACATAGGGGAGACTCTAGATCCTATAAGTGGGTTTCTATCCCACGATGCGTTCACTGAAACCCAGAGTCAACAGTGAGAACAGAGTCCGACAACTAGTACCGAGATCAGCATGTAAATCTTGCATATGTTTTGGATCTTGCTAGTTATATGAACTAGATTATTCTATCACGTATTCACGTTCATGAGTGATTTCCACTTTCCGTCGATGTGTTATAATACAGTGCCTATATAAGTAGGCGACTGCTGCCCCAATTGGACACAGAGCACTACAAACGGCCGAAGTGTGGAGCTGCACGACAAGCCTAAGGTCTATCTTTCTCTCTTTTCTCTTTTACAAAAAAAGAAAGTATGCTATTTTGCGAGTAAAAAAAAAGCATATTATGCTCAACGTCTCCCTCCGCTTCTAATGTTAGGCTGGTAGTTTATTTATTTTTCTTGTGTTCCCCGGTACTTAAAATTCCGGTTGTAACTTATATTAACTTTCAATGCAGACTGCTTTCTTGGTTAGGATTGTTTCCTCCACACGTCTGCATCTGTACCGAGATGGATGGAATGATTCGTACTGGGGTGCCTTCCACCATAGCAGTTATGTTTCTGATAACCTTGATTATTGCCAAGATTATTGTAAGAAGATTTTTTGTCCAGCCCAGTGAGGTTTCAGTTAAGCCACCTGTCGCCGGTGGAGCTTCTCTTCTAGCAGCTCTGCCGACACTTCTGACCAAGGGTTTACAGCCAGTAATCCATGACTTGCACACCAAGCTTGGCAGCGTCTTCACAATAAACCTATTTGGTTTGAAGAAGGTGACCTTTCTGGTTGGGCCAGAGGTCACAGCTCATTTCTTTCAAGGCCCACACTCGGAGGTCTGCCAACCCAGTATGTATAAAGTCACTGTTCCCATTTTTGGCCAAGGTGTTTTGTTCGATGCAGATTTCCCTACTAGAAACAAGCAGATCCACTTCTGCAATGATGCAATAAAGACAACCAAGTTGAGAGCCAATGTTGATTCTATGGTTCGTGAAGTACAGGTCAGCCATATTTTTTTTAATTAGTTGTTGCTCATTTCAATTACTATTAGTATATATACTACTCCTTCATTTCGCCGCATGTATGTTTACGGTTAATTATCCTTTAGCATATTATCCTTTACGGTTAATAATCCTTTATTATATACTTAGACTACGGTGGTATAAAAGTATCAACGAAATTCCGCAGACAATTATCTGCGTTCTGAAATATAAGTATAGCGAATGTTTGGGCTATTTGTACCTAACTCAAATTTATTAGAATTTGTCTTTAATTCAATGAAATTTGAACAAACCAATCCGAAAAAATATCTTAATAAAACATAAATTTCGTGAACTTTGGTGGGTCCCTTGATTACCATTTGTTTTTATCTTAGGTAGTGAAACTTATTAAGAGAGAAAGAGAAACTGAAATGGAAATGTTTTTTCCTAGAGATTTGAAGGTACAAAAATATAAAATTTGTACAAAAGTATAAATCAATACTGTAGTACCTTTACTGAATATGTCAATGCATCAAGGTAGCCTAGGTACACTTGAATTGAGCCATTTCTCATTGTTAAACCTTGTGGTGGTGCAGCCTGCTAACCCAGATTGAGCACTAGTCTATCACACATTCATATGCATGCGCTTTGGGTGGAAAATTGTGCTGTGTGGCCCGCGGTTCATTCGATGTCAAATAAACTTATCATCTCTTGCGTAACCTTGGCTCTTAGATCTAGTGTATGTTTTAATTAGACCGTTCTCATTTTGGTTAGTCCACTAAATTTATACACACTAAATTATTAAATGTGAGTGAGTTGTCTCTTATGATGCTCATCTGCATTTTCTAGGACTACTTTGCAAAATGGGGACAAGATGGTATAATTGATCTAAAGTATGAGCTTCAGCAAGTACTTTTGTTGATAGCAGCCCGGTGCTTGCTTGGGAAAGAGGTCCGTGAGAAGATGTTTCAAGAAGTGTCCATGCTCCTCAACGATCTCTTTGAAAATGGCTTACACTTTCTCACTCTTTTTTACCCATATCTCCCAATTTCATCCCACCAGCGACGTGATAAAGCACGTGCTAAACTGGGAGAAATATTTCATGACATAGTGAGATCTCGTAAAATTTCCGGTCGAGTTGAGGATGATGTTCTACAAAAATTTATAGACTCAAAATGCATGGAGAATGGCCGCTCCATGACTGAGAGTGAGATTACTGGGCTACTAATTGGCATGTTGTTTGCTGGGCAACACACGAGCTCAAGCGCGAGCACCTGGACAGGAGCTTGCCTACTAAGCCACGAAAGGTTCTTAGCAGCTGTCATCGAAGAGCAAAAGATGATCATTGGCCAACATGGAGAGTCCATAGACTACAACACCGTGCTACAGATGGGGACCTTGCATTGCTGCATCAAAGAGGCATTAAGGATGCACTCTCCAGCAGCAATGATTATCCGTCATGCAAGGAAGAAATTCAGTGTACAAACTAGAGAAGGTTACACATATGAAATTCCTGAAGGGCACACCCTAGCAAGCTCTACAGTGGTTGGCAACAAGCTGTCACACATATATAAAGACCCTGATGTATATGATCCATATCGGTTTGGTCCACGGAGAGAGGAGGACAAAGTTGGCGGCAAGTTCGCATACACGTCATTTGGTGGTGGGAGGCATGCTTGCCTGGGGGAGGAATTTGCTTACATGCAGATGAAAGTGATTTGGAGTTGTTTGCTCAGGAACTTTGAGTTGAAAATGATCTCTCCTTTCCCTGAGGAAGAACTTGATAAAATTATTGCAGGGCCTAAAGGGCAGGTCATGGTTAGCTACAAGAGTTGGTTAGCACCCATGCTGATGTTATTATTGTGACAATAAGCATGCCCTTGGTTAACTAGATCGATAGTAAAGATAGATTTGTGTTTCGGTGAAGAGGGGTGCAAATGTAATATTCGAGATTAATGATTGAGCAATATTCCTGTCATGTTTCCTTGTATTGTGAATGAACCTTGGAATAATAGTATTCCATTGTGACATGTCTTTTTTTCTATTACAAAACATGGCGTCATAATGATCGTATACAGTGGGAGTTTTCGTAACTGTTAGTGTCAACAAGTTTATTCGATAAGGAGATCCACCTAATTATAGATCTTTACACGATATATGGTTGTGGATGTGATCGATGATCAGGTCAGTCCAAGCAGGGTGTTGGAGGCTGCCGGTTCTGCTGCTGCCTGGCAGAAATCTGGCGCATTTTCTACCGGCTGCACCGTCTCTGCCGGGCAGAAAATTGCACCGTTCTGTGCTGGGCAGGGAGGATCGCCTTCGGTTGATACGGCTGCCGGGCAGAATTTCGGCGGGTTCTTTGCCGGGCAGGGCACCGATGATACCTGCGATTTGGAGCTCGATGTCCGCTCAGGTGGAAGTGATTTGGGGGTATCCGTGGAGGTTAATGTGAAACAGGAGGGTGCGGTTCCATTCTCCAAGGACGTGGAGATAGCTCCCGAGATTTCTTGCTCGACACACTCGTTGGAGTCTGGCCAAGCTACGGTCTTGGCTACGGGCAGGAGGCTAGTGTTTGAGGAGGTTGATACGGATGACAGTGATCAGAGGAGGAGCTCTACGCCGCGGTCTGCTGTCCCATCGGGGCCGATTTTGGCAACACCTACTGGGCCGACCAAAGAGGAGGTGATGGCGTTCAGGGGCATCAAGGAACCTTCTTTGGTGGGGCTGAGGTCTAGTGCGAGATTAAGGGAGCTGCCAGGAGCGGATGTGCCTATCCCGGAGAGGGCTTCTCTTCGTGCAGCGAGGCGTATGATCTCCTTTCAGGTACTCATACAAACTAAACCCTCACGTTTGCTTCTTTGCCTAATGAATTATTTATTAAGCGTGCATCTAAGTTGGGAGTGTCTTAGGGGGTATCTCATGGTGAAGCTGTGCACTCAGTAAATGTTCTAAAAATGTTGAAGAATCACGTAATTTAGTTGTGCTGGGTAATTCTTTAGATGCTGATGATTGTGTGTATTCACATAGCCACTACTAGGAAAATGGCTATACGTGGAGCCTTAGACGTGGCGCACCTAACTTTCATGCGCCACGGCTAAGTACCCATAGCGCACCCAATTTTGTGCGCCACGGATAAGGCCATAGCCGTGGCGCACCAGGCGCAGCGTGCACCACGTCTATAGGTGGGCGGGGGGAGGGGGTTGGGTGCCCAGGCATAGCCGTGGTGCACCGTATTGTTGGTGCCGTGGGTAAGGCCTGCCGTGCGCCACGGCTATGCCTGGGCATGATTTTCACTCGACGCCCCCCCACCCCCCACACCCCCCCCCCCCCCCCCCCACACCCCCCCCGGTGATTTTTTTTATCAGATTATCAAAATTCAAAAAAAAAATTATTCCAAAATTATGTTTTTTTTCCTACAAAATCAAAAAATGGATAAAGCTTAGCCGTGGCGTGCGCCACGGCTAAGCCTGGGCAGGATATTCAAAATTCGAGCGATGCGAATGTCTCTCGGCTAAATCACAACATACTTTCGAGCGATGAGAATGTCTCTCCACTAAAAGTATATTCAACCTTAATGAAACTATTGATGTCAAACTAAGATTTTCATAACCAATGAGCTATAGGTACAACAACCCTACTAACTATATAATCATGGATTGGTTCTCAATAGAATTACATTTATAATTTGAGTGAAAAACAATAAAAGGAGATATGTATCGAAACATCGTCAATGCACATCTTAATGTAATGATAGTAAAACCTTGAAACATGGTCCAATTTGTATATAAATGTAGAAGAAGTTTACAACCCCATATTCAAAGGATTGGACAAGATATGTTGGATTATTCTCGATATCTTTACAAGTTAGTGTTGTTATCTAGTAATTTGGTTGATATCTTTCTTCTTTAGAATCCACACATCAGGGTAATAATAATCTGGAAGACCTAAAAGTGTACAATATTCATTTTCATGAATTTTCTAGAGGATATGGTTTTGCTTATTGGTATATTTTATATGTCTTTTTGTGATGTAACAAAAACAACGTGGGATATTCTATACTTTAGCCGCAGATCAATTTACAAATATCTTGAAAATTTCACCGTGAAAAACAAATATATTTTGAGATGGAGTCAGTAAATCTGAGGAAGAAACAATAGAAAAATATATTTCTCAAATTTAATGTGGCCTAACTGTGGGGACCCCAGACTAGTAGTCCAATACCTCCAATATGCATACGTTCACGATCCCAGAACAATCAGTCGTGAACAACATATTTAGAGCCGGTAACAAGAGTACATCATCCATTACACAAATTTAAATAAGTCTTACACAAATGGTCACATGACCAAGTCTAAGATACAGAGGATACAACGAACAGCGGAAGACATCAAAGCACAGCGCAGCGCGGTAGATCCCATGTCAAGCTTTAGCACCTACCAGCTGCTGACCGGGAGACGTGCCTAGTTCGCAAGGTCGTCCGCATAGTCTTCCTCTTATACCTCCTCCAGAGGCTACTCCTCAAAGTCTGGCTAATGCAATTAACCAGTGATGAAACCAATGTGAGTACATTTGAATGTACTCATTAAACCAGTGCATCTATACAATCACTCACTGTATTAGGTGTGTTGAGGACACAAGAGAATCATCCCATCACCACTCCATCCACCATTTTCTAGCACCTTTTGTTACTATATAATTTTTAAGTGCTTCTCCAGGAGTGGCTGAATTGACAACTCCCCTTGTGTCGAATAAATAAATTGGGGTGCACTTAACCTCGAAGACTGTTGCGATCCCCTACACTTCTGGGTTATGAAGACTATTTTCTGGCGCCGTTGCCGGGGAGCATAGCTTTACTTATGAGTTTTTTTAGATACAAGGCACCAAGTGCCCGGCTTTAAATTAATAAAGCCCCAACGGCCAGAGTTTACAGGTTCTGAAACCAGCTTAGAGGCAACGAATACAACAAGCAAACAGAACATAACAATGGGGGACAGCTTGATCATCGAAACCCTTGACCAACGCCGCGATCCGACCGGAAACGAGGCAAAGCTCGGGAAGGGAGCACGCCATGGGAGGACACACGCCATCTTCATCTTCGAGAAGGTCCATCATTGTCGCCACGCCATCCATTCCACCTCTGAAGAAAGCCCCTGCCTTCTTGCCCTGGCTCGAAGGGCGCCGCACCGTCAGGAGGTGGAGCTGCTCCCCTGAGCACGCATGGACAAAGGCCGACAAGAGTCCAATGAAGAGATCAGAGAGCAGTGCCACACCAAGCAGCAACCCCCGAACAGCGCCGTCGACCGCAGCCCAAACCACCTCCCTGGACAGGCAAACTGCCAGAATGGAACACCACCGAAGATGCGGATCAAAGAGAATGGCACCGTAGGCGGCCAGGCTTCAAACTCGGCTCAACTTACTACCAGATGGACGATGTTGCTGGAGAGGGGACCCTTCCCTTTACTTATGAGTGCACTTGGTAAGTACACTCTTGCTTTTTACTCTCTTTTTCTTGTTTTCCTATCAATGGTTACTTTCTTTGAAACTAGATCTTCTTGGCAAGGTGGGTTCACGGAACATCAACAAAAATATTATAAGGAATACTGCTTGTCTCAAAAAGGGATATACTTATGAAAATAAATAAATAAACTAAACAATTATACTAGAGACTTGTGCTCTGTATATGATCAATGTGTGGCGATTGAGATTGTGTGTATTTTGGCCATACATTATTAGAGTATTCATATGGTTTGCATAAAACAGATAGTTTGTTGTTTAAATTCCAATTTAGGAAGCGTTTGTTCAAGATAAACTATGGAGTCATATTACAATAGAAAAAGAGGTGATGGAGAAGTCCAAGTTCACCTCATGAACCTGAAGCTACTAAGCCTGAGCATGAAGCTCCTGAACCTGGAGATTTGCTACTATTGAAAATAGTTCAAGTGGAACACTCTCTAGGCAAAATGAAGAACCGTAAGTTTCAAAAAAAAAATGAAGAACCGTGCTATAGTGGTAGAAGCGAGAATGTGGTATCCTCGTGCGTGTGTTTACCTAGTTAAGCTATTCTGGGTACCTTATGTGCAACGTGGCTTTATTTAACAGTTATTTGTGGCACAAGTATCACAGTATGCTCTTGACTGTGAGTCGTAATGGATATCATTACCACCAACGGTTATCAACTAGAAAATTTAACACGACACCGTATGGTACCCCAGGGTTCCTTATTTTGTACAAACAAATATTTTTCACCCTCGAACGGCATAGGAGACCGTATGATTCTTCCACGGTATGCAAGGGTGGCATTGCCGCGAGATTGTTGGCACTCTATACCAGCTTCCTGCAATCGAAGATCTAGGGAGTTTTTGTGTCGTTATAGTCATCGAAGATCTAGGGAGTTTTTGTGTCGTTATAGCTAATGGTAAGCACCGAAAAAAGGATCTTTCAACTTGAGCGGGATGAGGGGACAATTGTGGGTCAGAATAATCTGAAGGTTTTCATATCGTAGAACTATACAAAGTTGTTTGGTGCTCCGGAGCCTAGCTCCGTTAGTATGCTTGAGTCATACAACGGGGATCTTGCTCAAGTCTCTCTGCAATAGAATAGCGCTTTAACATCTATTTTTACTGAAAAAGAGGTGTTAGAGGCAATTTCTCAAATGGAACACAACAATGTTCCTGGGCCTGATGGGTTCCCGACGGAGTTCTATCAAAAATTCTTGGATTTAGTCGAAGTGGACTTAATTAATGGCCATGTTTGCTCAACTACAGAATGGTGAACTACCTCTCTATAGGTTGAATTTTGGGGTGCTTACATTGCGGCCCAAAAAAGAGGATGCGAGTCGTATTGAACAATATAGGCCGATTTGTTTACTCAATGTGATTTTCAATTTTTTTAACAAAGTGGGGACAAATCGTGTTTCGTCCATCACTCACAACGTTATAAAGCCTACTCAGTCCGCTTTTATACCGGCTCGGAATATACTGAAGCGTAGTTATTTTGCATGAGACGATTAATGAGTTGAATCTCAAGCATTTAGATGGTGTCATTTCAAAAATTGATTTTGAAAAGGCATATGACAAGGTGAAGTGGTCCTTTCTTCAACAGGTTTTACGCGTGAAGGGTTTTGACCCGAAATGGTGTGACTGGGTTCGTACGTTTGTCCAAGGAGGCAGTGTAGGGATCCGGGTGAATGATGATATTGGTCATTATTTTCAGACCTTAAAGGAATTACGTCAGGGAGATCCTTTATCACCAATCCTGTTTCACATAGTTGCGGATATGTTGGTCGTGCTAATCACTAGAGCTAAGGCCGACAGTCAGGTTGGATCCTTAATTCCTCATCTTGTTGAAGGAGGAACCTCAATTCTGCAATATGCGGATGATACGATTCTTTTTCTAGAAAATGATCTAGAGAAAGCTGTTAATACGAAGCTAATTTTATTAATTTTTGAACAATTGTATGGATTGAAAATTAACTTTCGTAAGAGTGAACTTTATTGCTTTGGTAAAGCGGTTGAGGTTCGAGATGAGTATCGCTCAATTTTTGGGTGTGAGGTGGGGGCGTTGCCTTTTAATTACCTAGGAATTCCTTTTCATTATCGAAAACTTTTGAATAGAGAATGGAAGGCTATTGAAGATCGTTTTGGAAAAAAACCTTCGGTCTTGGGCTGGTAAAATAATCTCATATGGAGAACGTCGTGTCTTAATCAATTCGGTTCCTACCAGTTTACCTATGTTCTTATTGTCCTTTTTCCAATCCAAGTTGGGGTACGAAAGAGGTTTGATTTTTTCGGAGTAGGTTCTTTTGGCAAAGAGACCATACTAAGAAAAAATATCATCTAACTAAGTGGAACATTATTTGTCGACCAAAGGATCAGGGAGGGTTAGGAATTGAAATCCTCGAGATAAAGAACAAATGTCTACTGAGCAAATGGCTTTTTAAGATTTTGCATGAAACTGGTGTGTGGCAGGAGTTATTACGTAAAAAATACCTTTACGATAAAACTCTAGCCCATGTTGAACCTAACCCTCATGATTCTCCCTTTGGAAAGGAATTATGGAGGTTAAAAATGATATTTTTGAACGTGGGTTTTTAGTGTAGGTAATGGCTTGCATACTCGTTTTTGGGAAGATACTTAGCTAGGGAATAAACCATTGGCTATTTAATACCCTTCTTTATTTAATATTGCGAGTCATAAGAATGTGCTAGTGGAAAATGACATAATCCTCTCAATATTCAGTTTAGAAGGAACTTGAGGGGGACAAATAGGAATTTTGGAAAAAAATTAGTGCGAAGATTAATGGGTGTCCATCTCACTAGTGAAAATGATCGTTTTATGTGGAGGTTGTCTCAAATATCCAATCTATGTATACTGATTATATGCATGTACATACTCCCTACCTACATAAGTACCTTTGGAAGTTGAATGTTCCCCTGAAGATTAAAGTGTTTATCTGGTTTCTCCAACGTAAAATATTCCTTACTAAAGATAATTTGATTAAACGGAAGTGGACTGGTTGTAAAAAGTGTGTGCTTTTTGTCAATCAGATGAGATTGTGGAACCTTTGTTTATATATTGTACCTTTACTCGTAATGTATGGAGACTGGTTCACTTTACCTTCAGTATCTCTGTGCCAACTAGTGTGGCTAAAGCTCGTATACAAATTGGTACTTGTGTTTTTCTTTAGGCAATTTGAAATTGCAGGAATGATGTTGTTTTTAACAAAACCAGGATGCTCATTTTTTACAGGTGGTTCATCGTGTTACTTATTGGATCCACATGTGGTCATTTCTCCTATCACCGGAGCAGCGGCTCTTATAGATACCGGATGTTCTCGTTTCATGGTGGTCGTTCGGGATATATTCAGCCAGGGTGGATGACAACATGCTAGAAGGCTTCATTATGTGTAGTCTTGGCTTCATTTTTCTTTGGTTGATTCAGGTCACTACTTTGGCCGACACTTGATTGTAGTAATGGTGATACCAATATTTGTTTTCTTCCCATTTTAATATAAACAGCTGTGTGCATCACCAGGCTGGAGATTTGTTCCCTTCCCCAAAAAAAAGGCATCATCGCTAAGTAATCTGCCACATCACATCCCCAGATACTCGTTTTACTTTTTGTCGAGATCTCCTTTAACTCCCAGATAGCCAGATCCAATCTGACTGCAAAGGTTGGATGGAATCTTTGAGCTATCTGGATATACTATTTTAGAAAATATTGCACTTTTACTAAGGGACACAGAATGCAGGGCACCTTATAGAATCCAATGTTGTCTGTAGCGTCTTCACGCTAAGCTTTTTTGGTCTGAGAAAAGTTACATTTCTGGTTGGACCAGAGGTCACGGCTCATTTCTTTCAAGCATCGGAATCTGAAATCAACCTTGGCAATTTGTACGAGTTCACTGTGCCCATTTTTGAAAAGGGGTTATGTATGATGTGGATTTGGCAACTCGAAGCAAGCAGATCAGCTTTTGTATCGATGCTATACAGCCGATGAAATTGAAAAGCCATGTTGATTCAATGGTTCGTGAAGTGCAGGTAAGCAACTTGTTATTATTGTTGTTATTATTATTATGTTGCAGTTTTTATTACACCTTTTCTTGTCCTACTTGTCATTGTTGAGGATTTATATATGGATAATTAGATGGTGATATTGTAACATATGATTGTTTTCTTAAGATATGTTGATTAGTGCATACATACACCGTTGGTATTTTATTATTTTACTGAGAACATGTGTCGTCTTTTCCTATTATGATAGATAATCGTTAGCATTATAGCGAAGCAAAAAAAAACATTGTAGCAACGTAATGAGTAAAATGAGCAGTAACAAAAAAAGATAGCAGACTTGTACATTGGTTAAGTTGACCACAGCTAGTTTCTTAACACGGGACCTTCTCGAGAAAGTTCAAAGTATTTTAGTTTTTTCGTGAGCAGATACACCTGGGATTGTGATACAGAGGTCCCACGCCTTGATCTAGTCTCGTGCACGTGCGCACTGCACGGACCAACGAGCACCGTGTGGGTGCATGTCTGTTGATCATGAAAATGTTCATGTTCATGCCGGAGTAGCCGGGGCCTTTTCGTATCTTATTGTGTTGTAGTAGAAAACAAATTGAACATACAACAGCTATTGTGTAATCTTTATCATATCCGCTCCACTAGCAATGCTTAAATCCCTGACTTTTTTGGAATCATCTTTTCAATTGTTCCCTAGGGCTTTGGATGTTCGTGATCGTTGCAACTGGTTTTCAAGTTGCATAGCCATTTTTGTATGTTTTATCGTAGTGTTCTCCGGTGATCGCTAGTATGTTCAGTTGTGGGTTGTATTTCTTTCCTGGCATCTTAACAGAAATTGAAAGAAATTCAGGAGTTATTGTCGAATATTAACCATATGTATCAATCGATACAGAGTGCCGGGAAGATCCCCATTTCGAAAAAAGGAGTTGTTGAAAGGTAAGCGATCGGCAATTGCTACATAAGTAGAGAACGTTTATGTCCAAAATGCAAATGCAATGTTGTTGAAGAATTGAATAAAACGACGTTGAAAATGTAAATGAGTTAAAACTATGCTATGGGCAAAACCTAACCATTTTTTTCAAACAAAGTGGTGACTTGAACCATATTCATCAGCTCTTAACCCTCCAACAAATACATAACAAAATCATCTAGCCCTCTCAATCAGAGAAAATCTGACAGGGCTCTATTATATGTACCAAATAGCTGGGCCATACTGGAGAACTCGGTGTCCAGTGCGGATTTTATATTTAGGCCTTGCCAGCAGAACAAGATTTTTTCAAGATAGAGATATTCCAATTTTATGATGAAACAATGTCTTGTGTTCTTTTCAGTAATAATGTGAAATTTATCATTTCATCCGCTCTAGTAGCCAATTAAAAATGCTCTTGTAGCGATTTGAGAAAACAGTCTAATTGGCTGACATACTCCCCATGATCTTAGATCTACAAATATGTTATTGGTGGATTCTTAAAAAAAAATGTATTGTTAGTTTGTTATCTTCAATTGGAGATGTTATGCTTATTCAATCTATTTGGTCCTATTTACCTGAACTCTTTGCTCCGCCAATAGCCAACCCAATGTAGTGTTAGAGAAGTTTCATGTGAAAATAAATGAGTCTTCAATAGCTTAATCCACCAAATAACTAACAAACTGATCTACGCTGACCAAGCTTACAGGTCGTGCCTGCCATGATCGCGGTTTCCATGCCATCACATCACCATGGTGCAGTCGGAGTGGTCTACCTATTTGGAAGTAAAAAAACAACTAGATCTACTAGGACATGGACATGTACACATTGACAGGCCGAACAGAGACAGCTAAGGGAAAATTATATTCGAATCCACATGGTTCCCCAGTAAACTCACCCTTCATATCTAGGCTCGACCGCCCGATATCCTCACCGTCTACACCGCCAACTTTATTTTGATGATTATTTCAAAACTAGAGCCCATTTTACTATGTTTCTTCATGGTAATTTGTCAGAAAATAGGTGGGAAACTAGTTCATTACTGCACTAGTTACAAAAACATAAAAAACTATTTTTCTCCAAAGCTTGCACGAGCGGATCTTGTTTTAAAGAGTTGGTCGATATGAATCAAATGGTGAAGATGAATTTAGACTCGGGCAAGTGGTTTAGTATAACAAAATCATTGTGATATTAGTATTTGATTTGATGACATTCTCGATTTTTCTTTGTGGACTCTGCAAATGCATACATGCATTGTGTGTCTAAGAAAATAGTCCCTCATAGAAGCACATAGTTTCCACACTTAAGAACAGTGGATCTTAAGGGACAACGGATATATATTATATTTTGGCGAGACGTATACGTAAGTTTCATCAATGTCATATTTCTTTTTTTCTAATTTTGTTTCTGCATGGTATACCTTCATATATTTTTCCCATCCCTTTATGTATCACTGGTTATTACATCCATTCTGAAATATGTAAATTTGTTGTTATACAATTTCATGTCATTAATATGAGCTAATCTCACAGTAGGATCATACATTCATAATTTTTGTAGGACTACTTTACAAATTGGGGACAACAAGGCATAGTTGATCTAAAGCATGAGATAAGGCACGTGTTAATGCTGATCGCTGCCAGGTGCTTGCTTGGGGAGGAGATCCGAGAGAAGATGTTCGATGAAGTCTCCACACTTCTCCATGATCTTGGTGACAATGGCTTCCACTTGATCAGCTTTTGTTTCCCATATCTCCCAATCCCAGCTCACCATCGACGTGACGAAGCACGAGCAAAGCTAGGAGAAATTTTTCGTGAAATAGTAAGGTCACGTAAAAACTCAGGTCATGTCGGTGTTGATGTGCTACAGAGCTTCATAGACTCAAAGTATAGAGATGGGAGCTGCATGAACGAGGCTGAAATCACTGGGTTACTTATTGGCTTGTTATTTGGTGGGCATCACGCAAGCTCAATTACCAGTACCTGGACAGGAGCTTGTCTACTCACTCATGAAAAGTACTTAGCAGCAGCAATCGAAGAGCAAAAGCAAATCATTAGGAAAAGGGGAGAACATGTAGATTACAATATTCTTCTAGAGATGGGTACCTTGCACTGCTGCATCAAAGAGGCACTCAGGATGCACACTTCATCACCGATGCTAGTCCGCCATGCAAAAAAGAGTTTTACCATACAAACAAGAGAAGGCAACAAATATGAAATTCCTGAAGGGCATATCCTAGCAAGCTCTACAGTGGTAAGTAACATGTTACCGTACATTTATAAAGATCCACATGTGTATGATCCATATCGCTTTGGTCCTGGGAGGGAGGAGGACAAAGCTGGAGGCAAATTCTCCTACACATCGTTTAGTGGTGGGAGACATGCTTGCTTGGGGGAGGATTTTGCTTACATGCAAATCAAAGTGATATGGAGCTATTTACTGAGGAACTTTGAGCTCAAATTGGAATGTCCGTTCCCACAAGATGAATGGGAGAAATTCATTCCTGGTCCTAGAGGTAAAGTCATGGTTAGTTATAAGAGAAGATTACTAGTATCACCTAATATATGAATCTGTAAGGTTGTGCGCATTCATTGGGTGCAAGAGTTTAAATTTGTATTTCAAAATCGATATAAATCCATGTATGAGAGAGTCAAATAATGTACCCAGAATAAAAGAACATGCTTTTTTCTATATGATCTTGGCGATAGCGTGAACGAGACTAATATGTCAGAAGTCACCGATACTCTCCACCAAGGGTTTGCTTACAAGTCGGTAACCGGATATCCCGAGCACCCCCTGGAAATGGTCATACCAGGCAAAAGAATTCAAAAAATTTAAATTTTGACCAAAAATATCGTGCAATTGTCATATTGGGAACAAGAAAGTTTAAATTTTAGAATTTTGGTTTTCAAATTTGTCCGGAAACTGGTCGGGATTTTCCGGTAACCGGAAATCCCGACCCCCCTCGGGATTTTTTTCCTACCGGTAACCAAAATCTTGCTCTCCACCCCATCCTTCTTGGGCAGCAAGGAAACAAAATCTGAGTTGAGCCAGTGGAAATTTTCGCCGTGGATATTCCAGAAGAGGATGATCACTCTCATGATGTCGGATTTGATAGTAGACTAACAAGCTTTGAAAAAGGCTCCAATGTAACCATCCGAACCGGGAGTCTTGCCAGAAGGCATGGAGGAAATGGCTTGGAGGACCTCCGTCTCCAAAATAGGACTATCAATCCCCTCAAGGGAAGTGGAGGCAAAATTAATTGCATCCTAATGGAGGCTTCGAGTGCGACGAGGGGGGCGCAGTAACACCGAGGAAAGTGATCATTAACAATAGCCTATTTTCCGCATGCGAGGTCACCCATACAACATTCCTCGTAAGTCTTTGATGAAGTTCTTCCGCCACCTATCATCCACCCGAAGGTGGAAATATCCCTGTTGGCATCCCCTTCGCGAAGATTGGAAATTCTTGCGATCAGAAAATATTATAAATATTATGGGTGGCTCAAGCGAGCGACCATCGACCATCTCATGGGCTAGGCTGTCACGCCTACGAGAAAAGAACAACAGCAGCGATCGGTAAAGCTAAATTGCCAACACGCGCGGTAAGTCAAAAAAAAACCACAGAGAAAAAAAGTCAGTCTCAAGGAGCGCCAGAAAAGAAGAGCGACCGATCCCAACTACCGACCGGATCACGCACAAGAAAAAACTTCAGCAAGATTTCTCAAAA